>MNCI01033476.1:520313-640198 GCA_015680685.1 Gnetum montanum
GGGTCACATCTATTATGTTTTGGGCCTAGCAACCTCCCAAGTTTGAATATGTTTAAAGGTCCTATACTTTACAATTGTTCAAAATAAATTTATAGTAAGACATTTGTTTATTTAGTGGGTCACATCTATTATGTTTTGGACCTAGTAACCTCCCAAGTTTGATTCTGTTTTAAGGTCATATACTTTACAATTGCTCAAAATAAATCTTTTGAAAATTTAACTAAACATTTTTAATAGCATGTTGGAATGAGTTATATCTTATTGGTAAAACCTTTGGGGGTGTTGGAACCCGAAATAATTGAAACATAGGTAGATCCCAAGATTTTTAGACATTTATAACTTAATGCTACCAAGCCAAGACTTGTATCACTAGGTTAACATTGGTAAAATCTTTAATTTGCTTCCATTGCACCATAAGTTCATTTGGTTAGTGAGGCATTGCTATATTGCTTAGAGCATGCATTTTGTGATTTGAAAGTTATAATTCCAAAAGATATGCTGATGTATATAGTTGAGTTTTGCTTGAGTTCTACCAAAGTTATATATATATATATATGACTTTAATAGTTAAGGTTTTCAAACATGGCTATACTCCAAAAGGTTTGCACACCGGCTTTCAATGGTAAAGTACAAACGGCATGTTTTTCAGGGGCTTACTGGACATTTACTTCTAAAAATTCTTGGGGGAAAGAAATTTAACTAGCGTCTCCAAAGGAAACGAGCAAAGAAATTAAAAAACCAACGTTATTCATTCAAAGCTTTGCTTTGGAAAAAGCAATTGCTTCACTTCTATCTGTGATTAGCCCATGTCTGTTTAGGCCACTATAATCCAGTGATTCTTGCGAACCTACAGCGTCTCTATTAGGCTTCTGCTAATTGGTTTCATGTTTTAAATAAATCTTACCAAAATCTTCAGTTGACATCACAGGGAAGTGGGATGATAAATTTTTCGGCGGTTCAACAGGTTCCTGTAATTAAATGAGTGGAGTGAAGAAATGTCAAGCATCTTATTGAAGGTTCTGAACTGCAGTGCTACCAGAGTATATAGCTGATCATATTCATGAAATCAGCAGTAAGATAAAATCGAATTGGGTGGAATTTGTCCAGGACTTTGCTTTCGGTATGATTTGTGGGTTCAATCAAATTCAACGTTCTGTCATAAATATTGCAGGAAATGCTGTATGCTAATGCTTTCAACATTTTAAGGCTTCAGAGGTACTTTTATCAAAAAACATAAAAAATCTGTCATGTTCAAGTTGAGACAACTCTAATTTGACATGAAAGTTTTGTGCTGGTTTGACGAATTCGAATTTGTAGTTCTCAAAATTTTCCTAATCATTATGCATCAGTCATGGTATTTGGAAGGGTGCTTTCGCCTAAGTTTTCTTTATAACTTGCTTGGCATATCTGATAAATTTTTAGCACTTTTAATTCAATAGTGTCTGGTCTCCATTGTTGCTGACACATTCATTGCACCTTGTTTTTCCTAGAGGATGTTTGTTCAATAAACTGTAATGTCTGGAGGGTTTTCAGTATTATTGAATGCAGTTTAGAAAGTAGGGTGTGATTGTCTTAAAAAAAATGGGAATTTCTTCTAACTTCAGTTATGCATCTGAGCACACTAATAATAACCTTTCGTTCTTATTTGATTTTAATTCCTTGTTTTGAATATTTCTGATCTGTGCTGTACGGTGGTGCTGCCCTGATAATCTAAAGCAAGGTATTCTTAATTAATTTCTTACTAGACCTTGGTTTCAATACTCTCGATTCCACATTAGCATTTTCTTTGTTAGCCGCTAGTGCATTTAGCGATTTCTTCTGCTAGCCCAAATCTAAATCTAATAAACCAGGATGGTAATTGTTAGGCCCCTAACGGCTTTTTGTTTGAGCATTATTCAACATACAATTTCGTATGTGAATTTGTTTTACAGATACTGGTTAATTCATTGACTGATTAGATTTTTCTTTGAAGACTACCCAAAATGTCAATGTTTTTTCTCGTTGCATAGGGCATGCTAGGCTCAAGTTACTTATTGGATTTGGAGGGTTACTGTACAGAATATTTAAAGAACTTTTCTTGGTTGCAGATTGAAGTTTGAAGTGGTTTTTCCTGCTTAGAGGAAGAAGCAATGGTGAAGGCTGCAAAGAATTCCCCGTTATTACATGAAAATAAACAATCTGTATCTTCTGCAATTTTGTCAGAGTCGGGACAGAAGCAGATACCATCCGAGCGTAATATGGATGTTTCTGAAAGCATTACTGGCAGAATGAGGGAAAGGAAAAAGCAGTCTCATATGCAGATGATTGCATCAATTCTTACAAAGAGAAGAACAAGAAAAACATCCGAGCTAAAAAATGCTTCTGATCAGCAAAATAGAATTAATTCAGCTAGCAAAAGAGCAACTGGAAGATTGACATCTGAAAGGTTAGTTAAGAGAACTCTACAGAAAAATTCAACTCAGAATTTGATCAGGAAAGATACTTCAAGAAGACATAGGAAGAGTTCTGATAAGAAGGGGTTTTCAACAAGATCTGATACATTGCAACAGGAGAAAGCTAGAGGATGGAAGTGGAAAGAGGGTATAAAAACACTTGCAAAGGAGAATCCTGAAGGAACAGATAATGCAGATGATTTGAAGAAGAAGAGGAGAAGGAGAAAGAAAAGAAAGAGAAATCAAGATGTTCCTCAGGATGAAGTTTTGTGTGTCAAGAGAAGGATTAGGTATCTTTTGATCAAGATGAAGCAGGAACAAAATCTTATTGATGCCTATTCAGGAGAAGGTTGGAAAGGCCAAAGGTTAGTTAAGTTTACTCTCTGCATTTACCATTGTTATTACAAGTTCTTGTTTAGTTCGATAGCAATCTTTCATTTTTAATAAGGTTTTTAGCTCTGTGTATATTGAAAATATTGGAAAATGGGTGCCATTTTTTATACCTTAATCTTTTCTTAAGAGTTAGACCCCCTCAAGATCTCAACGTTATTTTAATATTATACACTGCACTTTCCTACAAAGTTTACAGAAATGATAATTGGAATCAAGATAATGACCTATTGATCTATGTAACTACAAATTATTCCCCCTTTGTTGTACTCAAGTATATCTGTAATATTTACGATATATGTTTTGGTCACGTTTGGATCCAACTTGTAATCTAATAGGATGTACTTGCACTTGTGATCCCATATTAATAGCAAACTTTGTAAAATTGGGATGCCGTGTACCATTGTTTCAGTTTGAATAATGCCATAGGAATAACAGCATTAATCTGATCATAGAATTAACCAAAATGTTATAGAACAGAGAAATATCATCATTGGATAGAGCAAATATCAGGTATGTAATCTTTTTATAGAAAAGCCACCTACCTAACCAAGCGCTGGCAGCAATTATTTCTGCTTGCTGACAGTCCCAACATCATGACCATGAAAATTCTCCCATAGATTGAACAATGGTTTTTGCAGTTCTTTCATACAGAGCACCACCGCTTCATTGTGGTGAAAGAAGAAGGCTTTACAAGCAGTTTCTCCCTAGTCATTGAGCATAATTATTTTTTTATGACATAGTGGTGGAGGTCATAAGGATGGGGTTCCAAAATGTGG
The DNA here is from genome assembly GCA_015680685.1 of Gnetum montanum. Classification (NCBI taxonomy): domain Eukaryota; kingdom Viridiplantae; phylum Streptophyta; class Gnetopsida; order Gnetales; family Gnetaceae; genus Gnetum; species Gnetum montanum. Next base: position 523,915 of record MNCI01033476.1, read on the forward strand.
AGGAGCTCTGATACTAAATATTGAAAAATAAAGGTATTCAAATGTAAGATTTAACAATAGGCTACTCACAAATACCAAATGAAAAGTTGTATTGAGAGGATAGGGAATGACATCTTTGGAGTATCCAAAAAATTAAGTACATAAAAAAGGAAACTTGGTGGTAAAGTGAGGAAGTGCAACAAAAAATTAAAGATAAAAGATATTTCAAGAAGTGACAATAGAGTAGGAGACATGATGATTTTGAAAGATACACAACAGCAAAGAATGTGGTGAAGAAGACAATGAACAAGGCTAAGCACAATGCTTTTGATACCTTTTATGAGAAGCTAGGAACTAAGGAAAGTGAAAAATTGATTTACAAGTTAGCTAAGACTCAAAACAAAAGGAGTAAATATACCTTGACTATATTAGATGTATCAAGTCAAATGACCAAAGAATTTTGGTTATAGACAATGAATCATGGAGTGATCGAGGATCTATTTTTAGGGTCTTCTTAATAAAGAATTTTCAAGAGATGAATTTAATTGTGCAAGATTGTATGTGAGAATGATAAACTATATTCATGCTTTTGAAATTAAGAAAGCTTTAAGGAAAATGAAAAATGGTAAAGCGATGGGGTCGGGTGACATCCTTGTAGAGGTTAGAAAGTTTATAGGAGATAAAGGGATCACTTGGTTGACAAATTTATTCAACAATACGGAGAGGGGGGAGGTTTTGGTGGTAGGGGTGGGGGGTGTGTGGGGAGAGGAAATGTCAAATGATTTAAGGAAAAACACTCTAGTATCTATCTACAAGAACAAGGGAGACATCAAAACTGTGACAACTATAAAGGAATCCAACTTGTGAACACACCTTGAAGTTATGGGAAGGAGTATAAAATATCATTTAAGGAAAGAATTGATACTTTTGAGAATCAGTTTGTTTTTATGCCTAGGAGATCAACTATGAAAATTATTTTCTTTCTAAGATAACTGATAGAGAAATTTAGATGTAAAAAGAAGAAGCTGAATACAATTTTTTATTGATTGAGAAGAAATTTATGGGAGTCCCTCAAGAGATTATGTGTCAGGCTTTAAAGAGGAAACATAGTCCTATTGTATACATCAAGGTTATTTAGGACATGTATGATGGAGCCATAACTAGGATTTTTCCTATCTATGGAGAAACTATTGACTTTCTCATGAAAGTAGGGCTACATTAAGGATTTACCCGAATCCCTTATTTGTTTGTCATTATCATAAAGAAGCTGGCTAAAAAAATACAGGATAATATCTATATGTCTCTTAGTGTATGTTCTTTGTAGATGATATTATGTTGGTAGATAAATCTAAGGAAGTCCTTGCGACAAAAATGGAGACTTCAAAAAGAACTTGAGAATTAAAAAGGTTAAGGATTAGTAGAAGTAAATTAGAATACATGGGGTGCATTGTTATTGGAAAAAGCAAGTAGTGAAACTATTTAGATTAGAATTCTAAACTAAGAAGTTACACAAACTAAGTAATTGATACACTTGGGATCACTTGTACAAATGAATGGTGAGATTAACATGGATATAACAAATAGAATTGAAGTAGGATGGATGAAATAGTTAGAATTAGAAACTAGCTGTGTGCTTTGTGATAAAAGAATTTCTGCTATGTTGAAGGGAAGCTTCTACAAAATTATTATTAGAGTGGCGATATCATATGGTGTGTAGTGTTGACCAATCATAAAATATTAGACTCAATGTGTGCATGTTGTATAGATGTGAATGCTAAGGTAGCTGTTGAGTATCAGTAGCAAAAAATAGAATTAACAATTCTCTTATTAGGAAAATTCTAGTGGTAGCACCTATAGATGAAAAGATTAAGGAAAGTTGTCTTAGATGGCTTGGTCACGTGCAAAAAATACTAGAGTGTACCTATAAAAAAGGCTGCTTAATTGATGTAGACAGAAAATAACAAAGAGGTCAACTGAACCATACTTGATATGCAAGAATAAATCAAGATGTCCAAGATTTCAGTATTAATGTTAATCTAGCTTTCAACAAAGGTGAATGATGAAGAAGATTTCATACAGTTAAACCATGTAGTTAGGATAAGGCTAGGATGATGAAGAAATATAAGATGCAATCTATTTTTTGATAATCTTGTGCATGTAGATTCCACAAGTATTTTACAAGATTGATTGGGAGGACCCAAGATAAATATTACGTTGAAGCCCACAATACATGTGAAAAGACATTCTCAACAAGGAGGACAACCTTACACTGAACTAGATATAAGGCACCTCATCAGAAGGCTTCAGATTTGCATATCAGTCCTCAATATTTCTAAAATTTTTCTAAAAATGAGTGTGCATACAATATATTTGCAAAATGTTGAATATTAACATAAACCTGGAATGGCCTATGACAAGATGAGATGGGCTGATATTCTCACAGAACTCATGAAGAAATGTCAGCATAAATTTATCTCTGATATTTTGTTAAATAATGGGAGCATCCACCTTCAAATATTATAAAAAACTACTTTATTGATCTCTCAAAGGAAGGTTGGTTTATGATTGTACTGATGTGATCAACATTTTGACGCTGAACCGAGGTTTTGACAGTGGACACTGAAAGTGTTGACCAAGATGTGAGGTCACAGTGTGAAGCAAAATTTGATAAATTAGTAGAAAAAAATCAAAGAGGCCATACTTCACATGGAGCTTTGGGTTTTCTGCTTGTTTAAGGAGTATTTCTTGAAAGGAAGCAGGTTTCTTCTTAAAAAAAAAAAAAAACTGTGTATTCAAAATGTCTGAACTACTTCAGCACATAGAGGAGAATGTCTGTAGGCCTATTTTCTTTATAAATATTTCACAATGGACGAAAAGTATGCAGAACAGCAAAAGGACCTACCTGATGTATCAATATCATTATCCTCCTTTTCCATTTTTGAAGAGAGTGATGGGGTCTCCTGGACTTTTGACTTGTAGAATCCAGTGTTATTGTCACATTATGCTAGCTAGTTGTTTTGGTATCTTGTTATGGTAGTGCTTTCATCCTTGTATCTTTAATGTTTGACAATGAACTGGCTATAATGAATGACGAACATTATAGTATTAAAAGCTAGTTTCTTCATGACTTTCTCCTTTTTGAATCAAGTATCAGCATCCTTCTTTATATGTTGACTTGGGCAAAAATTCCGTGACCTATTTAGCATATGCACAAACCATTAGTAAATTTCTGAATAATTACTTATGGATTACCAATGGCTTTTGTTTTATTTATATATTTGTGATTCATTCATGTATGAGCATAATGGCCTAAACTGCTTGTTTGCAGTCTGTTCTCTTTCTTAAAGAAAGTATAGTGTCTTTACACATCTGTAATGTAGGGTGAATTATTGTTTCTATCTTTCTTCATGATGAGCAAAACAAAGTTTATTGTTATCAGCCGTGAAAAGCTTAGACCAGAGAAGGAGCTGCAAAGAGCTGGCAACCAGATATTGAAATGCAAACTGGGTATTCGTGAAGCTATTCACCGTCTTGATCTGATAGGAGCAGAGGGATCTATTGCAGATTCTGTTATTGACCCAGAAGGGCGTATATATCATGAACATGTAATTTTGTAGTGACTTGTTTTTTCCAAATTATACAAAGTTTTTTGTTTCTGTAGAATATTATCATAAGGCGATACCTGTGTTTTATTAAGGCATAATTAAAATTCTTAGTTTAGAATCAGAAGTTCATTATCCAGCTGCTAATAGCTATTTTAGTCTTACATCAGCTTTGTTTTGTTTTCTGAAATTTCTTTAAACAGATATTTTGTGCTGAATGCAAGATGCAAGACACTCTTCCAGATAATGATATAATACTGTGTGATGGTGCTTGCAATCGTGGCTTTCACCAAAAATGTCTGAATCCTCCTTTGGCAACTGAAAACAGTATGGGGAATATAGATATTACTCTTTCTTTATTGTTGTCTTATCCATTGTTTGCAGTTTACAAATAACGTTCACTTTGGATTTACATGTTCATTAATCATAAAATGAATTTCCATTGCAAATGATTTGTCAAACACTGGCTGCAATGACAAGGAATAGCATGTACAGTCCTAACAGACTGTTGCACTTCGACTTCGTTGATTTAAGCTACCACAGTAACTTGAATAGATTTTGGCTAATTTTCAGAGTTTTATAAGCCAAGGATGAAAATTTTCCATTTATATTATAATTCCATAATTTTCAAAAAGAATGATCAACTGAGCATTGATTCCTTTGTGATTGATTTTCCAGTTGTCTTACAGACAGGATAATCCTTGACATTCTAGAGAGGAAGGCATGAATAGAAATTATCTAATTAAAAATGTTTCCCGTAACAGATGTTATGTCCTCATGCCATGGGAATTGTATGTCTTTTCTGCTTATGTCTACCAACCATATTGTCTGTTAGGTCAATATTCTGATTTAGGAATTCAACATTTGTAGGGATTGTATGCTGGTTGTCACCTGCATTGTTCCATTGTTAAAAAGTTTACCAATTTTAATTGTTTTATAAATGACTCGTTGCATTGCATTGTATGACTCGTTGGTACATTTTGTCCTGCGTGTGTTTCTGAAAGCTAGGTATAATAGATTTCCTATGCTTTATTTTGTAAACATCGTAGTGGATGTTATTATATTTTACAGTTCCTCCTGGTGATCAAGGTTGGCTTTGTAAAGTTTGTGAATGTAAGTCCGAGGGCTTGGAAGCAATAAATGCTTATCTGGGAACACAGTTTACAGTAACTTCTAGTTGGGAGGTCGGTAAATACCCTAATCTAACAGTAATATTTTGTAGTAAAAATTGCTTTATATATGAATTCTGATTATACTTTGATCAACCTACCTTTCCAGGAAATTTTCGTTGAAGCAGCAAAAGTTGCAAATGGTGAGAATACCTCAGCTGGACCAGATGAAGAATGGCCATCAGATGATTCTGAGGATGATGACTATGATCCAGAGAAACAAGAAATGAGAAATGAAACAGGCTATGAAAATGATAGTGATGATTCTGTGGATTCTGGGAGTACAGATTACCTTAGTGAAAGTGACATTTCAGAGACATCATTAACAAATGATCTGTGTTTGGATTCACTCAAACAGAAGCTGAATGAAGCTGGTGATAAAAACATGAATGAGATTATAACCTGCATTGATTCTGATGGAAATGAAGATTCATGCATTCCAGTGACAGGGAAGCGGCAACGGAGAGATGTTGACTATAAAAAGTTGAATGATGTAAGTTGTTCATGATACAAAACTTTTTCTGAAGAAAGAATTTTTCATTGAGAGTATGGTAGGAACATCTAAAATTTTATACTTTATAAAAGGCTAAGTAGCATGAATGTTTAACTTGTTATTTCATGTCATTTCTGTTTAGGAAATGTTTGGAAAGGAAGAGCCAGACAAAGATGAACTCAGTGTCGATGAGGACTGGGGACCTCAGAAAAGGGCTAGAAAGGAGAAGCAACAGGAGACAAATGCTGGAATGGCATCTGAAGAGAATAAGCCTCTTAGCACAGAACAAACAGTGAAAGAAGAACGTCTTTCACAAAATGATGTGAAAACAAAGAGGCATATTGTTAGACTGCCGGCAGATGCAGTTGAGGTATCTGAACTGATTGTCATACAGGATGAAAGATATCAGAATCATTTCAAAATATTGTTCTTTTGAATATGAAACTGAAACTGCTACGCTGATGTGTCGTACAACATTATATATTGCTTGGTTTTGTTGCATTATCTGGTGTGTACTACTATAGTTAATAATACTTTGCTTTTGCCTAGAACATATCAGGATAAGTAACACAGAAGTTAGGCTGGCAATGATATAAATTTTTTTAAAAAGTATATTGCCTTCTTAACTATGAAATCATGAAAAAAGGCACAATCCATAACTTTTGTAAGAGATGACAATGAATTATTTGCAAAACTTAATCTGGTTTCTTCTTTGTCAAAATTTTCCTGAATTGATATGAGTAACATAATAGGTGAATACACTCACTTGAAACTGCCAAATTACAATAGTGATAGTGAAAAACATTCAATCAAATTTTGTTTCTTGGAATCTAGAACGCTCTTTTGTCATTAATGCTTATTATTTTTTAAGAGTATTTACAAGGTGTTATCCTCAGTCTTGCCACGTGCTTTTCAATTAAGAATCAGATGTAGACAACTACTGGATTTCACGATACAGATTACAAAACACTGCAAAATTCCATCATATTTGCAGTTGTCAGAACTGAAACATTGACTATAACACAGTACTTTGGTCAAACTTAACATAACAGTACGGTGCTCCGAGCATAACTCAGACTCACAACGTATGACAAACAAAGCAACAGGCTCAAGCAGTTGAGCTATGCTCTCATTGGCAAATTCCATCATATGCTCAAGGGAGCTTTGTAATTATATAATTCATTAAATGCCTTTTTATTATGTCTTCATTTTTAGTGCAGTGGTTCTTAACAGAAGCTTAAAGTAGTGTTTGTTCCCTTGTTCCTGTTTTTTTTTTCTTTTTACTTTTATAATAAATAGATTGTCTTACTTGTATTTCACGAAGCCTATGGTTATTTATCCAAGTAACTGTGATTTATCCTTATTATTATTTCATTTAGGAACTTCGTAAAGTGTTTGCTGAGAATGAGCTACCATCAAGGTCATTCAAGGAAAATCTTTCTCAAAAGCTAGGGCTTACATTTGGAAAGGTAACCCTTGCCTTGATCAATAATCCATTTCCCATACCATGTTTGAGTGCATTTTGCAATGGTGTTGCTCATTGTTTTCCAAAATTTCAAGGCTAGTTTTTATTCTATAATTTATTAATATAATTGTATTGTACACGTCATAATGTTTTGTAGGTTCACATGTGGTTTAAGAATGCTCGCTATATGGCTCTCAAAGGCCGAAAGGTGCACATTTTTCTCCTAAAATTTACATGGAAAATATTTTTATTACATACGATAAGAGACTATTCGGATCAATTGGATGGATCTTTGTTTTATTATTTTAGCATCCTTCTGACAGCTTGAATTCTTAAGAAAAAAAACCTTGTTCTATGCAAGTTGTGTTCTTATCTATAAATATTGTGTTATGCACAGCTATATTTGCTAATGTTTATATTACAGAATGTATGATGCAGTTTGCTTTAAAAAATGTAATGAAAATGGCATTTGTAATTTGGATGCCTCTATGTATTCATTGGAGAGTCAGTGAGGCATAGCTTACTTGGCTAGAGTATGCAGCATGTGTTTTGCAAGTCATACATTCGATCCCAAGGAAGCATACTGAGATGCATACTAACTTGGTCACATAGTAAAAGTATACCTTCAGGCGATATGTCAAGTAGACAGTCAGCCAGAGAAAATTATCATTACATTCTTTGCCTACCTTAATGGTCGATGGAATAAGGACACCTTGAAAATGCTGTATTAGTTATGGTAATCATTTCATATCAATTATCTTACCCACTAGGCTATGTTACAACATTTTGATGCAAACTCTTGTCATAGCTCAGCTCATAAGCTCTTTGTCAATGTATCTGCACCTTTCTTATATGTAAATAAATTATAAATTAGATAATGCTGGCCCAGGTATGAGCTGAGAGCTCAATGGTTCTTTAATCACATGCTAAGTTTCTAGCACCTGCAGCTACAAAGTTCAAACCCTTGTGTTGCAAAAGTTCCATGCAGAAAATCTATGCACCATGACATTGCTGCTCAAAAATTTGTCTTACTTATGCTTTACAGTTGGAAGATGGTAAGTTACCTCTTATCAAAAAATAAAAAGGTTAACCTTTTAAGCAAAGCAGGGTTCAGTATTGTCATACTGATCAATTGATGTTTCATCAAAATAGGTTCCTGTGGTTCACCTAAATGGTTTTTGATACACATTGCCTTACAAACGATGACATGGATATTGTTATCAGGTTCTTTTTGTTTCTATAATGTCAAAAACCTGATGTTTACTAACTATACCTTATCTGTATTATTTAATGTGCACACCTGTGCACACAGAAGGATATTTGATTACCATTGTGTTTGCTTTTAAGGTCACTTTGAAACAATGAAAAAATTGATAAGCCTAATAATAATAATAATAGAAAATATTAAATATTTGTTACTTTTCATACAACACCTAACCCTGATGCCCTTATCTATATGCCTTTTTGGAACTACAACAATGTTCTTAATCAAATGATGTATATTCCATCACTGAATTTGGGCTAAATTCTAATTAATATCTGCATTGAGATGAGGATAACATTACAAGTTCACATGTATGGCAACCTAGATATGAACTGTAATGTTGTATTGCAGAGTGATTTGAAGTATATCTTTTGTAGTATGCAATGCAATGTACAAGACTAAATGCATGTGTAAACTGAATGAACCACCTGAATGATCAAATGTTGTAGCATTTTTTTTTCATATTCTCAGACTGTGCCTTTCAATTTGAGAAATGTTGTTGAAAATTCTAAGTACAAAATTGATGCACAATTGTATCAAAACTCCAAAATGTTGACACAAAATACAAAAACTAGGTACCATGAAAATTGCAATTTATGTGAAAGGCATCAAGCCATTTTTTGAACATAGAAGTTTTAGCAACGTAGTACTTCTTGAAGTTACAAGTTTAAGCAACATAGTAGATTCTGCATGTTTTTTTTTTTTTGCTTTTCTAGATTAAGTTTTGTAGAGCAGAATAATATTGACAGTCTCAAACTCCCAACAACTCAAACAATAAATAATCTTTGTTCAAGTGTGTTTAACAAGAAGATAAGAAAGTAGTATAATTTCTGTTGAATAGAATATTGAAAAGTTATTTTTATTACAGGAGGTGTCTGTTAAAGAAAAGACTGCTGAAGGTGAACAGACAGGGGAAGATAATCCAGCAAATAAGAAATTCAAACACATGGAAAAGAAAAATGAAGCGTCCTGCCTTAAATCTTCCGTTGGGACTGACCATGCTTCTAGAATTACTAAAAGGAAACATATGAGAAGAAACATCAAAACAAGTTTAACTATCCCTTCTGGAAATGAGAAGAAAAGAACAATATGCAGGCTGCCTGCTAATGCTGTGGAGGTAAGATTTAGTAATATGTGTCCTTGCTTTTAAGCTAGTTGAATAACTTTCATACTTCTGTAAAATGTTCTATTCTTTTCTACTTAATGAAATGCCCTTATTTTTGGTCGCTTTTTGTTTTAAAAATATTTTTGGTGGTTCAAAATAATCATACTAATGGTAGTAGTGAATTCTGAATTGCACGTTCAGAGGCTTCGACAAGCTTTTGCAGAGAACCAACTCCCTTCTATGTCTAACAAAGTCTCATTATCCAAGCAGTTAGGTTTACCCTTCAGACAGGTAAACTATAACTTGTTTATGAAAGTGAATGCAGCTAAATATATTTAATTACCTTCACTGAGACCCTATTGGATTGATTGAACTGCACAATTTTCAGAATTTCTTTAACAGTATTTGTGCAAAACTCACTGTTGTCCACTGGAATTGAACTTGTAATCTGTGTTTTCATGTCAAGACTCTTACCACTAGGTTAACACCTCATTGTTTATAATGTATAAAAGAAATTTTTTCTTGGATACTATTTTTGTTTCATATTTGCATGTTTATTTTTCATAGAAAAAATCTTATTTATGGCTTCAAGTAAAAGAACTGAATTATCACTTCAAAAAGTGCTTGTAGGTTTCTACTTCATCTCTTGATGTATAGTTTTGCATATAGTCTTGTGTCTTTAATAGAAAATTGTCTTATATGGCTTTAAATGCAAAGATTTTGATTACAATGCTTCTGTATTCCTATGTGAAAGTTAGCTACTATTTTGGCTATTTAATCTTTTAATTGCAAATGCAATTGTTCCATAAAATGGTTTTTCTGTTTATTTTCTTTTTTCGTCTGACAGGTGCATATGTGGTTTAAAAATACCCGTTATATGGCATTGAAGAGGAAAAAGATGGAAGCCAAGCTCACTAACACTGAAACTAAATCATTGTCCACTGCGAGAAATGAATCAAACCAAACAAATCAAGAGCCATGTGATGATGGAAGTTCGTATTTACATGAGCAGGAAATGCTGAATAACATTGAAACAAAACTTGAAAAATTGAGGCAAATTTTAGATGACCTTTCTCTTCTGAAAAATTCAAGTTGCAATAATTGTGCATATGTTGAAGGAAGTACCGATGTAGTACACAAGGATTGTATAATGTATGTTCCAGTGGCTGAGCTAAGGGAGAAGAGTTTACCTTTTATGTCTGTGAGGTAAATGTGGTTTCAAATAACAATGTCATAATTCTTTTGAGAATGCTGTTGTATATATCATGCTACTCTTGACTGATAAAAATCATAAACGCTTAAATTGAAACGTGAGAATCAGAAGGCTGTTCTCATAGGATTGTTATCACTATTGCATGTTAATCGTGTCCTATAACAATCTCTAAAAATCTACTGTATTTATTTCTGAATTTCAAAGCTTCTTTCACAAAGGTACAGTCTCTGGGATCTTTCGTCATTTGACCTTACTATGCATGTCTCATGGTTTTATTCAATCAAATAACGTTAATAGAGTGTCAACAGTTCCGAAAGCACTAACAATTTTCATATAGCGTATGTTGGTTTTTTATGCATCTAATGGACCTTCACAAATACGTGTTGAATTGTTCGATAAATGCTTCCATTTTATATTTTTGGTTAAGGCGTGTGACTTGCGTCTTATACGTCATCAAACATCAAATAAGTTAAGTTATATGTCATAAAACATCAAATAATTGCAAATGCATTGAATGCATATGTTAACACTTTGATTTTCACATATGTTAGTTTTATAAAGGTTCCTAAAAATTATACTGTGTTTGTGTTGTGTTGGTGTTAAATTGCATTTCCGCTTTTAATTAGGTCATTTGTTGCAATCTCACCTATCCTTTCTAGTATTTTGAAACTGAAAATGTTTTTAATTATGTTCCAAATCTAGTGGTAAGCTATTTGGTCAAACCTGTAACTTGTACGAGGGAAACCTCATGCCTTAATGAACAAGTCCTCGTGCTTTTTGTTTTGTGCTAAAGTTTTGTCATGGGAACTGATTCTTTAGAATCATGTTTACCCTATAGGAGATTCTAAATTACTTACAACTTCTATTGATGCTAAAATTTCTTCTCTTTCTCTCCATGTGAAAATTTTTGTTGGTTCTTAGAATGCAAATCCAATAAGTTAGCAAATAGATATTTGTGACACCTTCTTCTAGTAATGTTGTTGCAAATAAGATGCTTGATTTTGTTTTTCATAATGATGTACATGAATCATTGATTGCTGATCTTATGTCATGATCAATTTATTCAAATTTTGGATTACCTAAATTATAATCAAAGTTTTGTTGCATAGATAAATGATTTGATACAAAAGCATAACATTTTTGTTATTCATGCTAGGTACTATTCTTATTTCTTTTTCCTACTTGTTGAGTAAGATAATGCTTTGATGGTGCAACATAACCTAGATATAGGATTATTTATACATAATAAGCATGCAAGGTTGATAATTTGTAAGTGAACTTGGAAGTTGATCATGTGTAAGTGAACTTGAAATCTTAATATCTAATTTGAATTTTTTTTTTTAAGATTCTATGTTTTGTTGAGCTAGTTAATCTTTTATTGATTTTTTAAAAGAGTTAAGTAATAATAAATTGTTAGTCTTCTTAGTCCCCTTATGCATATGGAATCTATTTTCACATCATTTGATTCTTGTAGATGTTTTTTTGTTGAAATCAATCTTCTTAGCTATAAAAGGAATTGGTATTACAAGTAAGAAGACTTACATTCGATTCATTATCTTCATCATCCTAGCCTTGTACCAACAAAGTGGGGTTGGTTACATGAGTTCTTTTTCACCATTCGTCTCTATGAAGATCTAAATCTTTGTTTATTTGCAATTTTTGCAAAATGATTATTTTCAATTATTTTTTCTCTTTTCTTTTTGGTCTTATTTTTTGTAGCTTATTTGGAATGATGATATAGTAACCTTTTTTATAGGCTCATTTGCTTTTCTTTACACATGCCCAAACCATTTAAGACATTATTCCTATAACTTATTTGAAATAGAAGCCACTCTAATTCTTCCTTTTAACATTTGGACTGTGTAATTCATCTCTTCTAGTAACATTCAACATCTAAGTGTTCATATTTTTGCTATTGATTTTTTGTTCATTCCTCCTTTGTACAAGCCTTTGGGAAGTTCCTCTCAACAAGATTGATCTATTTGGATCTTGGTAATATTCAACACCATTTAAGATAGTAGGCCTGATTATTATTTTGTAAAAATTTTCCTTTAGTTTTTATTAAGATTGTTTTATTGCATAGAACATCACTAACCTATCTCAATTTTGACCATCATGCCTTGATACTATTGCTTATTTCTTTATCAAGTTCACTATTTGATTAGAGCATTGATCCTAGGTGTGAAACTATTTGTGGTGAGGGATTTTTTTGAATTTAAATTGTCATTTCTATTTTACCACTATTTACACTTTTATAAAAATTACATCCCACATATTCTATCTTACTTCTACTAATTTTTAAGTATTTTGATTCTATAATGTCTCTACTTTTCTAACTCTATCCACTTTTAGAAGTAATATTTTCTATAACTCTATCCACAAACACAATATCATCTACAAATAGCATACACTAGGGAAATTCATCCTATCTTTTTTTTTTGTTAATTCATCGATAACAATAGTAAATAAGTACAGTCTAAGTGATGACCCATGATCTAGACCTACTATGCATTGAAAATTAGATGTGATTCCATAAATTGTTCTAATTTTAGTGGTAGCTCCTTCATACATGTATTGAATTACTTTACTATATTTATTAGGGATATTTTTCTTTTGCAAGGCCCACTAAATAATATCTCTAAGCACTATGTCATATGTTTTTTCTATGTTAATGAAGATCATATGTAAATTTTCTTTATATTTTTAAATTTCTCCATGCATTGTTATATTAAGAAAATCACCTCTATAGTAGATCTTTTTACCATAAATCTAAATTGATTTTCTAATAACGTTGATTCAAGCCTAAGACACTGCTCTATGAATCTCTCCCAAAGCTTCATAGTATGGCTTATTAACTTGATTCCTCTATAATTTGCATAAATTTGCACATCTTTATTTTTGTAGATAGGAACAACAATGTTATTTATCTAATTTTAGGCATTTCTTTATCATTCAAGATTTTGTTAAATAATTATGTCAGCCATGAAGCTCCTGTATCTCATAATGCTTTCTATGCTTATATATGAATATTATCTAGTCCAAAAACTTTTCTATTTTTCATCTTGAATAAGATTGTTTTCACCTCAAAGAAGGAAAATTCATTAACCAAATGAAAATTTGATTCGTCTTCTTAGATGTGTTCTCTTGGAAAATCTTCATATAATAATTCTTGAAAATAGTTTTTCTGCCTATCCAAGATTTTTGTCTTTGATAAAATTATTTATTTAACTAATTACATATTATAATATTTTTAATTCTTGCAACGGTTGTTATCATGAAAAGCCTTTGTTTAATAATTAGTCTTTTTTTGCAAGAAAAAAGATGATGAGAAAAAGAAAATTATGTTGAAGTAGAGGATAGAAAGAAAAAAAAAACAATTTGAAGTTGAAGTCATGAAAAATAAAGTTAGTGTCAATAGAATGATCAAATAGCAACAAATAAATCAAAGAAGATAAAAACTTCTATGAATATTTTTACTTGTACTAAAAGAAGTATTGATTAATTTGGATAGACAACTTATAAGGCAAATCTCTTATTATCTGATAAGAATAATGTTAATTCAAAGATCAAAACTATTATAAACAAGTAGGTTATTCCTAATGGTAAAGATTCTTGACATAAGGTTGATAGTAAGCAATGAAGTAATTGTGGTGTAGAATATAAGCTACCATTTTCTCATGTATCTAACTTTTTTACAAATGTTGATATTTTACCATAGCTTTCTATTACTAACTCTAATCCTTTTTTTATTTTAAGCTCAAGCATAAATGTTTAATGTGTTGGAACCATAAAATAATTGTAATATAGATACACCCCAATATATATAGTCCAATTAGAACTTTATAACTCCCACCAAAATCAAACCCATCACTTATAGCTTTCAAATTAAGAGTCTTACCACTAGGCTAACACCTCATAGTTACATAAATGTTGAAAGTGATAAATGTTGTTAGGAATAAGATCATCTTCCCTACTAACAAGTAATTACCCTTTCTTGATATTTCAAAATATCAATTGTAAGGTTATACACCATGTAGACAATCCTAAAATTGAAATAGTTTTCTTTTTCCTATTATTTTTGATATTTTCTACTTAGTGTTAAATATGCGATGTAATCTAAATCTATTTTTAACCTACTATTAATATTATTCTTGGAGTTTGATACCTCCCCACACCCCATTCCTCTTAATGAACAAGTTACATGCCTTGCTATATGCTAAACTTAATAACTAGCATTAAATTTTCTTTTTTAGTTGGAACCCAAAAAATAAATACATTAAAAAAAAATTTAGAGTACAAAAGTAGAGAATTAAAGGAGAATCTTCAAAACAACAAAAAGGAAAGGCCCAATAGTTTTGGGTATGCCTTTTTAGATTTTCATCCTTATAACCAATCCCAAAATACCCTCCTTTTGGAGTAGGAAAAGGATCAGACATTGCCCTCATTAAGAAGCATCTAAATGGTTTTCACTTTTGACTAAAGGCTTCAATGTGGATTCAAGTGATAGTATGGTATTTTATTCAAGTGCATATGTACTTAGACACATTTGCATGAGTAGAAATAAAATCGAGATTTCTTCTATCCATTGCAACACTTAGATTAGCATAACTTTATTTGCTAGCAATTTACTTTCTTACTATTATGCAATTAATATTATTATTTGTAAACAACTTGAGTATGACCACTTCAAGGAGAATATATTAATGTTTGGTAATCTTAGCAGTGTATACTTGGTATGCCTAAATCGTAGACACTTGGTAACCCAATAGCATTAGTATATGTTTAAGATGTGTACAGAAAGTGGGGACAAATACTTCACATTGATGCTAGTTAGTTAATTAAGTAGTTAATTTAAATATTCAATCTTTATTCACTTAATTATTTTGTAAGTAGAGAAAATAATAGAAAATTATAAAAACAAACATCTTCCATCTCAATCACACTTAAAGATGTGCACAGATTAACATGAGTGTTGATTGAGAAGACAATGATTAGCAACCTACATCCTTTACCATCTAATGATATCATCCACTTAGGTCAAATGTAGTCCATGAAATTCGATTGGATTGTATGTACACATTAGTGATTCATATAGTTAGGCATAGGGAATACCTATTGCTCATCATTGAAGCCAATGTTAGGGACTAGTTTGGCTAGGTACACTAAGTATTTGTAGACAATGAACTCATACAAAATTGTTGTAAGGAGTAAATAATGTATTATCTTTTAGATGAAATAATAATGAATATGTTATTAATGCACACTTTATCAAAAACAAATAAGATGGCTTCTTCTTACAGGAATGATTTAACACCACTTGTCAATGATTGCAACTAGCAGCATGATAAAAACAAAAGGACTACTGGTGAAAAATCGTAACAACTAAAAGTGGTCTATGTGCATCTGGATCCCTACTATTTGGACTTCACTTTCATCCTTCATTAGGATAAATAGCTATGTTGGAGGGATTTGGGGGATAATATTTTGTTACCTCTCAATCGTTTTGTTCCCTCAATGCTCATGACAAATCTCATGAAACTAGGGTTTGAATTAATAGGCCCAAGTTATGAGGTAACAAATCATCTCTCCATAGATTATCAACCACTGGGTGTCCAACCTAGAAAGGATTAATGCATGGAAGAATGCTATGAAGCCTTCAAGAACAAGAAGGTCCTAATACCATTGTTTATACAACCATAGAAGGAGGGCCTTGAATTTCTATTATGGCAATCTCAACAACAAGATCCTCCCCCTTTTGGTGAGGAAGACACACTTCACCAATGATTATAATTGACCTTGGTGGATAACTAGGGTGAGGGATGAACAGGGTCTAGAACTAGGAGAACCCCAAGGAAAAGGTCTCCAAAATATTCCTTAAAAGAAAAAAGGAAGAAGAATAATAAAAAAAAAACAACCAAAGAACCATAGGAGAAGGACTAGTAGACATGACTCTTCTAGTCCTCCACCTTCACCATCCTGCTCATTATCAACTCTTGATAGAAGAAGTCATGCAAGAGACCAAAGAAGAAATGGTTGGGACTGAGATGGAGAAGATTGAAGATTCCATTGGAGTGATGGACAAAGAGAGCATATTCAACTACAAGAAGAAGGGATGCATTATTGAGAATGAAGGCATAGAAGGTTACATCATAGGAGACACAACCACAAACACCATGATTATGATGAACCACTGCTAGCTACAAGAATCATGATTAATATTTTAGAAGTAGTTTGAATCCCTACTAGGCATTAATGAGATAATAGAATTAAATGGCTTGACATGCATAATATCCCTAAATTTAAAGGAGGATATAACACTAATTTACAACATCATCTATAGGTCTTCCATGATGCCTATGTCTTGTAGAACATTGAGAATAATTGGTAGAAACTCAAACTTTTCCCAAGGATACTCATTAAAAAAGCTAAAATTTGGTACTAGTCCTTGGGACTAGAATATATTTGCAAATGGAATACATTGATAGAGCTATTTTATGATAAGTATCAAATGTATTCTAGGGTGTACTTGCAAAAACCAATTCAAGGGTGAAAACAAGTTAATCATGAATCCCTTGTTGTAGCCTTGGGTAGGTATTACTCTTGTTTGCACCATTGCATAGGTCATGATTTTTCTCAAAGAAAATAGCTTCACCACATAATAGATGGGATTCAAAAAAAAACTAGAGAAACTCTTAGGGTTTTTGCCCAAGGAAGACTTTTAGAAATGAGGGTTCATTGGATCCAAAGGTTCATCGAATAAGTGACCAGGAAAGAAGAAGAACTAAAAAATGGAAACGTGCAAAGGAGTATAATAGGAATCCATCCATTAGAAAAGGGGAGGTGCATTTCTATAATTTTGAGGAGGAAGTACTACTAGATGAAGTGGTACAAAGGAAAATCTTGCCGATTCAAAAATCTATTACAAAAATAGCAACTATAGTAGACAAAATATGGGACTCCTTAGATGAGAAGCTCTAAATTGTTCTAAAAATTGTAAAGAAGAAAATGAAGTAGGGTAATTGAGATAAGGATAGAAGAAGGAGAAAAGATATAAGAAGGAACTATTATTAACAGAAAGGTAAGGCTGCAACTATAGATGAAGTTGCAAATTTTGGAACAAATGAAGATGGATGTGACATATGTTAGTATGAGCATTCCAAGGGATGTTGTCATGTAGTATTACATTTACAAGAATCTGGGGTGCATGCTTTTAATTTTAAATTAGAAAAAAGGTAATCACCAAGGAGGTTATCTTATTAATAAGGCAATTATCAGTAGTAGTTTTGCTCATCACAGTATTATCCAAGTGGAGCACCACATTAACCTTAAGAATATTATTAGAGATGGAAAATCCTATAGTTGTGGGGAATGCTACCACCAAGGTAACATTATCCTTACCATTAGCTAGATCTATATGGTTATTATGTCCAAAAACTTGTATCTCCTCATGGCTTCATAAGTCACACTTCTCCCATTTCTATTACCCCTAGAATATCATAGAACACCTACTCTATGAATTAAATCTCCATTCACTTATCCTTCTCATTATCCATCATCTCACTCAACACCTCCCAATACCACTCATTTGCCACTTGCACAACCTATGTAAAGAGAAATTCCACCATAGCCTCAACAACACAATGCAATAAGGGTTATAAACTTATAGCTAGATATCTATGGTTCATGTGGGTTTGAGCATAAGTATTAAAAAATACTTTTCTTCAGACTCAATAATCCAAAAAAACCCTCATAGATATCTATGGTTATGAATCCTTCTTCGACTACTTTTGAAGCTATCAACGAGTCACCTTCAAAGCAAAGATTCCAAAATGTTCATATTGTCATGTTGACTCATGTAGTTATAGATTGGATCAAGGCAAGACACCTTCCCAAGAAAAGATTTAATCTCAAGAGTCCCCTAATTTACTTATAGATTGTAGGAAATGATTGATGCAAAGCTCTACTTGACTCAAGTTCAAGAGTAAACTTAATCTCTCAAGAAATGTACAAAACCTAGTGCCTACCTTCACTCAAGAAATGCAATATCAGATTAGAGCTTATTGATTAATCTAGAATTTTTCCTTTGGGATTAGTGGAGGATATTATGATCACCATTTATGGATGTTTCTATCTAGTAGATTTCCTAGTAATCCACATGGATATGTGTAAGGGGGACTTTCCTATTATCATGGGAAGGGCTCAGCTTAGCACCATTGATGGTAACATGGGGATCAGAGACCTTTCCTTGAAAATTTCCAAGAAAAATAACATTGGGAAGGTAGAGAAGAAGTAGGTTCCATGCATGATGTATAGTGACATAGGGTGCCATTACATGTAGAAGATATGGGCCATGAAAAAGAATCTATGACAACATGTAATAAGTATGTCAAAACATCCAATGTTCAAAGGTGCCTGTATGTAGTAGTCACAAAATAAGAAGGTACCCAATAGTTATCAACAAATATTAACTCTAATTCAACAATATGCATGGAATCAATTGAGATTCTCATAAGTACTTATATTGATGAGATGGATGAAATGGAGCAAATTTAGAACCAAATATTCCATAAAGAAGTAGAACTAGATTTGGGAGAGTTGGAAATCCCTAAAAAATTTAAACAAGAATCCCTTGAGTTAAAGGCTTGCAACTTTGGACTATATCTTTCTTGATAATGATAAGCCAGTAATCATCAATGCTAGTCTCACTGAGGAACAACAAGGAAAGCTACTAAAAGTTACGAACAAATGGCCAAAAAATTTTTCTTGGTCATATGATGAATTGATTAGAATATATCCATATATATGCTAGCATCAAATCTATACAGACTCCACCATCAAACCAAAAAGGCACTCGTAGAGAAGGTTGAATCCCAAGCTAAAACCAGTTATCAAAGATGAAGTTAAAAAAGTTCTCAAAGCAAGATTCATCTATCATATGGTAGAAAAGGAGTGCATAAATCCACTTGTTATTGTATCAAAGAAAGATGGATAGTGAAGGATTTGTATAGATTTTAGATTATTAAATATAGCAACATTCAAAGACCATTTTTTGTTGTCATTTATGGACAAAGTGTTGGATACACTTATGGGATATTGTTACTACAATTTTCTGGATGGATATAGTGGCTACAACCAAATTCAAATAACACTAGAAGACTAGGCCAAGACAACTTTCATAAGTTCCTGAGGAATTTTGTATATAAAAAGATACCCTTCGACATTTGTAATGTTGCTATAACTTTCCAATGCCTAGTACTAAGCATATTATAGCAGCAGATTGGTAGTCGTGTCGAAGTTTTTATATATGAATTTTCCACCTATGGTACTAATTTTGAACAAGCATTGGAACATCTTGAGTAGGTATTAAAATGATGTGTGGAGAAAAACCTATGGCTTAACTAGTAGAAGAGCCACTAGGTGTTATGAGATAACATTGTATTGGGGCATAACGTTTTAAGAAAAGGAATAGAGGTGTACCTTGAAAAGATAAGGCTCATTTAGGGAATAACCAAAAAATCTCAAACTAAAAAAGATATGAGATCATTCCATGACCATACTAGTTACTACAGGCACTTCATTGAGAATTTCTTTTGAATTGTCAAATTGCTAGTGGAATTCACAAGAAAGTTGTAGTATTTGAATGGACCAAGGAATGTGAATAAGAATTCAAATACTTAAGCAAAAGCTCATAGAAACTTCAATTCTATGCATCCTAGACTAGTTCAAGCCATTCCATATAATGAAAGATGCATATAACTATGCTTTGAGAGTGATGCTTACACAAATGGATGATCAAAAATGTTCATATTACATCCATTGTGTGAGCATTATACGTACACAACTAAACTACATCACTACTAAAAAAGAACTCATGGAAGTAGTGTATGCCTTGAAAAGATTTAGGTACTATGTGCTTCGATATCCAATTTTTGTGCACATTGACCACATTGTAATGCACTTCCTAATGAATGAGCCAATGGTTAGTCCCTATGTCATAAAGTGGTTGGTGATTTTACAGAAATTTGATCTTACCATGGTAGATAAGAAAGGGATTAAGAATGTAGTCATTGAAAATTTGTCTTAGTTAAGATGGGATAACATTGAGGATGAAAAACCATTATTTGATCAATTTCCAAATGAAATTATCTTCACCAAGTTTAGTGAATTTTAAGCCCTAAAGATTACCAATTGGTATGATAAGTTCCTCTCCTATCTACTCACATAGGAGACTTACACAGAATGGGATAATAAGAAGAAACAATAGTTTCTTTACTAGGTTGAGCATTACATGGAAATTAAAGGTAACCTCTACAAGGTTTATGTTGATGGATTGGTATAATGGTGTGTACCTAATGGAGCTTAGTTGTGAATTCTTCAAGATGCTCATGAAGGTTCTTGTGGGGGCCACTATGCAAGAAGGAGTATAGCCATAAAGATAATCATGGTAGGATACTTTTGGCCAATCATATTCAAGGATGCTCATCATTTCTCTTGTTCATGTGAGTGATGTAAAAGAGATGAAGGAATGATTGCATGAATGGAAGTGCCTTAACAATGGATTCACCCACTATATCCTTTTGACCTTTGGGCAAATAACTTCATGGAATCCATCACTTCCATGTCGAATGAGAAGGCCTACATCATAGTTGCTATTGAATACTACACCAAATAGGCTAAAGTTGTATCCATATCTAATTGTACATCTATCACTGTAGCTTGATTTGTTTAACAAAAGGTGATAAACACATTTTGTGTACCTAGAGCACTCATTTCAAATAACGAAAAACATTTCACAAGGTCTATTTTTTGGAAGTTGATGTAATGCTTAGGAATGAAACATAAACTTACAATCCTCTATCACTCCCAAGACAATAGTAAAGCTAAGGTTACCAATAGGAACATCACAAGAATCCTAATGTGGACCATCAGTAGATATAGAAAAGACTGAATCACTAAACTTAATGATGCTATTTGGGCATATCGCTTAATATAGAAACTTTCCATAGGATACTATTTCTATGATTTAGTGTATGAAAAGTTACCTAAACTTCCAATCCAAGCTAAACTCTGTACACTCATAACTACTTATGAAACCTAGACATTAGTCTAGCCTTAAAAAAAAACATCTTATGATATTCAATGTGCTAGATGAAAATTGACAATTAACCATAATGATGAATGAAGTACACAAGACACACAACACAACAAATAATGTCACAATGCATGGATAAGAAAAGTTACATTCCAACCTAGAGATAAGGTTCTTCATTAGAATCCCATGCATGTTCCACAATGCACCAAGTTCCAACCATTATGGAAAGGATCTTATATTATTCATTTAACTTTTCCTTCCAAGGCCATGAAAATTTATCATCCAAATAGTTATCAAAAACACATGTTAGTCAATATATAGCAACTTAATCCATTCATGGAATCTCAAATAGCTAGTAATGCTAACACCTTTGCTCAAGAATAGGCATGCTCCATTTTCCAGATCTTCTTCTTCTAACTTAGTCATGGAGAAGAACTCAATCGATTGTAAAATCTTGATGAGGATAACTAATTTTTCATCTTTTTATTTTACAATGTTCTTTAAATGTTTTCTGTTTTCTTAAATATTTGATTTAGTATTATACATATATTTTCATTTCTTTATTATTTTCTTATTATTTCTTATTGTTTAAAACTTAGTCATATTTAAAATCTCAAATTTCATTTCACTACAACTGAGGAAATTTGGAAATGTTTTGATAGTAGCTATAGAGCTTCTGATTGATTTACAATGGGCCAATTTTTCCTTGGATTATGTTCTCTACTAACAATATGTTAGTTTTCTTGTGGTATTAGGCAGTGAGCTCACGACACCCACCCAATCCATTTGTTCCATTTGAAGTCTGCATCGTGGAACCATGAAGGTTCTTTCATATTAAACTTAAAAAGTAACATGTGATCTTGTTACCTAATGAACCAAGAAAAGATCAAGTGGGATGGAAAATGGTTTGATTTTAAGGGGATTTGATATGCTTTAGTTTCAACTTCCTTTTTAAGTCTACAACTCATTGGTAAACCATCACTCCTATTGTCAATCATAAAAGGAATCATATATTTGTATGGTGTGGTTCTCATGAGAAAAAAAAAAACAACAACAATAATGAGAATTCAAAGCACATACCTTAGATAATTTTATGTGCTACAAGATCTAGTTATGTGGCTAGAAAGGCGTGTTACCCATGCATGAAGGCACCTCTCTAACTAAGGTCCTCTTACTTCCTTCTTCTCTTGGAGTGATAGTTGTCCTCAATGGTTTTGCTGGGCTTTTTGATGGTAGAAGCGGAGGAACATGTTAATGCTAGGTCACTGTGATTGGAATGAACTTGGTCTAGACTTGAAATATGCCAGTGATAGATCTTCTTAATCACATCATTCATTAGGGATCTCATGTGATTAGGATATAGCTCACTTACCCATTTTTCTTCATCTACCATTTATTCACTCCATCATCTCTCACCTCACTACCTCATACCATGGTCAATTGATTATTTTCTTTCTAGTCCACATAATCCTAGGATAATTCCTCATATGGAAAGTACCTTAACTCAAAATAACCATTTATCATCTTCAGTGCCTACGGACTCCTTGTCATGAGGATATGTAAGGACTTTTAGCCATATGCCTACTTTGAGGATGATCCACTTGCATCTATTTTGGTTTAATTGAGGTTAAGTTCTCTTACAATGGGCTGATTTAACATTTGATCATCTCGATAGCCTTAAAACATCTAATTTTTCCCTATTTTGGCATTAGAATATTCTCTAAACACTTATCTAATACATTCTAATTTCTTCTAGTTTCTAAACTAGACCCTCTTTATGTTGTTGTTGTGATTCTACATCTTTTTCACTTCCATTTGGTTCTTGTTTTGTCCCCAAATTGACCCAAAATTTCTTCATTTTTCAAGTAAAAATATAGTTAATAATAGTTGTGTTGATGCATCCATATTGATGCAGTAGGATGAGTCAATGTAGCCTCGTTGATGTATCCTTATTGACATAGTATAAAAGCCTATAAATATACATGATACTTAGCTCATTTTCATCATTTCTTCAATGTGATAGATGATTTTTTACAATTTTTTATAGCCAAAGAATCTTCCAAGAACTCTAGCTCACAAAATGCTTACCTAAATTTATTTTTTCTTCAATCCTCAAGCTACTGGAGATATGCTTTATGTCATGGAGGCATTAAACCTATGTTTTAACAAAGAAAATGTTTTGAAAATTTCTAACTCCCATGAAAAGATAATAAAATAATATTAAATTAATGATCACAAGAATCAATATCAATAATCAAAATTAGCTACAATGGAAATAAAATGATAAGAAAATAATATCATAAGCATGTGATCACTAAACAAGAGCTTAATGGTCTAACAAGAAAGTTATCTGAAGGAAATAAAGATTATGATCAAGGGATAATTTTGGATTATGTTTTTGATTGCATATGGCATCCAAAAGAGGACCACAAGAAGGAGGATCATCATAGCCTAGGGAGAAGCAACCCTGAGGAGGAAGGGGCTGGCAATACTAATGATGAATCATATTTTTGTCAAGCCATGATATTGAAGCCCCAATATTGGACCTCATGTAGTTATGTCAGATATCCAATATCACGGGATGCATGTTGGCCTACAAATATAGCACTTGGGTGCACAATTCATCAATCTTTTTCTTTAGTTGTAGTGAAGTTCTTGCAGTTTGTTTTCTTTAGAGTTACAATATTTTTTAAGGGCCCATAGTAGGAGTCAAAAGAGTGTATAGATCTTTATTCAAGCACTAATGTACTTGAGCACCTCAGTGTGAATGGCAATAAAGACAAGCTTTCTTGATCAAACCTTATGACATTTGGACTAGATTAATGTTTCTTCATGCATTATTCAAGCACTTTACTTTAATTCATTTTAATTAAGCAAGTTGTTCTCCATGTCTCTCCATCATAGTTGTTCATCCTAATGCAAGATTAAGGTGAAATCTAACACATACTCATAAAGATGAGTATATACCACTCTACATTGTTGGAGCACTAATGGTTTTGATCCTTCATGCCAATTTTAATTGGATGTATGCTCGAACGGTGGTGGAGAATTAGCCCTATGAGAAAAGACATTTTACATTGAATGAAATTATCATTATGCTTTTTACAATTATTATTATTATCATAAATGATTGCAACTTTAAGGTTCATTACAATGATGTTGAATAATTTTCACCAAGTCCTACATAGCGCACATAGCTAACTAAAGTCCTTGGCAAGAGTGCCAATGATGAGTGACAAGTATACCCTATGTCCAACCATACGAATCACTAGCATTCATTCATCAATCTAGTGAAATTCCAAAGACTTTAAGTTTCTAAGTATACTAGGTCTAGGAGATGAATCTAACCATTGCAATCATTGTCTTCCCAACTCCACTTATGAAATGCAAGTGTATGGTTAAGTGTAACTGAAGCATATGATTTTTATCATTTTTATCTTTTATGGTTTAGTCACCTAAGAAATAAAAACAAAGTATTTAAAGGTTTAATTAATCTATTAACTAATCTAATCCTTAGCAAATCCTAACATAACCATTCATTCCCACTTGTTGTACACATCCTAAACATGTTTTAATGCCATTGGGTTACTAAATGTTAGGCACTACTGGGTTTAACAAGCATTAATGTATGCTCGAAGTGGTCGTACTTATGTGTATTGTTTAATTGTTATTTAATTGGTATGAATTGTGTTATAGGCTGATTGATTAGTTTTTGTGATGCTACACCAAACTATTATGAAATTGGGCATCCAAGGGCTCAATGCTGAGTATGTTGTGTAGGACCATGATTATCGGGACTACCATCTCACTAAAGCATAATGTAAGAAGGATCAACAATAGGAGATGTGAAGCATCAAAGGGGAAATGGTTCACTAACCCCTTGTTCTTATTGGGCTAGAACGATGGAGAGGATCCCTTCTTTGGAAATTTTCAATTCACTAACTCTCCTTTCCTTGTCTTTGATGAGGGCAACCTAAACCAGAACGTGCAATCTACTATCATTCATTTTCGTTTAAGAAAGAATAGGATCCATGACCATGCGGGATCCAAAGATGAGAGTCATGGCAAGGGCAAGGACAAGCCTCATGATGATGATCATGGTTGTGATTACAAAAGAGGAGGGACAAGCATTGTGGTAGTGCTAGTCCTCCTCCTCCTTCTTCTTTAACATCCTCTTCTTTCTCCTCTAGCTTTGATGAAGCTATAGAGGATGTGATCATGATGGAGGTGATCAATGGGATAGAGATGATCATAGGGCCCATTAGATCAGTTGAGACTAGGAGTGTGGGCAATCAAGGAAGGCCTGCCACCATGAAATAAGGGACAACAGAGGGAATCATAGGCATTATGGCCATCATAGAGGCCATCACTATGATGAACCTTTTCTTGCAACTTGAAATATGCTAAATATTGTAGAGGCAGTGAGAATTTTAAATAGGCATTTAAAAGATAGTAGAATAAAGTAATTGGATATGAACAATATTTCCAATTTCAAAGGGGGATACAACTTAGATCTATAGAACCACCTACAATCTTTCATGATGCATGTACCTTGTAGAATATAGAGAATGAATGGAAAAAACTTAAGCTATTCACTAGGAAAATCATAAAAGAAGCTGAAAGTTGGTATTAGTCCTTGGAGCCAAAATCAATTTGTAGATAGAGTATGATGCTTGAGTTGTTCAATGATAAGTATCAAACATACTCCAAAGTGTCCAACTTGAGAAAGCATATCTAAGGTTGGTAACAAAGAACACATGAACCATTGGACATAACCATGGGTAGGAACTATTTTCTTTTACATCGATGTCTTGGCCATGGTTATTCTCAAAGGGAGCATCTTTTCCATATCATAGATGGGCTTCGATTAGAAATAAGAAGAACTCTTGGGTTCTATGCCCAAGAAATAGTGTCAGAATTAAGGATCCATTAGATCCAAAGGTTGATTAAGTAGGTTATCAAAGAAGAATAAGAGTTGAGGAAATAGGAAAGTATAGAAAAGTATAATAGGGATCCTTACATTAGAAAAAGGGAAGTCTGATTCTGTGACAATGAGGAGGAGGAACTACTTGATGAGGTGGTGCAATGAAAGACATTTTAGTTATGATAGATAAGATGTGGGACTCGTTAAGTGAAAAGTTCCAAATTGCTCTAAAAATAGCAGAGGAATCCAAAGAGCAAAGTAATGATTATGATCATCAGAGAAGGAAGGAAGCTGAATGTGCCCACTAGAGGAATAAGGGCAAGTGATGAGATGTGATATCGCATGCATCGCGATATCGTGTCATCCCTTGCGATATCGCGTACGTGATATTGTGGTCTGTCACCAAATCTATAAATAAGAGGCAGCACTCCCCTCATTTCTCATCCTAGGCTAAAAGTAGAAAAACTATGGTAGTTTGATCACTCCAGAGATAGAGTATTTTCCATGTGCCTGCAGTAGGAGTCCCCAAGTAAACGGATCTTTATTCGAGTAGCTTTGTACCTGAATGCAAGTTGTGTATGGCAATAAAGATGAGCTTTGTGGATAAACCTTGCAGTGCATGGAATAGGTTTATTACATGTTATTTCCTACCTGTTATTTATTACCTGCAGTAGCGTAGCATGAGTACGACTTGATTACGAGCATTGACGAATGTGTATGGCTAATCAAGGAATCAGCTACTCATCGCGATTAGTCTCTCTCACCCTCAACTCCTAGAACACGGGATGAGCACGACTTGATTACAAGCATCTACAGTTGTGTATGGCTAGTCAAGGAATTAGCTACTCATCATGTTTAGGCTAGTTAAGTGCCTCAGTATGACCACTTCAAGCACGTGCATTACATGTGGTGATCCCAGTAACAATTAGCGTTTGGTAGCCACAGTTGCATGGTTCAGGGTGTGTACGGTAAGTGGGAACAGATGTTGATGCTAGTTAATTTAGACTTAGTTCTTAGTTAGAGTTAGTTAACTCTCTCAACCCTTTACCTTGATAGCATAGGAGAAAAACCAGAAAAGACTATAAAAATCATATACCTCAGACTTACTTAACCATACACCGTGACAACTACAAGTAAGTCTGGGAAGACAATGAATGATTAACCCCAAGTGTTCCATGGGGCGTTTAGGCATTTAGTCTGTGGAGTTCAACTGAATCCTGTGTGCTACGCTCGTTTCGTATGGTTGAGTGTAGGGGTACCTCGCCACTCATCATTGGCACCGTTGCTGGGGACTAAGTGTTTGTGCGTCGAATAGAACATAAGGGACATCACTGACATCGTTGTGAGCCTTAACGAACCTTCGGGTTAATCAAAAGAGAAAATTTATATGACGGTGAATTAGCACACCAATAAAAATGCCTTCTTCTCATAATAGAAACTCACCACCTAAGGACCATACATGAGACAGTCGACAACATAAAACACATAACCAAAATTAGCCAAGTCCTAAAAAATATAAGATGACATATACTCATCCCGATGAGTATATTCTAGACTTCACTTTTATCCTCCATCAAGATGAGTAGCTATGATGGAGAGATTTGCAAGGTAACATTGTGTTACCTCCAAATCGATCAATCCCTCGAATGCTTTTCCATGCCTTGGCATAGATAGGCATGCAAGAATTACTTGCTAAATACATTGTGGAAGATTTTGACATGAGGGATTATTATCCCACAGATGCCCAACGTATGAGGGACTTAAGGCAGGAGAGTCAACATGCACTATTGAAGGGCAAGGTCCCGCACGTCCTTAGCGAGATAGGAGATGAGGAACCCCTTATCACAGGTTCTTTAAGAAATGATGTTTCCCCTCCTAACGATGGTGAGGAGGTTGGGTATCTAGACGTACGATCAATGATACATATATCTAGTTCTGATGCCCATGAACACCAACTGTTCACAGAGGGAACAACCACTTATGCTAAGGATAGGCACTTAGATCGTCATCAGGATCAGGGCCATAGCAGCTGAAGAGAAGGCAAGAAACATCATCATGATGATGGTTCCCCTTCTTCTTCCCCTTCTTCACATCACTCAACCTCTCCTTCCACATCTGGGCATAGTCATCTTGAACATAAGGGTGAGGATAAAGGTAAGAAGGATGAAAGACCTTGACGAGAAAGTTGAGAGAAAGGACAAGGATGAGGATGTAGGGAGAGTAGGGAACAATGCAGACATCACAGGCATCATGAAAGAGATGATTATGATGAGACCCTACTTGCAACCCAAAGTATGCTTGACATAACGGAGGTAGTTAGGATTCCCACAAGGCATTTAAAAGATAGTTAGATCAAACAATTAGACATGAAAAATATCCCAAAATTTGAAGGGGGATACAATGTTGATCCGCAAAATCATTTACAGGCATTCAATGATGCTTGTGCCTTGCAGAATATAGAAAATGAGTGGCAAAAACTTAAGTTGTTCCCAAGGATACTCACTAAAGAAGTAGAGAGCTGGTACCGGTCCTTAGAATCGAAAACCATCAGGAGGTGGAGTACGATGCTAGAACTGTTTAACAAAAAGTATCAAATGTGCTCCAGAGTGTCCAATTTGCGTAAGCAGATCCAAGGCTGGAAGCAAGGTACATATGAACCCTTGGATGCTGCCATGGCCCGCTACTACACATTGTTATATCGTTGCCCGGGCCATGGGTATGCTCAATGGGATCAACTTCACCACATCATGGATGGGCTAAGGAATGAAACTAGAAGAACCCTTGGAACTTATGCCCAAGGGAGACTCTCATAACTTAAAGCCCATGAAGTGCATAGCTTGTTGGAGCAAGTAGCAAAAGAAGAAGGTGAGCTACGCAAGAGGG
Organism: Gnetum montanum; assembly: GCA_015680685.1. Classification (NCBI taxonomy): domain Eukaryota; kingdom Viridiplantae; phylum Streptophyta; class Gnetopsida; order Gnetales; family Gnetaceae; genus Gnetum; species Gnetum montanum. The sequence goes on from MNCI01033476.1 coordinate 553,104, forward strand.
AAAGTGTACAAGAATACAACCATGATCCCTCCCTTCGAAAGAAGGGAGTGCAGTTTTGTGATGAAGAGGATGAGTCACCAATCGAAGAGTTGGTAAACTGGAAGACCATGTCGATCCAAAAACTCATAACAAGATTATCGGCTAAGGTAGATGACGTATGGAGTTTCTTAGACTCTAAAATTGAAACTTTTTAAAAAATTTTAGAAGAGTCTAAGGTAGAACAGAGTAGTGACAAAGGTAAGAAAAAGTGGAGAGATTTAAGCCCTGCACATAACAAGGGTAAGGGAAAAATCACTAACTTCGATGTGACTATGGACTCTGACACAAACAATGATGGTGGATGTGAGATCTGTCATTATGACCATCCTAAGGGATGTTGCCCCATCATGTCACATCTACAGGAGTCTAGGGTGTATGCATTTAATCCAAGACTCAACCAACAGCAACCACCCCGCAGGTTACCTTATCCACAAGGTAACCCAAGGCAGTTCCACCAACCACTAATGTATTATCCAAGTGGAACTCCACCACAGCCAATTAGACAACATCAATTGTGGAAATACCCACAGTCATGGGGGATGCCATCGTCGAAACATCAATACCCTTACCGGCAGCTTGATCCTTATGGATATTATGTGCAGCAGCCAATTTCGCCAAGTGACTCTATGATTCACACAACCCCCAACCATCACTACCAAGTTCAGGAGTACTTCGGACGGACTCCCTCTCCTTTGGGAGACACTCCATACCCACACCATCCTCCTAATCCATCCGCACCTCTTCCACCACAAGTAGTTCCCATAACACCTCCTGCTCTAACAATGCAAGGGGAACTTTCTCCTCAACCGCAGCAACGTCACACTATGAGAGCTATAAATATCCAACCTGCTGCTAGTTCTGAAAACTATAAAAAGAGAAGACCTTTCTTCAAAACTAAAAGCCCAGACAAACTATTGCAACAACAAACGGTTGAGGCCATGTACACTCCTCCACCATCCAACACTTCGGAGCACCCTTCCGTTCAAAATCACAGCTTAACGCATATGGTTATGTTAACACATACCATAATTGATTGAATCAAGGTAGGCCACCTTTCTAGGAAACTAACTGACCCTGGGAGTCCCTTAATCTATTTATAGATCGTTGGAAATGAACTACATAGGGCTCTTCTTGACTCAGGTTCTGGACTTAACTTAATTTCATGAGAGATGTATCACGCCTGGAACCTACCCCAACTTAAGAAGAGCAACATTCAACTAGAGCTGGAAGACCAGTCCATCACCATTCCCTTGGGATTGGTGGAGGGCATCATTACCACTATGTGTGGTTGGTCTTACCCAGCTGATTTCTTGGTGATTGAAGTGAACAACAACAAAGGGGACTTCCCAATTATAATGGGAAGGGCATGGCTTAGTACCGTAGATGCATGCCTTAGGATCCGCGATCTTTCCTTGGAAATTTCTAAGATAAAAATTTGTAGAAAGATCGAGAAGAGGAAAGTTCCATGCATCACATATAGTAATTCATCAAGTGATGACATGGAGGAAATGCCTCCATGTAACAGGTGTGCCCTTGAAACTTTGCAATAAAGATGCTTGTATGTAGCAACCACATAACCAGTAGTAGAAACCCCGTGGTTGACAGCTACTAGAAGGAGCAGAAAAATGTGCATGGAACAAACCAAGGAAACCCATGCCAACAACGAAGGCATAGACACATTGGAATATGAGCGTCGCCAACTTCCATCCCTCAATCTAAGATCATCAATTAGGAGAAGTTGGGCACTTCTTAGAAATTCAAATAGGTGCTCATTATTTTAGATCTCTCCCTTACAACTCAGTCATGGGGGAGATGGACACCTATGCTAACCATATGGGGCCCTCAGTTCTTTTTATTTTTTATCTTACATGTTTTTGTTTTACAACGTTTTTGTCTTACACATTTTTGTTTTACAAAGTTCTTTAACTTTTCTAAGTTTTTGTTTCATAAATTTCTTTAACTTTTCTAGTTTTTGTTTTACAAATTTCTTTAACTTTTTTTGTTTTTGTTTTACAACATCGTTATACTTTTTCCATTTTGTGTGTGTGTGTGTGTGATCCACCTTGTAAGTTTGTCCCATAATAAGTGTTCAGACTAATGGTATGAACTGTTTTCATGTTGATTGCTAATGTTTGGTTTTTACCTTTAAGTCACAATGTTGATACTAAGGTATGTTTCTTTTGATATGGCAGGCAATGAGACCACTTCATCCATTTGTCCACAACACTCTATGGTCTCTCTTGGCTTGGAAATGTACAGTTCCCTTCTTAATAAGAACTTTAATGAATCAGTGACTGGGCATTTCTCAAACTAAGGAAGGACTCAAGGATTGAAAAGGGTGTGACTTCAAAGGAACTTGATGCTTTTGTGTTAGTCATTCTCTTGCATGCTTGGATGTTTTCTTCTTGATTTTTCTTGTTGTTCCGATGTTACCCAATTATCGAAAGTTGAGACAATAAAAATAAAAAGTCTTTGCATGGTGTGGTTCTCACGCATAAAAATACAAAACACAAAAAGCAAAAAAAAAAAAAAAAACTAAGTGAGAATTCAAAGCACACTCCTTAGATGAATAAAACTTGGGCTACAAGCACTGGTTATGGAACCAAAAGTGTTCCCTCTAACTAAGGCGGTTCTCACTTTCCCTTCTTTCCTTTGTTTCGTCAGAATGGTGGTGGCTCTTGGAAGAAACATTCTTGTTAACTCCAAGTGGATGGTTTGGCTAAATGCGTTGATGCGAAGTCATTGGATGTGGTTGGTTTGAGGTCGGACCTAGAATGAGAACTGCTAAGTCACATTAATCATGAACTACACAAGGGGATGTACACCACCTTGTTCTTGGGATTCCATTCAATTCTCTTCTCTCCATCTTTCTCTCCATTATTCACCTCATTGCTGGTTGTATCATTAGTGTATATATTTTGGTTAATGCATTGTTTTCTTCTTGGTAAATGCTTATGGTTAAGACTTTAACTCTTGTTCCAAGGGACATTCCCACAGCCTACAGACTCTTTGAATGTGGGTTTGTCAGGGCAGTAAGGGCATGAGCCTGCTTTGGGGAGGACCCAATGACATTCCTATTTAGAGCATCTGTTAACTTATTTTCCCTAATATTTTTGCAATTAATTTTATTTTATTTTTTTCATTTCCATCTTGACATCCATTTCATCGATGCCATAGTTGTCCCTTTTTATCTATCTTTCTTACTCCTTTTCCATGGGGTGTTTAGGTATTTAGTCTATGGAGTTTGACTGGATCGCGTGTGCTATATGGTTGAGTGTAGGGGTACCTCGCCACTCATCAGCAAGGTTGCTGTTGTAGAGGAGGTTGTGGAGTCTAAAATAGATGATAATGATGGATGTGACATCTACCAATATGAACATTTGAAAGGATGTTGCCTTGTTTTGTCACACTTGTAGGAGTCTAGGGTGCATGCTCTAAATCCTAGATTGGCCAGAAGGCAAATGCCCAGAAGGTTACCTTATCCTCAAGGCAACCCAAGGTAGTTCCACCAACAATAAGCCTATTATCTAAGTAGAGCTCCACCACAACTTTATGAGTAGTATGAGCAGTGACAACATACATAGTCATGGGGGATGCCCCCACCAAGGTAGCAGTACCCTTACTGATAGCTAGATCCATATGGGTGCTATGTGCAACAACCCATTTCTCTGCATGACTCTTCTAGTCATGCCTCATTCGAGCATCACTACTACCCTTCTACATACTATAGAGTTTAACCTCCATCTCCAAGAGGGGAATTCCCATATCCTTATCATCCTTCTACACCTGCACCTTTGTCCTCAACTCAATTACCACCTACTTCATCAATGTAGAATGAAATTCTAGCTCAACCCTAGTAATGTAATTCTACTAGGGTTGTTAACTTACAATTGGCTCCTCAGTTGAGTGGTTTGGAATCCAAATCCCAAAAGAGACCATTCTTCTGAACCGACAATTCTACAAAGCCCTTGCAGACATATGTGGTTGATAGTCTTGCTTCTTCCTCATCCTCTACATCTACTCAGTTAGAGTTCCCTTTAAACCAAACACCTTCCAAAGTGCATACTGTCATGTTGACCCATGTTGTAATTGATTGGATTAAGGCTAGCTACCTTTCCAAGAAACTAGTTGATCTTGGAAGTTCCCTCATCTATTTAAAAATTGCTAGGAATTAAACTTCTAAGGCTTTTCTAGACTCAGGTTTTGGTGTAAATTTGATTTCTCATGAAATGTAAAATCTTGGAAACTACTTCCACTCAAGAAGAGTAACATTTATCTTGAGTTGGAAAATCAATCCATCACTATTCCCTTGGAATTGGTAGAGGACATTATGACCACTATTTATGGGTGGTCCTATCCTATTGACTTCTTGGTGATCCAAGTTGATAACTACAAGGGGGACTTCCTAATCATCATGGGAAGGGCTTGGCTAAGTACCATTGATGCATAGTTGGGAATTAAAGACCTCTCCTTGGATATTTCCAAGGAAAATTCATTCAAAAAGATAAACAAGAAGAGAGTTCCATGCATCATGTATAGTGTTACAGGGTGTAACTATGTGCAAAAACTATAAGCCATAAAAGCTACATCAATCATAGCATGCAGATAGTGTGCAGATGAGATAGAAAGTCAAAGCTACATGTATGTAGCAACCACAAATAGGAGGACACCTAGTGGCTAACAGCTAATCCTAATAGTAGCTCAACACTTTACATGGAACCATTTGAGAGCTTGACCAGTGCTTATGTTGAAGGCATGGATGAGATGGAACAGATCCATCACCAACTCTACGATGAACCTGATGACAATTATTGGGAAGAGTTGGAAATCCCTAAGAGCTTCAAATAGGAACCCCTAGAGTTGAAAACTCTACATGATAACATGGAATATGCTTTTTTGAATAATGGAAAGTTGGTGATAATCAATGCTAACCTTGCTTCTAAACAAAAAAAGAAGTTGTTAAAACTAGTTAACAAATGGCCAATAATCTTTGCTTGGTCATATCTCAAACTCATTGGGATTGATACTCAGATATGCCAACATCACATCTATATGGATCCTTCCATAAAGCCATAAAGGTGGTTGCATTGGTAGTTGAACCCCAAACTTAAGAAAATAATCAAGGAGGATATTGAACAACTTCTCAAGGCAAGGTTCATCTATTCCATCACTAATAGTGAGTGGGTTAGTCCATTGGTGATCATGCCAAAGAAAGGTGACAAGTGGAGGATTTGTATTGAATTTAAGTTGTTGAACATGGTGATCTACAAAGATCATTTTCATTGTCATTTATGGACTAGATGTTGAACATTAATTTTTGGCATTGCTTTTACAGCTTTCTAGATGGTTATAGTGGCTATGGCCAAATTCAGATTGCACCTAAAGATCAGGTAAAAACCACATTTATGGATCCTTGGGAGACTTTTGCATATCAAAAGATTCCTTTTGAGCTATGAAATGCCTCTACCACATTCCAAAACCTTGTCCTTAGCATTTCTCAATAGTAGATTGGTAGCAAGATGGAAATCTTCATGAATGACTTCTCTACCTATGGGGCTACATTTAAGCAAGCCTTGGATCATCTTTAGTAAGTGCTGAAAAGGTATGTGGAGAAAAACCTTTAGCTCAACTAGTAGAAAAGCCATCTGATGATCTAGGAAGGCATTTTTTTGGAGCACAGAATATCTAAAAGAGGGATTGAGATAGACCTTAAGAAAATAAGGGTCATCCAAGGAATTACTCATCAACCAAAAATTGTCAAAGATGTTTGGTCATTCCTTGGTCACATTAGCTACTATGGATTATTCATAGAGAATTTTTCTAAGATCATTAAATTATTGGTAGAGCTTATAAAGAAGGATGCTTTATTTATTTGTACCAAGAAATGTAAAAAGCCATTTAAGAAACTTGAGCAGTAGCTTGTTGAAACTCCAATTCTATGAGCATCTAATTGATTCAGACCCTTTCACATCATGATGAACATATTGAACTATGCTTTGGCACTGATGCTCATGCAGTTGGACAATCAAAAATGTCCTTACTACATCCACTATGTCAGCCAAAGCATTGTCAATGTACAACTTAATTACACCATAATAGAGAAGGAATTGATGGCGGTGGTGTATGCCTTGTGAGAAATTTAGGCACTACGTGCTTGGGTACAAGGTGTTCATGCACATAGATCACAATGCTATCCTATTCCTTTTGAAAAAACCAATGAGAAGCCCCCATATCATGCTATGGCTTGTGATCTTGCAAGAATTTGATCTTATGATGGTAGATTAAAAGGGAACTAAGAATGTGGTTATTGCTCACTTGTCTTGGTTGAGATGGGACAATAAAGAGAAGGAAAGCCCACTTTCTAATTAATTTTCTAATGAATTCCTCTTTGCTAGTGCTATAAATGAACAAGTGGTCAATGCACCTAATTGGTACAATTACATTCTCACCTATCTTCTCACTCAAGAGATGCCACAAGAGTTAGATCACAAGAAGAAACAATAATTTCTTTCTCAGGTAAAACACTTCATGGAGATTAATGGACACCTTTACAAGGTGTATTTTTGATGGCTTTGTTTGTTGGTGTGTCCCTAACTTAATCAACTACATGTTCTCAAAGATATTCACAAGGGTTCTTGTGGGAACCACTATGCTAGGAGATGCACGACCATTAAGATCATGATGGTAGGGTATTATTGGCCAACACTCTTTAAGGATGCTTACCACTTCATTTGCTCTTGTGAATGTTGCCAATGCAATGGTGGAATGATAGCTTATATGGAGGATCCTCAATAGTGGATTCAACCATTGGAACCCTTCAACATCTAGGAAATTAACTTCATGGGTCCCATCACATCCATGTCAAATTGAAAGGTGCACATCATAATCGTTGTTGACTATTGTATGAAATAGGTAGAAGTAGTAGCGATTACTGACTATACATCCTCTACAACTGCTTAGTTTATGCAACAAAATGTTGAAACTAGGTCTAGGGTGCCATGTGCACTAATTTTTGACAATGGTACTTATTTTATAGGAACCATCTTTTGAAAACTCATGCAATGCTTGGGAGTAGAACATAAATTAACAACACCTTACCACCCTAAGCCAATGGTTAAGGAGAGGTTACCAATAGGGAGATCACTACAATCTTAATTGGAACAATTAGCAAATATAGGAGAGACTGGAGCACAAAACTTAATGATTCCATTTGGGCTTATTGCTCAACATGGAAACTTCCTATAGGCTATTCTCCCTATAAGTTGGTGTATGGAAAATTAACAACTCTTCCAATTCAATCAAAGCTCCATATAATTTTAATAGCCTGTGACTTGGATCTTGACCTAAGCCTAACATAGAAAGAAAGGCTAATGAGCCTCAATGTGCTAGATAAGAATAGATTGGTGTCCTTGTCTTTTAATGAAGTGCATGAAGAATTCAACAAGAAACACCATAACCTAAAAATAAGGAAAGTAAAATTTCAATTGGGAGACAAGGTCCTTTACTGGAATCCCACACATGTACCACAATGAACTAAGTTCCATACATTGTGGGAAGGGCCTTACATCATCTATAAAACCTTTCATTCTAAAACCATCTTGATATACAAACATGAAAGCCCAAACAAGAAATTTCTAGTCAACTTGCAACAAGTCAAAGCTTTTCATGAGCCAAAGAGAGCCAGTGACCACAACACCTCCTTGGATGGACAAGCATGCTTAATTGTTTAGATCTCCTCCTTCCAACTTATTCATGGGGGAGATGGACATCTAGGTTGATTAAACAAAGTATCTCCTTAGTTTTCATACTTTGTTATTTTATATCTTTTTTTACATCATTTTTTGTTTTATATTATTTGTACATTTTGCTCTTTTTTTTTTTACATATTTTACAATTTCTTCTATATTTTACTTTACTTTGGTTTGTATTTTTCTTATGTTTACTTATGTTGCCTTAGTTTCCTTTATTGCCAATAGGTCTTTTGATGGTGGTTTGTACTATAATGTTATTTGATTACTAATGTCTAGATTCTATCTTTGAACTTTGGCATTGATAACTAAGACATGGTTCCTTTCTCATGGAACAAGTAGTGAGTCCACATCATCCATCTATTTACAAAATCTATGATGTACCTTGTTTTGAAAATATGAGTTCCCTTCCTTAATAAGAATTGTTAATGAACTTATGACCCTATTAGTTTCCAAACTTGGGAAGGATTAAATGGATTAATAAGGATGTGACTTCGAGGGAATTTGATGCTCTCTGTACTTGCCTACCCTCTTGAGTGCATGAGTGTTTCTATGCATTTCTCATGATTCCATTATCAACCAATAACAAGAAGTTAAAGTTTTTGATGTTGTGGTTTCCATCCAAAAATCATAAAAATATAAAATAAAAAAATAATGGAAATTCAAAACACATCACTTAGACTCAATAATGGGCTACAAGGATTGGTTATGGGACTAGAAAGACATGTTATCCATGCCTGAAGATGCCCTCTAATTAAGGCCCTTTCTCACTTCTTGCTTCTCTTTTCTTCTCTGTAAGGAATGGTGACTGATTTGTGGGAGCATTCTTGTTTCTTGAGGGGATGGATTGGTTTGAAAGTATCAATGTGAAGTCACTGAAAGTGGTTGGTTTTGATTTGGACTAAGGATGGACTTTATCAAGTCATCTTAACCATAAGATCCATAAGGGATTTCATGTAACCATGATTTGGGACTCCACTCCACATTCTCTTCCATTCATTATTGCTTCCCATCATTCACCTCACTGCTAGTTTTTCATGGTTTTGTTCAATGCCTTAGTTTGATGTGTCAAAATTCTTAAGTAGGTTCTTATGGGATTTGTTCTTAAATTTTCATAATCATTAATCAATCATGGGGCCATGGACTCCTTGGTTTGAAGGCATGCAAGGGCATTAAGGGCATGAGCTTGCTTTGGGAAGGACCCACTTACATACCTCACATACCTCTTAGTTGGATTAGTTAAGTTCCTTATCCTTAAGAATTTTCATGATCAAATCCTTTGTGCAATCCATTGGTGATATTCAATTGTGTAATTCATCACAATGTTTTCCAATGACAAACTCTTTTTGTTGTGAATGATCTAATCCTGTTTAAGCATTTCATCATGTTCACAACTTTTTTGGCTCTCCAAGAACTTCACGATGTGTTACAAACTCTTTGTTTTTTTCCTTATCTTTAATATTGAAAATTTTTAGAGCCTAGAACCTTCTTGAGCCTATCACTTTGAAATTTCTTGTTAAATTTACCTTATTTTTAAGTCCTACCACTATTGGAGGTATGCTTTGCATCGTGGGGGCCACCTTTTGGGATGTAAATTTTTCTAACTTCCACATAGGTTTAACTAATGAATTACCTTTAAAATTATTAATTTATGAAAGTTAAACCCTTCCAACAAATTCTAGTGACCTTATTAATCAAATAATATTAAAATAATTGATCTACCATAGTCACAACTTAGCCAAGTGTAACAACCCAAGGAGACAAGGTACCTATATGTTGTATGTTACATATCACATGCTAATCCTTGATTATTTTGTGATCACAAATGACACCAAAAAAAAGAGAAGAATGGACTAGAAGCAACACCATTTCAATTGAGGGATAAGTGGCCTAGAACTAGAAAGGAATAACAACTTGATAATCCAAGGAGTAGGTAGCTGAAACCCATGCAATGGGACCTCTTTAGGATCTTTTGATATCTTCCTAATATTTAAGACTACTAGAGAGGTTTGGATGTCAATTTTTTTGGCTAGGATGTTCAATCTTATTATGAATACTAAATTTTATAAAAGATTGTAAATCCATACACTTAGTCAGTCAGTTTATGTGTCAGTTAGTTAGTCAATAATCCCATACCTTTCCAATGTTTTGTAAGGAACTTTTTCCTCATCTTGTTCATTTGAGGATGAGTGTTGATTCAGTTATGGGGGTATGATGAATCATATTTTTGTTAGGCCTTGATATTGGATCCCATGCAGTGATGTCAAATATCTAATATCATAGGATGCATGCTAGCTTATAAATATAGCACTTGGGTGCACAATTCATCCATATTTTTTATTAGTTGTAGCAAAGTTCTTGTAGTTTTTTTTATTTAGATTTAGAATATTTTTTGAGTACCCACAATAGAAGTCAAAAGAGTGTATGGATCTTTATTCAAGCATTGATGTACCTAATCACCTCAATGTGAATAGTAATAAAGACGAGCTTTCTTGATCAAACCTTGTAGTACTTGAACTAGATTGATGTTTCTTCATGCATTAATTACTCAAGACTTTACTTTAATGCATTTTAATTAAGAAATTAAAATCAATTAAGTAGCAATTAATTAATACATATAAGTACAACCACTTCGAGCATACATTAATGCTCAATAACCATAGTAGTGCCTAACGCTTGGTAACCCAATGGCATTGAAATGTGTTTAGGATGTGTATGACAAGTGGGAATGGATGCTTATGTTAGGATTTGCTAAGGATTAGATTAGTTAATAGATTAATGAAAAATTTAAATAGTTTGTTTCCAATTCTTAAGTGACTAAACCATAAAAGATAAAAATGATAAAAATCATATGCCTTAGTTACACTTAACCATACACTTACATTTCACAAGTGGAACTAGAGGATAATGATTGCAATGGTAAGATTCACCTCCTAGATCAAGTATACTTAGAAACCTAAAGTCTTCAAAATTCAACCAGATCATTTAGTGAATGCTAGTGATTCGTATGGTTGGGCGTAGGGTATACTTGCACCCTAGGAATAAGTAGTTGAGGCTATGCATGCTATTGGACCTCTTTGAGAGAAGCTTGAGGTGGAATTTGTCAAGTAGATTCTACTATAGAAATGGACCAATCTAGGTAGGATGAGGTTCTAAGACCAAGACTTAACTTGGATGTCATGCTTGCTAAAGTCTCTATGGAGAGGATTTAAATTAAGGAGATAAAAAACTCCATCTTGTAGGAGTTAATTTTAGATAATTCTTGGAATTGATACCAAAAGAGATTAGGACATAGTTGTAGGGGTCTCTTTTGTGGCCCATTCTCTCCAACAATGGATAATGGTAATGAGGGAAATCTACCTCTTTTTGAACTACTGGAAAGGAGATGCATCAATTAAAATGAAGGACATTTTAATCTTTTAGTTGGTTGAAGTGATTGCAAAAGCCCTATGTCTACCAAACATTGGAGTAAAATTGACAGAAATATCCACACAAGTGGATTTAGAGGCGAAGAAGGAGTGGCTCTAGTAAAGCTATTGAGTGGGCTGTAAGGAGTATGATACTCTAACCAAGGTGGAGAGAGCCTACTTTAACATTGTGGTGTACCACCTTAGTCCAATAGTGAGGCTAATCAAGGTTAAAGCCTTCTTTGCTAGGGAATGTACAACTCTAAGTAGGAAATTCCTTGTCAACCTACCATAACTCATATTTCTTGAAATTGAAAAATGATTTAAAGAAAATGAGAAGGATAGGAATATGATTTCATTTTCATGGTTAAGTACAAAATTATGTAATAGATGGAAAGGAGTGGGGGGTGGGGGTGGGCTAGTTGTGAAGGAAGGGGGTAAATAGCTCGCTACTCTAATGATGTTGTCCATCATACTTCAACTACATTGAGATAGGAGATGATGAGGGATAAGGCTATTGCCAAATTGTAAGAAGAGGAGAAGCTACCACTACCACCACTTGTAGCAATAAAAATGGTATCAAAGATGCTTTTAGTTGTTGAGAAACTTAGAAACTATGAAAGAAATAGGTGTAGCAATAATAACAAGGATTAAGAGGTGGTGGAGAATCGTCCATATGCTCTTTAGCCATGAGCCACTTGAACTAGGTCACAATGATCATCAACTAGCTAGATAGTGAGATGGAACAACTATTTTTAGCATAAAGAAACTAGGAACTTTTCCAACTTAATCCTAGTACTGGAGAAGTCACTATGTCCATCCTAGGATAAGCATTTCTTGAAATTTTAGGAAATGCAACAATGGTCTTTGTCATGTCACATAAGGGTCATGAAATAGCAGTAGAGGTGGTGGAAGATAGAGTTGGGAAAGTCCTTAATGATCTAGCTACATTTGTACTAGACATTGCTACCATGAAAGATATACATGCATCAACATGAGCAAGGAGTGGATGAATGAACATTTCCCAATATGAAGAATTGTTAGAATGATTGGTAGAAGGTAGGCAATTAATTTCATAGATCTTTGATCTCCTAGATGATATAAAAAAAATTGGACATAGCTCTTAGAGACAATGGGAAAGCTATTAATTAATAATGCATAACTTAATGAGGTCACTATTACCAATCAATGGTTGGCCATCAGGATTGTAGAACTCATTGCTCATCTATTTGATCTAGTGATTCTCAAGCTAGAGTTGACAAGGGATGAAGCTTTTTAACAACTTCAAAAAAACTATCAAGAGGATGATAATTTGAATGAAATGAAGATCTTCAAGGCATTAATATCAAAGGCCATGACCAACAACACTAATCATGATCTCTTGCAAGTTTGCAAGGAAAGCTTGGTGCTTACTCATGATAACCACTGCCTATGTAATGTTCAGTAGAAGAAAGAACAGATGATCAAATACATTTGCTAGTAGTAGAAATATCTTGCCAAGGTAAACTTGGATTTGAGAAGGATGGCTATAGAAAACTATAATCTCTAGATGAAAGAGATTTAGAAGACTACCATTGAGATTACCGCCTAAAAAAATAAAGTCCTAGAGTTCAAAAGAGTGAAGAATCACTATAGGAACTAGGTTGGAATGCTCAATGAGATTAATGAAAAAGAAATATAGTTGATGCATTGTAGTCCATCTTCAATGGACTGCATGGACTTGAAAATCAAAGAGATTACCAAATACATGGAGCTCACCAAATTTAGTTATGCAAACTTAGTAATGTTAACTACATGGAGGCCTAAGATTGAGCTTGAAAAGTAGGTGTCTAGCTCTTACCTCCTTTATGAGGTAGAGTTCAAGCTTCACAAAGAGATAAAGTAAAAGTTGGATTTGGCCAACACAAAGCTTAAAGTTCTCATGAGTAAGTTCATAGATCAATGATTTGTTGCTGTGAACTTGGCTAGAAGAATGAGTAATCACTAGGAGCTCCAAAATCTTGTCCATATGTCTGATTTTGAATGTAAATAATTCGTAGCTTGCTTTATGAATATGAAAGAGATGTTTTCATCACTATAGTGTCCATGAGATATCTCAGCATTTGCACATCTAGGTGAAGTAGCATGGACCATTCATGATTCACACAACAAAGAGGAGAAAATGAAGGTACTTCCAGATGCCTTCAAGTTTTCAATATTAGTGACAAGATAACCACAACCTCTAGTAGCATTGAGATGTGATGAAGGATCCTCAAAGTCATAGAAGCCTTTACCTCTAGGTATTGAATGAAGACTTTATCCTACTTTTGTCTATTCAATAAGATTTTGTTATTTTTATCAAAGTGTCTAATTTTGTTGTACTTTGTAACAATTTTGTAATTCATATAATCTAGCACTTAGAGTTAGTTAGTCAATTAGTTAGTAAGTCATTTAGTTAATAAAATTTCATACTTCCCAAAATTTTGTAAGAATCTGAATCTCATTTTTTTTACTAAAGCACAAGTCTTTGGTTAGTCATGGGCATATGATGAAGCATCGATAAGATTATTGCATTGATAAATTCCTATTGATGTAGCTTTGTTGATGTATCTCTGTTGCCACATCTTAAGATGCATTGACATAGGTATGTTGATGCTGACACAAGCATTGATTATATCAATGTACATACCCCTTGTATTTATGGCACCTTTAAGTCATTTCCTTAGATAAAATCTTGTAGTTTCTTTCTATAGAAGTTAGAAGTTTTTTTTCTTTGAGTGCCTACAGTATGGATTTAAGTGGTTGTATAGTATTTTATTCATGTGCACATATACATGAACACATTTTCATGAGTGAAAATAAATTCAAGATTTCTTCTATCCATTGTAGCACTTGGATGAGCATAATTTTACTTTTTAGTAATTTACTTTCTTACTATTATACAATTAATATTATCATTTGTAAACAATGTGAGTAGGACCACTTCAAGTGGAATATATTAACACTTAGTAATCTTAGTAGTGGATACTTGGTATGTTCAGAAGTAGACACTTGGTAATCTAGTAGCATTATTATATGTTTAAGATGTGTACGGGAAGTGGAGAGGATTAATCCATGTTTAGGCTAGTTAGTTAATTAGTTATTTAATTTAAATATTAAATATTTATTTACTTAATGATTTTTTAAGCAGAGAAAATAATAGAAAAGTATTAAAAAAATATCTTCTACTTTAATCAAACTTATCCATACATACAGATTAACACCAGTGTTGATTGAGAAAATGATTAGCAAACGACATCCCTCACCATCTAATAATATTGACCACTTGGATAAAATTTAGTCCATAGAATTTGACCAAATTACGTGTACATGCTAGTGATTCATATGGTTGGGTGTAGGCAATACCCATTACTCATCAATAAGACTGTTAATTTGAAAGCTACAAGTCATATGTTCAATTCTAGTGGGCAATGTTAAGGTATAAAATTCTAATTAGATAACATATTTTGAAATCCTAAAATAATTGTAATATAGGTACATCCCAAATATATAGTTCAATCAAACTTTTATAACTTATAATTTTCCATCAGAATTGAACCCATGATTTGAAGCTTTCAAATCAAGAGTCTTACCACTAGGCTAATACCTTATTATTAAAAATAAGTTAAAAATATTTCTGATGCATTGAGATAAGGAAAATGTGGTAAAATAAATGCTAGATGTAATACATATGTAATAGTAACATGAGCATAATGATTCTTCCAAGCATATGTCAAATTGACAAAATGTGTTATATCTAACATTAAAAATTATAAACACGATAGGAAAAAGGAACCTTATTAAGGAATTAAAATTGAAAATTGAATAACTATATTTGGGTCATGCTCTAAGTGTTCTTTAGGATTATCTTACATTAGCATTTATCTCTTAAAGGTAATCCAATGTTACCACCACGGCTATGCCTAAGCCTAGCTAGAAAGCATAGTCAAGTTCTTTATTGTCTTGCTTCATTGAGCCATGTTATTTACATTTTCACTAGCTTTGCAACTTTATGCTAGCATGGCCTTTATGTATGAGGTATAAATACCTTAGGTCAAATTCCTAAAGGCTCACTTAAGAGATGTTCTTGTAATTACAACATGTCCTTTCATTAAGGGTTTTATAATAATAATTACAACACCTTGTTATAGAACAACATCATTTGAGAATGAGGGCATGACAGGAATAGTTTAAAGTATGGTATTAACCTTCCTAGACATTGATGAATCTAGGTTAAATCCATATGTGACTCTAAGTATGTTCACTTGGTAATTCTCTTTCCCTAATTACCAATTTTTTACAAAGTTTAAGCATCATTTTTATCAAATTCATTATAATTAAACTATTTTTAAGTTTTTTTATCATAAAAGAAGTAAGGTTGAGAAGAAGGCTCATGGGTAGCTGCTTTATTCATTATTTCATCTATTGTTAATGTGACATCCTATTCTTAGATGTTGATAAAGTACAATCGTTCTTTGCATAAAATTTTCATGTGACATGAGAATAATTTGGATTGATTGTCAAACTTGAAAATAATGGTGGAAGAAAAGGAATTTAAAAGGAAAATAAAAATAAGAGAACTTTATTAATGAAATTATTGGATACATTGTTAATGACCTTGAGTTTTCTTCATGTGATGCTCATGATTTTAGAGGGAATCCATCATTGCCACCGTGGTCAGGCCATTAGATTGAAGGGATGATTAGCCCCTACTTGATGAGTGGTGAGGTACCCCTACACTCAACTATATGAATACGAGCGTTCACACATGATCCAACCGAACTCCACAGACGAACTAGTTGTCATGTCTAGATAGTTACTTATTGATCGTAGTTCACTATCTTCCCACCTAGAATAGTATTTGCTTTGTCACGTATGGTTTAGTCCAGAGTGAGGCACTACTCCTAGAGGTAATGGAAAGTAACTTTGATTAAGCTAAGAGGGAGTGAGAGAGAGAACCTAGCTAAGAGGAAATGGGAGGAGAGAACCTAAGCTAGCCTAAGTGAAATGAGCATTCATCCTTAATCATCCATACACATCTTAGACCTCATGTACTACCACTAGGATTACCAAGTGCATGTCCTCGGTACACTACTAGGTTACCAAGTAGTCACACTTAATTGCTCATGATTAAGTTGTATTCATTCTATGATTAATAATAGGGATAGGAAATGAGAGTGAGAATATTAATTATGAAAGAAATAAATAACAATCAAACAACTAAAATTAAGTGAATGCTGCAATGATGAAGTAATCTCAATCTTTATTTCTGGTCATGTGTGCATCCAAGTACATCACACTTGAATAAAGGTGTCGTACAATTACAATCATCACATTGCGGGCATGCACTGGGAGAAAGGATTGAGAAGAACTAAAAATGACTCTACATTTACTACTAAATTCCTAATTTCTAACTAATTTTTCCATGCATCCACATGTGTATTTAGAGGTCCACATAGGAGTCACAATATTGTGTATCCAATATCATTATTTAGGTCATGATATCGCGTACCCAATATCTTGGATCTGATATCATAGGCTTGATATTAGAGCTTGATAAATCATGGTTCATCATACCCCCACAACTGAATGAAAACTTGTCCTCTAGTTAAACAAAATGAGAACAAGCCCAATTAATTACATAGTCGATATGTATGGAATTATTGATGGACTAGGAATTTATTCATGCCACAGTGGAGAATTGAATACAACAAAATTAGGACATGAACACAAATTACAATTACAAAGTTTTATTGGAACTCATGTGGTTCCAAGTGGCAGTGGCTCCTCCATGGGTCGCTTCCCCTTATCTTGTGCTTCAGGTTTTGGGATCTGGTGGCTCTAAAGGAGTTCTTGGAGCTTTTCCTCTTTAGTTTGGGGATCCTATGCCATCCATGCTGATGCTCTAATGTTTGATGGAGTTGACACTTCCCATGGACATGGCAGTTGTAGGAGCATTTGATTTGCTTTGACGTACTAAGCCACAAATAGTTGTTGTTCCTTCTCATAGGCTTTGGCTTTATCTTTGTAGTCCTGGTAATCTATAAGCCATTGAGCCAAGTCTACTACAACATCTTTCTACCCTTGGTAGCTAGCCTTAACTATCTCTAACTCAGAATTTGCAACTTCTAACCTCTGCAATGTTTTCTTATGCTCCACAAATGTTGTTTCATATTTAGTGTAGGTGGTAGCTACCTGCTTCTCCATCTTTGTTCTCAGGCATCCTACTATTAACATGGCTAAATTGGCATACTACAGGTTTGCCAATTCCATGTACTCTGTAAGATCTTGTATTTGCATGTCTCAGCTTTTGAGCTCTACCTAGTGGACAAATGCATATGTGTCCAATATGGCCTACCAATCAGTGTGTTGAGCATTGAAGGTGTTAATGTGGGCCTTGGCCATATAGATATATTTTTCAATGACTTGCTTATACATCCCCACTTGATCTCTGAAGTGTTCTTTTAATTTTTAATGTCGCTTAGCCTCGTTTTGCCACGTGCTTATTTCAATGGCCATCTTTTGATAGATTGCGTGTACCTCCTCCATTGAGAGGGTTTGATTCTTTTTGGCCAAGTGATTCATGTGTTGGTTGATCCTGATCAATTGTTCTTGTAGCTACTAAAAATTTTCCTTGAGAACATTCTTTTATTTCTCCATAATGGTCAATCGAAGATTATCCACGGTAAGCTATTGATTCAATTCCTGTAAGGCCTTGAGTACTTTGGCATGCGTGTATGTTTGCGCTTGTGCCTTGGAAGCATCCCAATTGGCCTTATCCTTCTCCTCCATCACTCTTTTATTATCTGCTAATAATTTATTGAGTTGCTCCATTATGAAAAAATCTAGTTGGTATGTGGGAATGAATTGAGATGGGTCCTGCTGTGTAGCTTGGAGGATGATGAGCCTCTCTTGGAGTCTTTCCAACTCCACCTCTACATGCTCGGCCCTAATCTCTACCATCATCAACTTGCCCTTGGTGGAGATGAGGTTTGATTGAGTTGCTGTGACATCTTGCGGGATGTTGAACAAGGATGTCATTACTTGTCCTATTTGTAGCAACTGATCAATGACATCCTCATGCTCCCGAGGAGTCATTAAGGGACTGGATAGAGTTTAAGCATTGCGTGCTCCTGTGAAATCCATTGGTGGCACAACAAGGACATTGAAGAACTCTTTGATGTGGTCTGTGACCACTTCTGTAGCTCCTGCTGCATCTCGGTGCTGCATGACCACTACTGTTGCCCCTTCATCAATTTCTAATTGCACTTGGAAAGATGCAGCGTTTCCTAAAATCTGTTGTGACCAATGTGTCTCCCCTCATCTTGTTTGAATGGACACCATGCCCCATCATGATCTATAGAAACTATGGGTTGTACGGTATTGTCAATGACCTAGAAAAGATTGGCATCATCACGACTTCCCTAGCTAACCATCTTAGTGATGGCCCTGATGAAACACCATAAAATCTTAGGACCCTCATGCTTCAGCAGAGTCTTGGAATTTGGGCAAGGATTTCCACAAGTGCAACATCATGATGAGCTAACAGAACGGTGGGTACCAAAGATAGATTGTACAGTTTGACAAGTTTTCTATCTCCAAGGATGACAAGCCTATTGGACTCTCTAGCCTGCCCAACCAGACAATTGAACCAGTTGGCAGTCTACCTAAGGACCATGATAGGATTTTTTGAAAGTGTTTGGGATGAGAAAAATAGTTTGGAAAGTTTTCTAACATAGAAGTATGCTACACTACACTGCATAGCATAGCAAGCCTCGAAGAGAACAATCAAGCATCTAAGATGTAAGTTGATGACAAGTTGGTCTTCTAAAGCATTTTCCCATGTTGCAACCATCAAGCAAACTTATTCTACCAACACAGAATGCTATGCTATGCAGCGTAGCAGAGCATAATAGGGACAAAGCGCACAAAGACCTCCTTTTTCCAAATGACTCCAACAAGAATATTGTACTTGGTAATGCTTTTGCCTCCAAAACTAGCTACCCCACTTAGCCCTTAGGTGTCGAGCAAAGTTTCTTGCTAGAAAATGGCACATTGAATAAGGAAGCATGATACACTGGCTGCTACGCTATGCTATACTACATAGTGTAGCATAGTGTAGTAATGATGCAAAAACAACAGAAGTGTTCCAAACATAAATTCAGCAAATTCGAAGGCTTTCCAGCATGAATGAAAAAAATTGCAGTTTTTTGCATGACCAATCCCCACACCAATGCTTTTTGCTCCTAAGCAAGTTTTTTGTCAAGCCTAGTGGCTACGCTATGCTACGCTACATAGCGTAGCACAATGTAGCGAGCAGTTACTTATGCTACACTAATGTGCTAAACAACATAGGTAAGGCAACACTAGCATTGAGGCATCAAGACATCTTTGGTTAGCTCTATAACTTGTTGGTAATGATTATTCTTGCCCTAACATCTCTTTGGCAGATAAAATTAGCAAGGTTGCTTCATTTTGCATACCCTTGGTCAATCCCAAAAAATTGTTCCTATGCTTGTCCTTGCTTGAAAGAGTAGGGAAGATGTAGTCTGGGAGCATAGGCTCCATTTTGCTTACATTGATGGCACACTGGATTTTGGCACATGCAATTTTAGCAGTATGGTCACAGTGTAACAAAGTTCATCTCCAGCATCTCACACCTACATAGTACAATCATGTTTGCACCTTGTGGGGCCTAGGACACGTGGCATCCAGACTGAATTTTCCTCCTACTCCTAGCCCTATAAATACCCTAGAAAATAATGCTCGAAGGGTTGGCAAAAAAGTTGGCTGCTGGGTTGACTATTTGATTTTAGCATTGATTGGCTTTAAAGTTGGCTTTCGGAGAGCATAGTTGGCAAATTTTAGCACTCTAGTTGGCTTTGAGTTTGTTAGTTGGCTCCATGGTTTAGAGATCTATGAGCATACTACGTTGTGTATGCTGTCCCTCTTCTATGTTGCATGTTCTATTGTACACCTTTTAGCAAAGCAAAGGATCAAACCTGCGACCTTGAGACGGTGCACTTTCTCACCCAAGTTTGTTTGGCTATTCGCTTACTATCATCATTGTTTTGCATTATTTTCACCACTTTACATTTGTCAATTGTCGATTTACTTCGTGTGTCTCACTTCCAAAAAAAGCATTTACAAAAGGTTAAGATACACCGATTAAGTCCCTGTCTGATCGACTAGACCATTCAGGGCACGCCGCTTCCATTTCTCTCCAGTACGGCCCTTGCATGGATCTAGGGTTAAAATGTTTACTCAGTAACCTCTCGGTGTTCCAGCCACCGATGTTTTCAGTCACTATAGTTTTTGGCGCTAGAAGGAGGACCTTTTTGGTGCCCTTTCTGCATCTATTAGGTAGTCCTACATGCTATTTGTACCTCGTCAACTACTAACATAGATATGACACCTTTGTTGTTGTCTATGCATCGTGTGGTATAGACTAGTTGCAACAACGGTTCCTTTGGAACTTGGCAAGATGAAAAGCCTCCGATTGCCTATTAATTTCTACGTTTCTCGTTTGTGATTTTCCTTGAAATCACACAAAATGATTCTGCCAACAACCGTAGTTCCCACCTTAAACCTTGAGGTTTTTTTCATGGCTCAAAGAACCATAGGCGCTGAGTGACCACCTAGCCTAGTGCTAGCACTACACCAATCTCTTAGGATCTAACATGTATCACCTAAGTTCTTGGTGTAAGATGCAAAGCGTTATTACTTTCTCTACACAAAGATCTAGGAAAATCTACCCCTGGATCGCCAAGAACTTGAGGAAAAATTCAACTTCGAGTTCCTTCATTAGAACAAGAGGGAATTTATCCCTACCCCTGACCTTACCATCCACCTAATGAAAACATATCAATGGATCCTAGACTAATTGATGTGAGTTAGTAAGTCTAGGAAGCGAGACATGGAATTCCATTACAATGAAGCGTTCCAGGGTGGACAAGAAGACTTGGACTCCCAGTTCAAGGGGGATGTTCGACTTGCCCTGCAACTATCCCTCCTACCTTGGTCTTTGAGTCAAACCCACTTTTTACATCTACCTCTTTTATAACTACCACGAATCCACCACAACCTACACCTTCACCAACCATGAGCATCCATCTCATATCCTTAGCGTACCAACATGTAACCCCTTCAATTTCATTCCTAGGCACTCTCTCTCCTCACTCTGTCTTGTCATCGTACCTAACACCAGTCACAGCTAAATTGTTGTACCTACACATTGCACCTACCTCATTGTTGCATGGAGTTCCTACTCCCATTCCATTGTTCGTGGCTATCCTACCATTAGTAGTAGCCCTACCTCCAACCGCGTGGTGGTCCTCGACCACTTCTCTCCTTGTTTCACAACCCTCCCAGATGTCACACTATGTTTACCACCAAGCGTACCAAGTCCCGCAAACAGTACAACCAAGTGCTGGACTATGGTCCACCCCATCAATCACACAAATGACTAACCCTATAGCACTGCTAGTAGTCGTCGCTTCAACAGCATCACCCACTAGGTGGTGGACCGCACATGCAACACCCTTCGTAGCAATAGCCCCAACAGTACCCCCTATGAGCTAGGCCACTACCCTTACAATGCCACTAACGATGGTCACCCCTACAACACCACAACCATCTGCATTGTCTCTAGGTCTAGATCAAACATTCCAACTTATCCAGACCCTGATTGAAGAGATTAAACATCTCAAAGCTGCCGATTCTGACATAGTGTAGGTCATGGATTTCTACCATGATGATCCCATCAGCAAGATCGTTCCCATGCTCACATTACCCCCTGGGATGCCACTCCCCCAATTCACAAAATACAATGGGGAGGGTGATCCCAATGCACATCTAGTCATGTTTAGATTCGAATCCTTGTTGTTGCAGCAGTGGCCACATACTCTCATCCATGTCTTTGCTATGTCTTTGATGGGAAAGGCTTTAGACTAGTACTGTGCTTCCATGAGTCTCCATCTCAACTCTAGAGGAGCTGCTGACTCAGTTTGTGACCCACTTCAAATATAACTTAAAGTTAGAAGTCACATTGGATCAGTTGATGAGTGTCAAGCAAGACCTGCTTGAGTCGGTGCAAAAATTTATATAGCGGTGGAGTGCTACCCTAAATGAGATTCATGAGCCTATCATGGAGGCCCATCTATTGGCTATCTTCAAGGGGATAGTAAATAACTTTATTAAGTTGAAACTGTACTATCTAGTCCCACACTCTCTTAGTCAAGCTTTCACCCAGATGAAGAGCATCTAGGACGTAGTTGAAGCTAGTAAAGACTCAGCCTATGTTGCATATAAAAATACATATGCCAAAAAGGACAAAGCGAAGGGCAAGGCCATGATAGCCACAGAGGTTGCTGTGGAAAACAAGGCCAAACCCAACAACAACAACAACAAAAAGATGGCCACAATGTCGAGTAACCCCATGCTTGGCTTAAATAACGTTGCTCAACCCTCAACGTTAGCACCAGAGGCATCAACCTAGCATAAACCCAACTTCGAGCTCCAAGTACACCCCTCTATTCATCAAGCCTTTAGAAATTTTGAAGTAATTGTTGGGGGCTGGGTACATCCAACATAAGTAGATGTCAGAGGAGACAACCAAATGGCATCAATGGTACTACAAACTTCTTAGGAACCCCTCCTTGGCTACGCCCAACAAGCCGCCAGTCCCTAAGAACTTTTGGTTGGAACAGTTTTGTGACTACCATCAACTTTGTGGTCACAACATAGATTACTGTGTAGCATTAAAAGATGACATCCAATAGATGATTGATTAGGGGAAGTTGGTTCTAGATGAAAGCAACCATGTCCATCCCAAAAATCAATCCATGCACATCTATAAAGACCCCCTCAATGGCAACAACGTGGGGTATGTCATCAACATAATTGGCATAGATAGTGACCCAGAACCACCACAGTAGCCATTTGTGGTTTGTGTACCCCAACGTAGCATAGTGACATGAACAATGGTGAAGAAGATGCCACAACAACCATTCATCCTTAAGGTTTCCCCTTGGACATCCGCCCCTGCACCCTTTGTGTTCAAAACAAATACCATTTCCCACGCTAACACCAGAAATACCATATGTCATTAGGGGGCCAAAACCCTCAACTGCCCCTGCCACATAGAACCAATTTAAGATAGCTCCACAGCTTCTTCGTTCAAGAAAAGGGGAAGAATTTCTGATGGGCAAGATAGGCAAGGAATGTACCACATCAAGTTCTCCTAAGCCTACCCTGTTGCCCTCCATGCCTATGTCCCCATCATCATCAATAGTTGATGCCCCTATGCACACACAATCATCATCATCCTACCCAAGAAGGTCTAGCCCCAAACTCAAAACTGGTCCTCCTTGAGAGATTCATCTCCTAGGATGAATGGAGGAGGAGAAGGGTAGCAAACACCAAGAAAGTGGATAGGGCCTTCTAAATGCCTTTACTTAAGTCAAATAGGCTTTGAAACAAAAGAATAAAACTTTAAGCCTATATGACCTGGTAATGACCTCCATTGCACATTGCGAGGCCTTGGTTTGCATGTTAACGTCGATACTGGATGATGGAGACATGCTGGCGGAGGAGAAAGCAATCCATGTAGTTATGCTTCCTTCTACACCTGAAGAACTACAGCCAGCTCAGTTGACATTTTGTGATGAGTCCATTAAGGATGACCCTGAGAAGGGCTAGGTGACAATAACACCCTTGTTTATCATAATCTAGGTCGGTCAACACAAGATTTGAAGAGTACATGTTGATGAAGAGGCTGCTACAAATGTCATCCCATTCCCCATAGTGGACAAACTAGGCTTGGTTGATCAAATCAAACCCACAACAACCTCATGTTTGAAGTCATTCAACGGAGCATGCGTAGTGGTAAAGGGGACTGTTCACATCAACTTTGTGGTAGGGAACCAATTCCCCACAAACGCGACATTCATCATGGTAGAAGAGATGCCTGGGTTTAACCTAATCTTGGGGAGGTTGTGGTTAGCCCAACTCAGGGTTGTCTCTTCAGCCATACATTAGGAAATCCACCTATCCTACGTGGGTGGGGAGGTGGTAATCTATGGTGACAAAGTGGTCCCTCAAGCAATAAACAATGTCAACATGGAGCAGGGTTCAAAAGTAACAACCTTTGAAAATGAAGCACCTATCCTCACTGAGGATACTTGTTTGGCTAATGAGCTGGCCCAAAATGCTGGCTTAGAAAATGAAGTCACATGGGTTGAGTTGCCTTTTCAAGCAGTAGATAACGATATAGAAGAATACCAAAACAAAGCCCCTTGACCTTATGCATCACCGAGCCCATGATGGGTTAGGAAGTAGCTACGAGAATGATCGTTACTTGCGTTAGCGTAATTACCACACTACTTCCAACATGATCGCCTTTATCAACCATATGTTTATTGTTCACACTGTTTGCTTCATATTTGTTTGTTTACGCTAGCATTTGCCTTATTTTTTAAATCGTTCACATTACGCCCACTGTTTACATTGTGAAATGGCTCGCTAAGGCCTAAAACTAGCAAAATTGTTTTTTCTTTAGCATCATCTAGTGGCCCAAAATGGCCTAAAACTACTAGCAGCTTGAAATGGCCTAAAACTAGCAACGACCCGGAATGACCTTAAACTATTGTTATGGCCCAAAATGGCCTAAAACTAAAATGAGATGCTCCCAAGGAGCTTAATTAATTAATAAAAAGAAAGAGACAAAAAAATAGACTAAAACCAAATACAACACACTAACCAAAATGAAATAAATTTATTTTATTCCATGCTTCATTTAAAATTATTAATCAATAAGGTTTACAAAATTTTTTGAGAATCTAAAAACAAGAATAAAACTTTTTGCTACTATGCTATAAGTCTTTGCCTGTGCCACCATTCCCTACCTTAGTGGGTCCTGCATTTTTGTTTGGATCCTACATAACAAAGAAAATAAAATAATCAGTTAGAGCTGTGACAATTTTTTATAAAATAAATTATCACACCAAAAAAAAGTGACTAACCCGAGACGACCCCACATCCATTTTAGGGGGTATTCGATCTAGGCCGGCCGTGATGCATTGGAAGATCTCCTCCTCAGTAATGTTAGTCCAATTCCTATCTCCCAGATCTACATTTGTTGCAACTTTCTCCTTTTCTATGGTTGTCCATCTCAGTGGTCCTGGAGAAAAGGTGGTAGTAGTGGCCTCACCCACGGGAAAAGTCATCTCTCATTTAGGAGATTCATTGACTGTCACCTATTGCATGAACCTGTCATAAGCCCCAGAAGCAAAAATGATGTCAAGGAATACCTCATAGGTATGCAACTTGACGAAAGCATCATGATACTGTTTACGGTAGGTGTCATGCTCTAGTTTATACATGTGTTTGTGATTCTTCTGTGCCTACGCCCACTCATAAACCTTTGCACTGTAGTCCTTCCAATCTTGGTTCTTCTAGGCTAGAAGGTCCATTTGCATCTACTATTCGATTATTTCATGCATGGCTTCATTGTTGTGTCACAAAGCCATCCAATATCTTGCATAATTGATGACAACCATGCACCAATTGCCATCGTTAGTATCCCAGGCCAATAGGAATTCATTCCTGGATCAGAGATCTCTCACCTCAACAGTTAGATTAGCCTTCTCTTTCTCAAGCCTTTGCACCTGTTTCCAGAGGTCTTTGTTTACATGCCTGCATTCCCATAGGGAGCGTGTTGAGTACAATGTGCATTTGCTTACCTGGTCGTATATGTGATGAGGTACTTCGGTTACTTCCTGTGGGAATTTGGGCATAGCTTCGACCTCTATTGCTTGCTTAGGGTTCCACTTAAGGTGAGAGGCTGTAAACCACACATAGAAAAACATTAGTCATAGTAACATAGCGAAAATGTAACAATATAGAAAGCCTAGTGTAGCAACTTTAACTTACCCACTTCTGGGTTGATATGCTTTAGATGGTCGATCATGTCGTCGACCACCCCCTTCATGAAAGTGAATTTGTCTTGGGTCTCGATCGACAGTCACAAGCGGATTGAAGAAGGGCCAGATGTATTGACGGTGGTGTTTGCTACATGGTAAAACATGTTAGCCATAGTGGAGAGAACCATGGTAGAGCTGATGAATAATGTAAATGACAATGTAAAGCTCCTACCCAGTAAACCCTCAGGGGTGATAATGAGGGGGTCACCCATCAATACATTGTTAAACAAGCGCTCAAACTCACTAGCATCAAAATGGAGCCCATCTCCTTCTAGCTAACCTAATAGTGTAGTAGTGTTCTTAATACTCATATGCCCCTCTAGTATTGAACTAGACTCGATGAAAGGGTCATTAGTAGGGGCCTCTTCTTG
The DNA here is from genome assembly GCA_015680685.1 of Gnetum montanum. Taxonomy (NCBI): domain Eukaryota; kingdom Viridiplantae; phylum Streptophyta; class Gnetopsida; order Gnetales; family Gnetaceae; genus Gnetum; species Gnetum montanum. Next base: position 579,668 of record MNCI01033476.1, read on the forward strand.
ATTGGTAGGAGCCTCTTCCTCATCAGCTAGGGCCCTTTCTTCATTAGTAGGCCCCCTTCCTCATTGACTAGGGCCCTTTATTCACTGGCAGAAGCCTCCTCCTCATTGGCAAGGGCCTCTTCCTCACTAGCTGAGGCCCTTTCTTTTGTGGCAGGGGCCTCTTCCTCACTAGAAAACAAAAAATTGTAAAATTAAAGAAAAGGAAAAACATTTATTAATTCTACTTGTTAGAATGGAGGATATCCCCCATAACTAAACTTTTGATCATAGTCAGAACTAACAAATGAAAGGGTTGGATCCATGCATTTTGAAAATATTGGGACCTGGTCATATCCAAACTACTGGGTGTCTTTTGATGTTGTGGTTAGAATGTATCCAAATTGGGGTGCACACACTATATTAAAGTTGACATAGTAGGGCAAGTTAGAAGATGAGGTTAATTGATAAGGAGTTGACCCACCTATGGCTGTAAGATGGTATGCAAGGATTGGTATGTCTCCCTACATGTCTATATTCATTGGACCCCATAGTTGTTGCAGTTTTGATTGGTGGCCCTAATAAGATAACATGAGGCATTGGGTTCTAGGAAAAAGATGCATCACAATGTTGGACTTGTGATGAGTTGGAAAATGTAGTGATCTTGGAACTGTGATGCCCCTTCCTATGGTTGTGTCTAAAGAAGGGATGCCTTCAATGTTGTGGAGGGTTTCCACTGCTATTGATAGTAGAAGCACAAGTAACGTTCATGGGTTGATGTTGTGGTGCAAATCCATTGGGTATAGTCGATGGTAGGCAAAGGATGAGAATGTTGAAATTGAGGAGAAGTGTAAGATACCCAAGGTGGTGGTCCTGTTTGTGAGGATATGGGTTGATGGTATTAAGAAGAATGATAATAATGTGGTGAGATAGAGGATGTTAACCTAGTTGGGAAAATAGGATGTTGGACTTGATAAGCACTTGGGTTTGGATGATTGGAAGGGTGTAACCAATTTGGGGTTGGCTTCCCCCATGACTGGGATTTTTACCACTATGATTGAACATAGTATTTTTGTATGAAATTTGAATATAACATTCTTCCCCTATGTTCATGTAAATGTGACAAGATTGGACATTGACCTTTGAGGTGATCATACAGGCAAATGTTACATTGATATGTATGATTGGTAGTTAAGTTCTTATTCTCTTCTACCCTTCTTTCCAATTGTCTAGTGGTATTCTGTTCTATTTCTTAGTTCTTCATGACTCTACCTCCAATAATATTGGCATATTCTCCACATTTTTCTTGTATCCACTCCATAATCTTATTAATATTTGCCTTAATTTTTTCTAGTGATTGTAATATTGGCAAATATGGTTTCACCTCTTTGAGGTGAGTTGATTTTTCCTCTTCTTGATTATGGACCTTTGTTAGGTTGAGATTTTGGTCCCATTGAGATTTTTCAAGTTTCTCCCATTTAGCCATTTCTCCTTCTTCTTTTGCTAGCCACTTAATAAGATCTTAGAATTGATGGGTTCGTAGTTCATATAGTTGACTTGGGGCATACATTCCTAAGGTTTCCCTTATTTCATTACGGAGCCCATCTATGATATGGTAAATTAGCCTCTCCTCAGAGAACCCATGGCCTGGGAAGTTGTTTAACAGTGCATAATATCTTTCTAAGGCCATGTCCAAGGGTTCATGTTGTGTTTGTTTCCATTCTTGGATTTTTCTCCTCAAGGTTAATACTCTTGCATAGGTTTGATATCTTTCATTGAAGAGTTCTACCATTGTTGGCCAATGTCGAATTGATTTTGGTTTTAAAGACCTATACCATACTTTTTCTTGGCCAACGAGTGTCATGGGAAAGAGCTTAAGTTTTTGCCATCCATTATTGATGTTGTTCCATACACAAGCATCATGGAAGGCTTGTAAATGATGTTGTAGATCTAAATCATAGCCTCCTAAAAACTTGGGAAAGTTGTTTAAATCAAGCCTGGGTAGACGACTTTTCTTACAATGCCTGTAGGATATTCGAGTAGCCTCTTGTATATGCATTAGGCTCCCAGTGGCCAGTTGGGGTTCATCATCACCAAGTAGATTATGAGTTTGTAAGTTGGGATGATGTTGTCTTTGTTGATGTACATAGGAGACCCTTGCATTAGGTTGAGTACTCCAAACTTTGTCTTCATTGTCATATAATTCATTGGTTCTCCAATGAATTGCCTTACTAGTTGTTGCATTATCATAGTCTTGTGAGAGGGACATTTTTGTGAAATTGTGTGTGACTTATTTACAATTATTTCCTTCTAAAAGATATATCGTTAATACTTTTTTACAGTGATCTTGTATGATATAACTAATCTAAATAACTAGCACCATCCTCGGAAATGGTGCCAATGATGAGTGGTGAGGTGCCCCTACACTCAACCATATGGATATGAGCATTCATGCATGATCTGGTTGAACTCCGTAGACAAACTAGTTGTGGTGTCTAGATAGTTACTCATTGATCATAGTTTTCTGTCTTCCCACCTGGACTAGTATTTGCTTTGTCACATATGGTTTAGTCTAGAGTGAGGTGTATGATGTGGTCCTAAACTAGCACTACTCCTAGAGGTAATGGAAAGTAACTTTGATTAAGCTAAGAGGGAGTGAGAGAGAGAATCTATCTTCAACTACTTTAGTTGAGAAGACTTAGCTCTAACATAACTTTTCATTGGAAGGAGAATTTATCTTGGAAATATATAGTCAAGTTGCCCATAAATGGGGCTCTAGCCTAAATTATATGTTTAATATTTTCCCTAAATTATATGAAAATAATTTTATATAGGTAAAATATCCCAATTACCTTGTATATCTATAGTTTGAAAAAATCTAAAATTCTACCATGCTTCTTATTATATATTCTTATTATCATTTTTTGACTTGCCTAGAAAAATGTTCTATCTCATCCATTTCTTTCCTTAGATGAGTTTCATGTGATTTGTATTTTTTAGCATACTTATAGGTAAGCTTAATTGTTGTATTATACAAAATAGCTTTTTATGTATATGTCTCCTAGAAATTACAAGGCTTCTATTTACTCTATTAACTACAAATGAGATTTGCATGTTTAATATATGAATTAATTTTTCATATTCATATTTTTCATTACTTGTTCTTATTCTTGTGCTCTTATATTTTCTTATCTCTTTCTTTTTTTATTCATCTCTTCCACATTCTTATCCTTATGTATGATTATTTATTAACTATTTCAACTTATGTATTTGTTTAAATTAATATATTTGTTGGTTGAATAGTCATGTGTATTCATGATTATATAGTTAAGAATTATCTTTCATTGATTCCTTACTTCACATTAGAATGTATTTAACATTGTTCAAGTTTATGGATTGTGTCCTAACATTCTCCTTCAATATCAAGAAAATTTCTTAAATTTAAAAAAAATCCATGGAAAAATAACAGATGAAATTTGGATTTAAAGATTATTATCTAGTGTTGTGATTTAGTCTAGGTTGTGTTGCAGTGTTATTATTTTAGCATAAAAATTGAGATGTGGCATTATTAAATAGCATCACAACTTAATTGTGAGACACCTATAAGACATGGATTTAGCACTGAAGAAGGAAATTTAAGAGGCTTTTTCACAATGCTATTTAGAAAATTTTTATTGCATAAATTCGTTCCTTTAGGACTTTATTTTTCTATTGCCTTAGTTATTTATTAAATTCATTTTTATCATATTCTATGTTAATCATAATATTGAGGAATAGTAATATAATGAACATAAGTCTTGGCCACACTTAACAACACATTACATGATAAATATAAGTGAGATTAGAAAAATAATTATTTGCAAATTCATTGTATTGTAATAGGTATATAACCTAATTTTTTATAAAGTTTAACTAAGTGTATTAGTGTGTATGCTGATTTTGCATAATTTCTAGGGAAGACATTAGATGTCTATTATTAGTATTATATATGATTGATATAGTTTTTTTTTATTTTTTATTTTGGATAAATGGATGTAGGGGTTGGTAGCATAAATCCCTTATCATAACAAGGTAGATCTAACCAACTAAACTAGAGGTGTTCCACCATAAGGTTACTCCACTACTACCACATAGGAGTTGAACCTACAATCTCCTTACTAGGAGGTCAGTGTCTTGATCATTTAGTACACCCCATACAATTGATATAGTTACAAATAATAAGACATATTTCTCTTGTTCCTATATTATTGAAAGCACATACACTATTAATTAATAAATATAGCTTCCTCTTGTAAATCTAATAGCTTGAAATAAGTTGGAAGTAAGAAGAAAGGCTATGTCAGACCCCAAAACTAGGGCTTAGTAATACTTAGGCTTTATCCAAAAGAATGAACCATTAAATTTAAATGGAATATGATTAATAAAAAAAAATTAACTTCAATCTTAAATAAAATAATATACATAGTTCTCAAGGATAATCCTTCAATATAATTTACTTACTAGAGTTGCCCATAAAGCATTATAATCAAATTTGTACTACATAGATCTTTGGTTCAAGATCAAAACATGGAAATGTCCAAATTAATGCAAATCTCATGTATTGATTTAATACTAATATGATAAAATCATCTTAAATTAATCTACTTGGATGTATCTCTAGAAATTTCACTACACTATCATTTCTTTTGAATAGCACTTGCAAAATTTGCATCAAGTACATTTAGGAAAGAGTTAATATTTCTTCAATAGATAACTGTAAATTTTGGTATCATCCTAAAACATAGTACATATGACATGGGACTAAGATGCAAATAAAGTAATTAGCACAACCACATAAAAAAGTATGCACATTAATTGTTCTTTTTACTATATGTCATAGTTAATATTTACTAGGTCCATTTTATCTATTAAGTTTATCCTAAGACAATGTTATATCGAAAAGAGGTTATCATACATTAGGGTCAAAGTTGTTCATATTGGTTATGATGTCTTAGAAGTCTCTCTTTGTACTTTAATATCTATGGAATACAAAAATACCTTATGGTTGATGTAATATCTAAATCACCTAAAGGTTTGTATTCCTTGGTTCACTTGCAAGTTAATGAGGCCCTTGATCCAACTCTAATGACTTGATGACCATACATAGAGTGTGAACCTTCAAAGAACTTGATGATCAATGTGGATAACATAAGAATTCAATATTTCATATTCCTCATAGGTTACCTTGAAGGTGTTTGTAGTTCAAAATTCAAAAACTCACACTTAACTAAGCTTTATTTAGAAATGATTCATGCATCCCATATTACACTCCATGGTTTTAGAAATAAGAGAACTAATTCCTAAGAATGAGTGCCTGTGTCCCATATTTCATACTAAATTCCATGAAGAGGCTTAGGTCTTGAGTTCTCATCCCAAACTAAGATAATTATTCTTACCAATGTTTTCAAGAGATTGATAATGAAAGAAGACAAATTTCAAATGGCATGATTATTATCTAAATCCTAATTATTTTCAACATCCAAGATTCTTATGCCAGTCTGGTCATGCCTAAATAATACTTTAAACATGATGTTTTATGGTTTTCATGTTATTTCTAAGTTATGAAAGTTAGTTACCATCCAACATTTATGTGGTATAGATGATGGAAGAACAGAATGCCTTACAAAAACCATTAGATCTTTTAATGTATAAAGAGTTGGTTAATGGCATATATATATGTAAAATTCTGATGAACTTACCTATAGATTATAAAAAATAATTAACTTGATAAATGATTAGTTATTTGAGTTATGCTTTGATGTTTCTGGGCTATCAAAAATTTTAGTAATTCTAGTTTTTGAGGTACTTCAAGGTATGTATCTTAGAATATTAAGGTTCTAGTTATGAAATTTTACTAGCTTGTTTTTTTCATTTTTATCTTTTAAAAAATTAAGAATCATGTAAAAATTTTGAGAATTAAAAAATATAGAAAGATATCCTAACTACCACCCACACTATTTAGGTTAAAGAATTAATAACAACTTCATCACCCTCCTTGCATGTTGCCACACATAAGGAGTTATGTCTAAAACATTAACTACAAGAGTTTAACTCCAATAGGAAAAAATCCTTGAAGTCAAAAACTGAAAATAGCAAGCATAGATAATTAATTTACAAAGATTCCAAAAGCTTAGATATAAATTAATTTTTTACCAAAGACCAAGTGACAAGGAGAAACTAGCTTGATATAAAAGCCTAAAGGATTGAATAACAAGATCACAAACTCAGATAAGGCATGGTTCATCTATTTGAAGATTTGAAAGATGTTTGATGGTTTTTCAAGTAGGATTCTTGAATTAAGTTTGGCTCCATGATAGAAGCTTTTATGCTCTTCACTACAATAACAAATGAGAAAGTAAATGGTAAGTAAGAGATTCTTAGAGCCATATAAGCCATATATATATATGTCTTAATTAATCCAAGGTTCTAATCAAATAGCCTAAAATAAAAAAGAAATAATCTCCAAAGTTGGAAGAATAAATAAATAAAGATCCATAATAGCCCAAAGAATTTGAAGTTCCATAGGTGAAGGGAATTCCAACAATAATAGTGGATTCCAAAAATTCAACTAAATAGATATTTACAAACCCAAAAATATAATACATTCTTTCTAAAGTTTAGGCTTGTTAGATATAAATTAATTCATATACCATAAAATATACATAAATACATATATTAATCCAATATAATTACCTTTTTGGCTTACATTCATTTGATACCATTGTTCTTTTAAAAGACACCAAGAGGTTAGTATAAAAAAATGCTTTGCATAAGATAAATTATAAGCATAATTCTCAAAATATGAATAAAAGAAAATTATATTTATATGCAAGGGAAATGAAATACTTATCATAAACATCTCATAAGAATATTCAATTCATAGAAAAATCAAGATATACCAAATAGTAAAGGAGATTGTGATGTAAAATTCAAATATGTCAAATGGTCAAGAGTTCAAACCTCATTAATCATAAAATATGAAATATCATCTAAGAGGTTTACAAGATTAAAACCTTACAAAGATATCACATAGAATATTACACAAAGATTAGAAAGATTAATTTCATAAGAAAATACAATATGTTCCAAGCCAATCTCATATATAAATTATTAATTAAACAAAAGGCCAAGGATTTTAGAATACAAGGTGTTGCAAAAATCTTATGACATGATTGTACTTTCGTAGAAGATTGAAGTTTTTTGAGAATTTTGATCAAACTGATAAATTTTTAATTCACTATGTGTTGTGGTATTACAACATGAGTGATGGTTGATTGACCATAAAATACTACAAGTTATGGTTTGGAAGAAATAAAGAAATATGTTATTTTAAGAATTTCATGAATGAACCACAAATCATGATGAGCTTATCTGATGAGCTTATTTTAAGGAACACCTTTATTAATTATCTATAATATCCTATAGATAACTAATGGAAATGCTACAAATTGAAGATTCCATATTTAACCTTAATCTAACTAACTAAGAAAACTATTTATTTAAGACCACAAATAAAATAGGAAAATTTAGTAGAGAAAAATTTTTATATTAGAAATTCATAATTATATAAAAATAGAGGTGAATGATGAAACATAACTGATGTTGTTGATCTCATTTTGTTAGGAAAAGGCTGGGATGATAATGATGATAAAAATAAATATAAGAAAAATAGAAATCTATGTAGCTAATAAAAATAAAAGCTAAAAAATAAAATTAAAAATAAAAATAGAATGTACATGAGAAGACAATTCTAACAAAACTAATTTGGCTTGAAATGAGTGTGTGAAAATAAAGTTATTTATGCTTGAATTTTATTAATGAAACTGAAATTTTTTAGTTTTGTCCATTGAGACAAGAAGTTAAAGATAAAATTTTCATAACTATTATATTTTATTATTTATTTACAAAAAGAAGTATATGGATTAAATATATAAATTTGTGCATATTTTCTATTTTATAAAAATATAGAATATAAAAAATAATTTTTATTCTAAAGGTTTAATCTTCTATGAAAATGAGCCATTGTAGCTTGTATTCAAGATTCCTTTTTTGGGTTTTTCTTTGGTAATTTTAAACTTTATAGATTAAAATGCAATAGAAGTCAAAACCCTTCTAATAGGAAAGATTATTTTATTTTCCTCTCCAGAAAGCATATAAGGTTTTAGGCTAAAATATTTAAGAAAATTAATGATGCAAATGTTTTAACTAAATACTTAAAATTATTCCAAAATTAAAAAATTTCATAAATGTTCTAAAATCTAAATGTTTTATATTTAATCCATGAAACTTCAAAGAATAGGTCTTATTATAGCCTCACTACTCATATCCTTGACAATCAACCATGGATCAGATCTCAAAATATATCCTTTAAGATCAATGATGTAACATAATATAGAAAAATATAGAAAGAGAGTGATTCATCAAACTATCTTTCATAGACAACCCACACCACCAAGTTGGTGTAAAAGTCATAACCAAAATGGTTGTGTTTTGGATTTGTCAAGTTAGCAGGAAGTCCTTGTGTTAATTCCTCATTTCTAAATGGTACTATTGTATAACTAAGATGGTATCTCTTCATAAAAAATGTTATAATAATTGCATTAAGGCTTGAATAGACACGTTGTAATAATAGGCATGTCTATTGAGATGACCTTCGGGGGTTTGACCTAAGGTATTTATACCTGAGCATTAGAGTTTGTATCAACATAGAGTTGTGGAGCTACTAAAGGTAAGTAATGGGTGTTGGGTGAAGTAGAATAGGAAGGTGACTGGCCATTCCTTCTAGCTAATTATGGGTCTAATCATGGGGGTGGTGCTGGATTGCCTCTAAGGAATAGATATTGAAGTAACCTAGCTTTAAGGAACTCTCAAAACATAACCCAAATACACTATCCCACATTAATAAAACATTATTCTCATTTTCTTTTTGTATTTTCCTTATTATTTTCTTTACACATAATTTTGAATGTTACATATATTTGACATTTTCCATGATATCTAGAAATGGGATGTCATACCTTGTGGAAAATGGAGTAGTTTGTGGCCATATCTATGTCATTAATCCTAAAATTCTTTAGAAGGTCCATTCCAAATATCTAGAGTAATTTGGAAAATATGAAAAAAATTTACAAAGTTATGAACATACCAAATTCTTCATAGGAGTTTATTATCTTGGTTCACATTGAGATCATAAAGCTTAATAGTAGTAAGTTTGTTATACTAAGATAAACTATGGGTATGGATGGAAGTAAGTCTATGAGAAATCATTTCACTTTTATGCTAGTCATTCATGTAATTAGCAAAATTTACAAAGAATTTAGCATTCCTATTTCTATATTCTTTAAGTAGAGAATCATGATTAGGACCATCATTCCAAAAGATGTGGAAGGATATTTTCTACCATTCTCTTCTCTACAAAACATCTATTAATGAAACTCATGAGTAAGAAAATCAACAAGAGAGTTAGTCTTTCCTAAGATATATTCATAAGAAAAATCAAATTTGCTAACCTAAGAGACCAATGAATTAACCTTGAATTTGCTAGTTTATTAGCTACTTTAGAATTCAAAAAGCTAGAAAAAATATTCAAATCACTTCTAATTATAAATTTTTTATATTAAATAAATAATCATTCTATTCCTTTAATAATTGGTAATAATATTTTATACATGCTATGGTAGTTTTGTTGGGCTTTGTTGAAACTACCAAAAGCGTATTTGCACACATATTTTTTATTATCTATTCTTTCTTTCAAAATGGCTTCCCAAAATTTTTTTGAGACATCAGTTTGTATGATCTTGAGTCTATTTCCTAGAATATGTAACTTAGGTAAATTCTGGCATTAATTGTTAATTCTTTGGATAGCAGTAGGACATTTAGATGTCCATTATGGAGGATTCTTTCTAAGTTGTTGATTAAGAATAGCTTTGTATTTGGCTATGACTTGATAGAATTTTGCTAAATAGTGAATGCATCCCATAAATCCTTGTAATCAATTTTTATCCATGATTTGACCTAGAAAATTCTTCAAGTTGTTTAGGACATGTTCTTGCATAAGAATATTTCCAAGAAATATTTTTATTCCAAGAAATAAAACTTCTAGAATTGCAACTATTATTTTTATTGGAGACAGTACAATTCCACTTTCTCTAACTACCACACAAAACTATTGGAGATGCATTAAATGCTATTACATATTTTTACTGAATATTAGAGTATCATCAATATAAATAATTAAAAAGGAAAAAAACCTATTAATATTCTTATTCATGGTTTATTGAAAAATAGAAGGGGCTATATTAAGGAAAAATTATAAAATTGTCCATTTAAACAAATTGCATGGTACTATAAAAGATATTTTATACCTATATTTGAGCATGATTTTGATTTACCAAAATCTATATTATAAATCAAACTTTGAGTAAATGTGACTTCTTTGGATACGTTGTAGGAAATCATCTTTTGAAGGAATAGGATGTTGAATGGCTTCTATATTATCATTGAGTGGTTTGTAATTAACAACTAATTTATTTTAATCTCATACTTGTTCACTATTGTTTATTCACATAAAAAGCAATACAAGAAAATGAACTCTTGCTAGGTTGTATAAGACCATTTTGTAATAATTCTTATATTTCCTTTTGAAATTTTTCTTTTAAATAGGGTGACATTACAATGTGATGAGCTATTTTTTTTTTTGTTTTTTGGAATTTTACCATCCTTAAATTTAAAATCAAGACTACACCAGTGTCATTTGATATACTAGAAAGTTGTAGGGTCATTTCTAGCATAATTTGATTTTGTCTTTTGCTTTGATCACAAAGTTGATAATCCATTGAGGATCTTTGCCTTTTAGTAGTTGTGATTTTTTAAACCTTGAGATATAAGATAATTTACTCTCAAAAGAAACATTATTAAAAGTAATACTATTAGTACTAATAGAATATTGTCCTACAAGATCTAAACTATCTATTTTGATTAAAATTTTATACTATAGTAATTACAAATGTAATACTTTAATTTCTACTATGTTATTACCTACTTGGAAAGGCATATTTTCATGAAACTCATATATTTGTTTACTATTATTGATTGTAAGGACAAAGGTTTATTGTGGATCCATAGATCTTTTGGGATAAGTAAATATGTAGCCAGAATTGTTTTAGTAGTAGAATTGATTAAAACAATTATATCATATAGCTTAAAATGAAGAATTTTTATTTTTAATCTGCAAATGGGTAAGTTGGTTAAACTACACATGAATACTATATATAGTTTATTTTGATTTTTGTCTTGTACAGTTCTATTTTTTTTTTCACACTAAGTTATCTTTGGTATTCTTCTTCCTCTTTTTCTAGGTTTTCTAATTCAACATGGTATGTAGAGATTAGTTTTAGTTATTAAATTCTAGCTTACCTAAGAATAGCTTCCGATTTGTCTTTCTTTTTAATTGTCTAGAACTTGTTTCTATCAATAGTTCACACATTGGGTTCCATTTATATTATGGATTGGTTTGGGATCATTCTTTTGAGTGTTGTGATGTAGGTTCTTCTTGAATAGTTTGTAAAACAAATTTATATCTTATTTGATCTAAGAGATCATTGTTTCATTAATTTTTTCTGGATAGCTATTCTTTTACCTATCTTATATGTTTATATTATTGTTTCAAAACTTTTATTTCTTCTATTATTCCTTTGAATTCCTTATGTAAAGATGATGTATTAATTTTAACCATGTTGTAATAAAAAATCTAGTTATACTCTCTATATTTGATTCTTAGTGTTGATTAGTTGAGTTTGTTTTTTCTTCATCAATATCAAAGTATTCAATATTAATAGTTATATAATCTATATCTTTATGAAAATCATACCATTCTTTAATAATATCAAATTTACTTAGGAAATTAAACTTCTTGTGATTTTTGTCTTTATTTGGGCATTTATTAGCATAATGATTCTTACTGAAAAGAAAGCATTTAACATTCTTTCTAAAATGATTTTTGTCTTAAGATGTATTTGACTTGTGTACTTTTTATTTATTTTTCAAATGTAACTTAACTAATATAAAGATGAATTTTTCTTTTTTCTTTTAGAAAAACTTTCTATTTTGTTTAGTGTTTCTACATCTAAAGTAATGTTTCTTTATATTAAAGTTATTTCTAGGTTTTCTAGATTTATTATAACATTTATGATGATTATTATATGGCTTACACTTTTTGTAGGATTTTCTATACTTTTTTCCTCTATTCCTTTTTGAAAGTTGGGTGGTTGACTCTAGCCGTAATATTCATGAAATTATTGAGAGCAAAAGAAATGATTGAATCAATGCTTATGCTTATGAATGACCTTTTGCACATGGAGTTTAGAACACATGAGATAATGGATTTTTTAATAAAATGGAGGATTTCTTCAAAGCTTATGGTTTGCAAATCCTTATTTTTGGCATTAATTTCAAGTTTATATTTTGTCCTAAAGTATTTAGAAAAGGAAAAGGTGAATATAGTTTTTGCAACATTATTATGTAGTAAGCTACTAGTGTAATATTAGATTGTCATTTGATGTGGATACTCTTCTAATTTAAGCATATCCTCTAAATGGACATCAAGAAAGCATTCCTGGGAAAAGTTTACTATATCAATTTTCTTTCCCATAAATTTTTTTATTAAGGAATTAATAAGTTATTTATTAGAGATATATAATAATTCACCTTTAACAACTAATGGAAGAGTGTCCTACCAAAACCTAAGTATTTCAATAAAGCCAAAAATAATGCTATAGATAGCTTCTCTTGTAGTTTTCCTATTTAAAATTCCATATGTATCTATGAGATTATCTATCTTCTGCATCATATTATAATTAGCTTCACTTATATTGAAGTGAATATGTGTAGATTTTGTATATTATTGTTCATTATCTACTTGCATGTGTGATCTATAATGGATTGATGTTTGATTAGCTACATATGTACTATAGAAAAATATGTTTGGCTTTACCTTTACCAAAGGTTTTGTGAGATAGAATAAGTGAAGTAATACAAGTTCATGTAGGAGGAATAATATTTTTGCCATTATCTAATCTATTTGGTAAATGTAAAGGTCATTTGGCTAAAAGTTTTTAATCCTCGTATATCTTGATCTACAAGCTGTAAGAATATAAAAATAACAAATGTAGCTTTATTATTACAATTTTGTAATTTAATAATATTGGCTACATCTTTAACCTTTTCTAATAGTTTCTAATATATCTTATAGATTTACTCATTCTATCCTAAACTAGTTTGTACTTCACGCATTTTGAAAAATGATATTCTTAAAGTTTCAATAAGTTTTCCTAGTGGATATTCCAATATCCAATTTTTATGCCCTTTGAATTCATATACTAACTCATGGATTTTGTTTTGTTTAAACTCTTATTTTTCTCTAATTTTTTTCTAACTCAATGAGTCTATCAGTTTTTTCTATTGGAAAACTCTAAAATTCTCTAGCTAATGCCTATATATCAGGTTCTATTTTAGAGATATATTTTTCTTAATGTTGGAAAAATATAAAGTATGTATTATTACCTAAGAGTGCATATGTAGATTTATCAATAGGAAAAATATTTTTTAGTTTTTCTAAAACAAAAATAAATTCAAATTTAGAACTATTATCTATATAATTCTTATTATTAGACAAGGATTTAGAATATAAAAATTCATTGATTTAATTAGCATTTTATTCTTGACCAAATACATGGGATAGATCCAAATCTAGTTCTATAGGAGAATGTGGCTCATAATGGTACTCAAAGATTTGGTCTTTAAGCATACTTAAGACTTCTAAAATCTTAAATGTATTAACATTGATAAAGGATGAACATTCTTTTATCCTATAATTATGACCATGTTTCTGTAGTCGATTGTTGGGACATGATGGATATATCATAGTGCTAGGTCTTAGAGGATTTGGTTTAGAAGTTGAGAAAATTGAGTTAATACTAATGTCATCATTGGAGAAATCATTAGGTATATAATGAGATCTTTTAGAGAAGAAAGAAGTAGACTTAAGGATTCGTTCTTTTAAAGGGATTTTTTTTTGTTTCTAGAGGAACAAAGTAGTGTCTTTTAGGAAGTTTGTTAGGTTCAAAGAATGAGCTAGAGGGTTTGGATAGGGTATAGTAACTTTAGACTAGGTCGAAGACCTTTAGTATCTACAAAAACTCCACATTCCATATTAGAAGTTCTTACTTAAATTACTTATTGTCCAAGGGGAATGAAAGTAGGAATGATTACAGTTGATGATAAATGAAAACATAATCTAAATCCTATTATTGCATACACTAATCCTACTTCTAACATTAAAGATTCCAATATATTCGCATCATTTAGGGATATGGTAATGTTTGGTAGAGTAATAATACATGCATTCGAGTCTAGAGGTTCCTTTTCCTAGGAGATTACAACTTGTTTGTATTTTTTTAATCTTTGATCTAGGATTGTTACAAAATATGGATGCTATAATTAATAATTGAAGTGAGGTTGAATGAAAATTGATATTTCTATAGAATAAATGTAATTATATTTCATAGATTTTCATTTGTGAATGTTATTCTTTAAAAATAAGTTTATATAAATAGACATAAGTCCTTGTCTTGATATCTCTAGAACAAATTTAAAATTTTTAAAGCTTTTTCTAGAAATATTTAACTTAAACCTCTCAATTTGGTAGAGGTTTGACACATAAGGTTCAAAAGCATAAGCTACTTAAAGCAACTCAATTTCAAATTAAATTCAATTGTGTGTTGAAAGTAAGAGATAGTAGATGTACTTAGGAGTTCCATGTTTATTTTCTTCACATAATGCAGAAATTCTCTTCATCCTTTTTCTTGTCCACTAAATTTCATAGGTCTTACACAAATTCAACTACTAAGGAAAAAAATTATAGAACTTTAACTCTAATGCACAACTTTCTTTCTCCTATTTAAAATAAAGAGTAGAAAATAAAATGAAAGAATATGGCTTTGATACCAATTGTTAAACATCTTTTAAAAGCTTTAGACAAAACTCAAAAGTATGCAACACAAAGAGAAACTTAAGCACAAATTCATACAAAGCTTTTATTATTGTTGATTACCTCTTGAAGTTACTAGGATAATCAAAACTGATCCTCATATGTTAGGTTATGACTTAGAATTATCACTAGAGGCCTTTGGGAGTGAAAAATATGCCTAGTGATGGTATTTTTGGGGGCTTTCTGATGTTCTAGTTTGATGTGAAATGTTGAAATCCCATGTATTTTGGAAAGGATATAAACCAAAAAAGTGGATACAACATTACCCCTTCTTGATGGATGCTATTAAGATGTTGAATGAGGGTTTCTCAAGAAGAAGATTGATGAGGATTAAATGTACTTATAAAATAAAGAGGAAATAATGAAGTGGGAAAGGGAAGAATGATAGGATATCACCGATACACCAATCATGAGGATGGTGCTATACCACAATAGGGGGACATGGCTAAGTCCATAAGATGTTCATACCTTATCTTACTCAAACTCTTAATACACCCTCATTGGAATAAAATGGAAGTACTTAATCCTCACTAATGTACTAATGGAAGGAAGAAAAAGAGATAGGAAGGGAAGTTAGATAAAAAAGAAGAAATACGAGAGAGGAGACATGAAATATAAAGTTGTGTGACTAAGAAAATAATAAAGTAGGGAAAGAAAATTAGGTACATCATCCATACACTAAGTTGAGATGCTATGCTATAGAGGTGGGATATGACTACATCTCACCCTCTAATGATATAGATGCTAATGATTAATAGATCTCTCCCTACCTCACTAAAACTTGATATATCCTCACATGGAATAAAAATGATAGAACACTCATTACCCTCTACATAAGGAATATCATTAATAAACATCCTTATCATAGTGTGATGATAGGAATAAATATTAGTAGAATGGGACAAGTAGAGATTAGGAAGCATAAATGAAGTTGCATGAGATAAACATAGAGGAATGATAACAAACACTAGAGAAAGAAAGAGAGAGAAAGGATGAAAAAAAGATAGGCAGGGAATTGAAAGTATGTAATAAAACATAAGAAAAGTAAGAAGTAAGAGTTAGAAAAAACTTGATTTTTATATCTTTTTTTTTCTATTTTTTAGAGAATTGTGTGTAGTGCTTCTTGATGTAGGCTCTTTTAAAAGGATTTGGGTATTGATTCTTATTTAACTCTACCAAATAGTTTACTCCATTGTCAAGATTCTTGATGATAATGAATGGACCATCCTTGAGATGAAGTGGGACATGGTTATTACATGATGATGGATGATGTTGAAAATAAAAAAAATGTCCCTAGCTAGAATGCCTCTACATGGACATAGATGGAATGTTTAAAATGATGGTGGTTAGGCTAATAATGGCTTGATGATAAGCAATATGATGATGGTTAGGTTCAAGATTAATCAAGGGATAAATTACTCATTGGAATTAAGAAATAATGATGAATGAATGATGTAAAGAAAGAGGAAGGAGAGATGGAGGCCATATAAATTAAAGAGGTGGTGCATGTGGGAGGTGGGAAGTAAAGTAAAGGAGTAATGATGGGATGCTAACTATGTTTTAGGTCTTGATGTCTTTGCTAGGTGATGTTTATATGTTTAGAATGCATTTGTATGAAAATTTTAAAGATTGAGAACTATGGTATAGGAAATTATGTTGGAATGATGAATCATTTTGTTTATGGATTTTATGTTTTATATGTTTATATTTTTTAGTTTTCTATGTTTTTATGGAAATTTTTGTTTTATATTTTTATGTTTTTATGATTTATGATTTTGATAACTAAGGTATAAAATTAGAAAAAATAAAGTACTAGTTAGAAAAATAATATTTCAAACATTAAAGCTAGCAACAAAGGCATAAATTAATAAAAAGACATGACATGAGCTGAAATAGTGTAAAGTAAATAAAATGAGTAAACATAATTGATTAAGATAAAGTTAAAAAAGATAGATTAAAAGCATGAAGACAACAAGATAAAGATGATATGACATTTAGATAGAGGATATATTAGTGATGGTTCTTTGGCTTAGGAATGGGTAGAATCCCAAACACTTTTAACAATTTTTGGAACATCTAGTTTAACAAAGCCTAAATCTATAATTTTTTTTGAATTTGATGACCACACGATGCTCATATTGGATCCATTAGTTTATTTTGATGATGATGTTGGACTCATAGTAATGGCTTGATAGCCTAGCATATGTTTTTCGAGCACATTCAGGTGGAAGATGGTAGGAACTTCAAGAAAAGTACGAATGGTTACCTTTTTATTATTACATGAAAAGTGTATCTCCTGGTATATAGGTAAGGAAATTGCATGATGATAAGATAATGAGGACATTCCTAAGATAGTGTTTATCCTTTATGAATCCCTAATTACTATAAAAATATCTTCTAAAGGAATACAATTTCCTACTAAGAAAGATAAATTAATCAAGCCTATGATCTTTACGCTAGCTCCACTAAATGAAATTAAAGTAGTGTTGGAGTTCAAGTACATGACCTATTTTTTGAGGTTGAGACATTTAATGATAGTCCATAAAATGGTGTTAGATCCTGCTCCATTATCCATGTGTACTAAAGGTAGAATCACGTTGTCTTTGACCTATATAGTGATGTAGATGGAAAGCTAACATATGATACTCATGATAGGATGGTTTTGATGTTATACTCTTTGAACACCAAGCAGTCCACCTTATACCATGGAGCATTGAGTGCTGATGAAATAGCTTGGATATTTTTTGGGATGGTAATGAATTTCAAAAGCTCTTCCAATGTTAATTGATGCTTCTAAAATGTTGAGATGAAATTGAAGAGAGAGATTTGTTTCCTTTGATTTTAGTATTATTGTGATTTAAGGTAAGGCTTTACTTCTAAAGGTTGCATTTTTGGTAGTAGGTGCTAGAGGAATAGTTCAAGATGGAGTAGTTGAAGTAGTTGTTGGAGTGAGTGTAGATGCATTTTGAGGCTCCTACAATGCTACATTCTTTTATTGTGGGGAAGATTTTTTACTTGATCCTTTCCTTTTCTCTTATTAAGCATTGTCTTCTTTACCACTTAGGTAAGAATACAAACTAGAGGTATGGAAGTAGAAAGTAATGATGGTTCATGTGAGATAGATGGGGATAAAAGACATGATGATGAAATATTACATAAAATAAAATATGATAAAAATAAACTAGGTAAGATGAATTAGATAAAGGCAAACTAATCCTTGATGATGATAAAAGATTAGAATTCATGGAATTTTGACAATCAACAGGAGTTTCATAATATGATATAAGATCTATGAAAAAGAAATCTCTTCATATATTTTGATTAGTTAGAGCATAGGAACTATCTATAGGAAGATTAATGATAAAATATTTCTTGGTCTTAGAAGAATTATTTTGTAAAGATACTTAGGGATTAGTTTGATAGGGACCTATTTAGATAAAAAATGAGGTTTTGGAAGGATTGTATTTAGGTTTAAGGTAGAATGCAGATGCTCCTCTTGAATGAAAATTCAAGGGATATTGAAAGATCTACATGTCTTGATTATTGAGTTGAACCAATGAGTGGAAGACTATTTCTTATTTTTTAACAAGAGCTTAAATTTCATCTTTGAATGCATTACAATCATCAGTGCCATGATGTAGCTTCATGGTAATAGTAGAATTTATTAGGATTATACCATCTTAGGATAGGTCGATCTCCTTTAACATGTTGAAAGGGATCTATGGCTATAGTTTGCAAGTGTCTAAATATATCCTATGATGGCTTTGAAACCTATTTTGGAGTTATGTACTTCTCTATGAGTAACATGTTATAAAGCTACATATAGGTCATTAGAAACTTGTAGTAATTGGGTCTATCTTTTAGTGATCTTCTTTGCTAGCCTCCATTTGATGAATTTTTCTTAGCATTATTTATGGTGAATGAGAATGATGGTAAAGTTTAATTTACCAATGCTACTATTTGTCTTGCATTTTGAAAGGTATTTTCCTTAGCTACTTTGTTGGTGTTACTATAGAAGCTAACCCATTTTGGGTCATTGCATTGAATGGCCATCTCCTTAATGTGTTTTGTTGAAGTGATGGAATTATAGAGATTAAGGGATGTAGAATAGACTAGCTTGATTTGATGTAGTCGTTAACTACTTCCTCAAAAATGTCTAACAGTTGATCATCAAGTAGTGAGTAAGCTTTATTATGACTAAATTTCATTGAGATTTGAACTTAAAAATGGATTCAATGGATGCCTACTTGATGTCTAATAATTTCTACAATGTGTTACCCTTGTTGATATTATAATCAAACCTTTTCTTGAAGGCTATGAAGAGTTTCTTCAAAAACATGATGGACCCATTAGGAAGAGCTCTATACCATTGAAGTACTTTACCCATCAATTAGTTTGAAAAACTACCGAGGATAGTAGGAGGCTATCTTGCCAATAGTATGTATTTATTTTGGAAGATGATAACATGGTTTATAGGATTAGTTCCCTTATTATACTTGGTAATGTTAGGTAAGAAAACTCCCTTGGGAACCTGGGCATGTGGAATCAAGGGACTAATGGGATTAACAAGGATATGAGTAATAGAAATAATAGGGCTCTCCCATGTAACACTATGACTTTTTATGTTTAATTCTCATTGGCTAGCAACTTGGATATAAATCTTGTAGTGGAAGCATTAACTTAGGAAGAATACTAGGGATGAATGACATGAAGGAGTTGATAAAAATGGGGTTGTGAATAAGCAAAGTTGATTGGGAAGGTGCAAAAGTGAACATGGAGATAATTTATAGGATATTGTATTTAGGCATATGCTAGGAAGGTGGAAGAAATGAGAGTAAAAATTGTAGTTGTTGAACTAGTGGCATATGAAACAAGGACTAAAATAGATTCAATAGGATATTAGTATTATATGCTTACATATGAGATGCTAAATTAAGAATGTTTATGTTTGAAAATAGATTATATGCTAGAGTTAGGATAACCACATGTAGGGTGATAACAACTAGAGTAGTGGAAATAGGTGCAATAAAGCTAGTAGTTTGTAGAATATACATGAAAAATGGATTAGGAAAACTAATGAGATTGACATGTTATAGAATTGGGCTTTATGATTGTGTAGTGGGATGATGATAGAGATTTGTAGTTAGTAAGACATGAGGATTCTCATCCTCATCATCATTATGAATGTTAATGTCACCATCACCTTCACTATGTTGATCCTAGAACTAGTAACTTCTACTATAGTTGATGTTGGAATGTCTAATAAGATGATTGATTATAGTGTTCCTTTATATGTATTAGATTTCAACCCTAGAAAACATTTGAATTTTGTTTCTAATGTAAGATAGTCTACTAGTACTATCATATAGAACTAATTTAGCTTAGTAGAATGGTTGGAGTTAGGTAGGAATAGTTTTAAACTATTTTTTTACCTTCATATAAATTCATCCTTTGCAGTTCATTTTCTAATAATGCATTATTAAGATCCTTCTTAGCGCATGTAATTTTGTAGTCATGTTTGATCATGGTTGTCATGAATGCCTATGCTTTCCCAATCTTTATTATTTTATGAATATGTGAACTTTGAGAGGAGTCAGATCCTTGTCTAGAAATGATGCTAAAAAATTTTTCTTGCACAAATAGAAAAAGAATGAAGTGCAAATGGAAAAAAGAAGATGATTATGTAAGAATGAGAAAAACATAAAAAATAAAAAGTATTGGACTAGATCTATGGGCTTCTAAATAAATGGATTCATGATATTAAAAAACTTAATGGCCCTTCTTCTAGTGCCAATAATATTCCTACAAAATTATTCCTTGTAAGTTGTTGATGAGTCATGTTTTGTAGGGATTTGATATCAGATATCCAATATTAGGGCATAACCTTTGATGTTAGGGATCCAATATCGCATCTTCTATGCTAGCCTATAAATACCACACTTGTATGCATAGTTAGTAGTAGTGGAAAGAGTAGAAGTAGTCAAAAGTTTTATTAGTTTGTTTTCTAGTGCATGCTGGTAGTGTGATGTTAAGTGATTGTACAACATCATTATTTGAGTGTGATGTACTTGGACATGTTATATGTTTAGCAATAAAGATAAAGATTACTTCCATCATTGTAGCATACACTTAGCTTTATTATTATTTTTAATTACTTAAATGCTTACTATTTTCCTTAGTTAATGTTTATCATTTATTGCTCTTTATCATTTTCTATCATTAAGTAGAATGAGTATGACTAATCGCAAGTGCTTAAGTATAATTACTTGGTAACCTAGTAGTGTTATCTTTTGGTACACCTAGTAGTGGTATACTTGGTAATCCCAGTGGTAGTTACATGAAGTCCAAGGTGTCTATAGATGGTTAGGAATGGATACTCATTGCATGTAGGCTAGTTTAGACTTTTCTTTCCATTGTTAATTATCTTAAATAATTGATTTCTTTATTATCATTAGGAGTAGCATAAGGCCAAAATAACATCAATTATCATATGCCTCACTTTGGACTACACCATATGTGACAAAGCTACTATTAGTCCAAGTGGGAAGACAAAAAACTATAATCAAGAGATAATGATCCAAATTTCAAAACTAGTTCCATCCATAGAATTCGACTGGATTGTGCATGAATGCTTATGATTTGTATGGTTGAGATAGTGGGTACCTTGTTGCTCATCATTGGCACTATTATTAGGGATGGTGCTAGTTATCTAGATTAGTTATATTATACATGATCGTTGCAAACACATTAACAAATAATCTTTCAGAAAATATTAAGTCACACACATCATAAACCAACAACAATGTCTCTTTCACATGGAAGTGATAATGCATCATACGAAGAGAACATTCATTTGAGAACTAATGAGATATACACCAAAGAAAATTAGAGTGACCCACCTCATGTAGGCATTTCATATGTTCATAACCATCTCAACTACACTCAAGGACTACATTCACCTCAAGTAGACAATCCTAGAGGAGATGAAGTAAGTCCTAGACCAGGGAAGGTCTTAAGGCCTAGGACCTCCTCAAAACCTAGAAAAGATAAATCAAGGGACCATGGAAAACAATATAGAAGCCATGGTGATTCTCCTAGTTCCTCATCTTCCTCTTTCTCTTTAACATCTAGTTTTGATGAAGATGAACATAGGTATAGAGATAGAGCTCCTCCCCATGGGGTCAAGATATAGATAGAAATCAAACCCAAGGGAAAAATCAAAGACATCAAAATGAGCATAGGAAAGATTGAGATCATCATAATCAGAGAAATAGAAATAGAAATTTTCACTACAACATGTCTAATGATGGTGAACCCTTGTTGTCCACTAAGAGCATGATGTAGATTATAGAGGTAGTTAAAATACCCAATAGTCATTGCAAGGAAAGTTTCATAAAAAGACTTGATATAATTAATATCTCTAAATTTGTGGGAGGCTATGATTCTAAACCACAACATCATTTGCAACCCTTCCATGATGCCTGTGTCTTACAAAAAATTGAAAGTGGGTGGAAAAAGTTTAAGCTCTTCCCTAGGATACAAATAAATAAAGCTAAAGTGTGGTATAGATTGTTGAAACCAAATTCAATCTATTGGTGGTTCACAATGATGGAACTCTTCAACAAGAAATACCAAACCTACATGAGGGTGTTCAACCTAAGGAAATGAATCAAAGGATGGAAACAAGAACAACATGACCCTTTGGATATGTCTCTAAATAGATACTATTCTCTACTAAATAAATGTCTACGCCATGATTTCTCTCAAGAAGAGAAACTTTTCCACATCATAGATGGGCTCCATAGTCAAATGAGAGAGACCCTTAGGATGTAGGATCAAGGTCAATTATATGTACTAGGAATCCATTAGATCTAAAAGCTAATTGAACATGTGGAAAAATAAGAAGGAGAGCTATGTAAATGGGAGAATGTTGAGAAATATCATTGGGATCCAACTTTTTAAAAGAAGAAGGTCCATATCTATGATAAGGAAAAAGAGGTAGCTCTCAATGAGGTGATTTCATAACAAACCTTGCTAATGCAACAATCTATTACTAAACTTTAGGCAAGGCTATATAAGATGAAAGTTATAACATGCATAGAAACCATAGAGGAGAGAGTAACACAAAACAAATCAAGTGATTATAAGAAAAAAAGGAAAAGGGACCAAGAAATAGCTAGGAAGACTTATCAACAAAAAGGAAAAATAGCTGTAGAAGAAGAGGCTATAGACTTAACCACAAAAGAAGATGATAGGTGTGACATCTTCCTATATGAAAATCCAAAGGGCTATTGCCCAATCATGTTACATCTACATGAGTATTAGGCTTTTACATTGTATCCCAAGTTCATACAAAAGAAAATGCTTAGGAAATTACCTTTCTCACAAGGTAATTATAGATAGTCCTACAATCAGTCATACTATCCTACTGGGACTTCTTACTAGCCTCAACACTATCATCACCTATAGTGGTAAAACCCATAGTCATGGGGGAGGCCATCATCACACTAGCCCTACCCTTACTACCAATTGAGCCCATATGGATATTACGTTCAACAACCACTTTCCCCAACTAGTTTTACTTCCTCTACTTCAAATCACTACTACCACTTTCCTAAGTATTATTGACCTACAACATCTTCTAAAGGATCACCACCTCACACCTCTCATCCTCCATCATATCCTTAATATTCTCATACTCCACTCCATCACATGTTACAACTAACAACATAGGAATGTTTAGCACCACAACATCAATGAAAGAATGTCACTTATGCCATGAACATACATAGACATGATAATGCTAGTAGCTCTCCACCACAATCTTGAAAATGCCCTTTCTTTAGGGTGGCTCCCATGCATAAGCACAACACTCATGGACCTACTAACTCATCCAAACTAGCACAATGCCAATCAAGTCCAACACCATTCCTTTCACAACTAATGAGCTTTGATCCTACACAAAGGACAACATCCATCATTACTCCAAGACTTGCCAAAAATAATGAACCTAGGATAGTGGAGAGACAAATGAATCCATGCATAACTAATCATGATAAAGGATGTAGTTGTGGGCTGAACATCTACAAAGTTCACACAACTCATACTCTAATCCACTGTATGTTTAACAACCAAGTGTGTGAGCAACAACTCATCTATGTAGCCACCAGTAAACCAGAAGACACCCTATGACTTGAAAATGAAAGTTTAACACTATTTCACAAATGCATAGAGCTTGCCTATCCACTTATTAATTCTTATCATGATTAAACACTTAGTCATGGGGGAGATGCCCCATCCTAGAATCAAGAAGTAATAAGTGTTTTTCATCTTTTTGTTTTACAACCTTTTGATCATTTTCTCATATCTTGATATAAAGTTTTCCTATCCTTTTCAACTTTTTTCACATTTTTTTCATTTCCTTTGTTAGTAATCTCATTTTTGAATAAAACAACATCATATAACCCATTGAGGTGAGGTTTTCTCTATGTTTTCAAAGTCATGAGGGACTGATTATTTGGATAGTGAGGCCACATCATTCATCCATCCATCTCATTAATAAGAGGTTCTTACCATAGGCATAATGATATTCTTTTTCATCATTAAACTAAGAATAAACTTGTAATCATTATGCTTGGATAGAAAAGTTAAGAACCAAGTGGAAATGCAAAGGGTGTGACATTAAGGGGATTTGTGGAATCTCTTTGACCACTTCTATATGTCCTATCATGTTGCCAAGTTTGTAATTATGTCCTTGTAGATTTAATAAAAATTGGAAGTAAGAGTAGAAGAAGTGTTTCCTTATGATCACTATGCCTAAAGGTAGTCCTCTAGTAAGGTTGAGATAGTTAAAAATAAAATAAACAGATACTAAATAAATTTCTAATGGCTCCACTAGAAAGACATGTTACCCATGCCTAAAAGTTGGTGGCTTCTCAAAATTTAAAAAAAGAAAAAAAAGGGAAAAATTCCATGAATAAACTCCTCCCTCGGAAAAGAAGCCAAGTGATGCTACTCCTTTCAATGATGGTAGTCTTATGATTGTTAATCAAAGAGATAAAATAATGCAATGTCACTGGAATGTGGTTTGGACTTTGTTTGAATCTTGGAAAGTAGGACTAATAATTACTTTAACCATTAATAACACACAAGGATTCATTATGCCTATGGTGAGACACCTCATGTCCCAATTTCTACAATCCTTTCTAAAATCCATCTCATCTCACTATCCATATGATCATAACTTGTGGTTTTGTGTAACATAGGGTTATTTTCACAAATTGGTAATCTTCACATGTGTGTTTTGTTCAACAGGTATGCATTGCATTCAATTTCTTAGGTGCCTATGAACATTTTTAGGTGTGGTTATATAAGGGAATTAAGGGCTAAAGCCTACTTTGGGAAGGATCCACTTGTATAACTATTGTAACTTGTACTTTTCTAACAC
This sequence comes from Gnetum montanum, assembly GCA_015680685.1. Taxonomy (NCBI): domain Eukaryota; kingdom Viridiplantae; phylum Streptophyta; class Gnetopsida; order Gnetales; family Gnetaceae; genus Gnetum; species Gnetum montanum. Next base: position 605,176 of record MNCI01033476.1, read on the forward strand.
CACTGCATCATCTTGAACCTTCCAAGTGCATAAATGATAAATTCAAAACCTTCCCTTATCATATAATCAATCTATTCTACACCATGGATCCAATACCCTTCTCTTGCATCTTTCAAAGATTTTAATGCTCACCTTCTAACATTACTGGTGCCTAAATATGAATTTCCACTTATCCTAGAACTTTGGATTTTACATGAAACCTTCCAACCAATCATAGAGCTTCATCTTCCATGCTAAATGTCCTCATAGAATGAAATTTCAAGACCCTCTTGATATCGACTACCTAATATTAGATACCCAATATTGGGACCATAAAATCTATAAATAGGATTTCCACAATGCTCAAAAAATTCATTATCATTAATTGAAACTGGGGGAGCTTTTGAATTTTTCTCTCTAAGCTAAGAGCTCTACGAATCCAACTTCCAAATGCAATATCTTGCTTCATACCACTCTAATTTTCATGGTTTTTGAACTTATTTGATCCCATAGTGTTCAATTTAGTCAAGGGAGGGTGCTTGTGTGGAAAACTTTCACCAATTTTTTTGAAATTTGCTATCACCCAGAAGGTATTATAAAGGTAAGAATGTTAAAAACTTTAAGTGTCTTAATGAATAATCAGTCGTATGCATGTCAAAATCTCTAATTCTTTCATCCAAGGGATCATAATCATCATTATAAGTCATACATAAGGGAAAAGAAGCCAATTGCAAAGGATCATAAATGAAGTTAAAACTTTTTGGGCATTTTCTTGAATTTTTTTAACTTTGCAATCACATGAGCTAAGAACTTAATTGAACTAAGGTAATGAGTAAGGGATAAACTTTTTGATGATAAATGAAAAACACCTTAGTAACACCAAATTCTTGATTGATTGTAGATGGCCCCAAAAAGAGGAGGATAAGAAGAACTTTTGTAGGATGTAAGAAAATGCCTGAGAGGTGGCATAGGCTAACTAAAAGAATAAGGTCCACTAGCTAAGCATGAAGAGCAAGAGGCCTAGACATTTAGCATTCATTAAGAGGCTCCTGCTATAGGGTAGTCAGTCCAAGAAGAGGCTATAGAACCACAAGCTCAAGTGTAAGGACAATGTCTCACGTTGTCTCAAGAATTCCTTTAAGACATCCAGGAGTGATCCATGTTGGACATGGTCATCATGGAAATGAAGTTCAGGCCATTCATGGCATTTATCCCTGAGGTAGTCAATAGTCATCTTCAAGCATTGCCTCTATGGCACATCCTCTCTAAAAGTGGGGAATGGTACCTCAGTGAGATGTACCAATTCTAGTACAATAAAGAGGAGGGCACCACCATCAACATTAGTAGATTCTCTATTTATTTTTTAGTCAAGGCCATTGTAGAGGCTCTGGACATACCATATGTAGGGGCCAAGGTAGCACATTTGTCTAAAAGGTTTGATGCAGAAAATAGAAAGCTATGGATGAAGCACACATATGACAAAGAAAAGAAAATATATAGTGAGTTGACTCTGGAAGAGAGGATTTATTTTAAAATTGGTACATACCATATCTTCCCCACTAAAGGGTCAACAGAATATCAACCTATGTAGCTAGAGGAAGTGTACTCTTGATGGCAAAATATAATGTCAACATTTCCCAATTGTACTTCATGGAGATTTAAAGGTAGTTTGAGAAAAGAAAGGTAGGGAAGCCAATACTTCCATTTCCTTGCCTAATTAAAAAGCCATGCAAGCATGTTGGAATCTAGGGTTACACTAATGACATTCCCGAGAGGGCCAAAAATACTTCTTTCTCTAAGTTGCTTGAACTAGTAGCACCAAGGAAAGGCCTTGGTGATGAACAACAATAAGAACTAGAAAAGGAGCCAAAACAAGAATCATAAAAGGAGCCAGAGCAAGAACAAGAGCAACAACAAGAGCCATAAGTTCCATTGCCACTATCACAAGATTATAGGCTTACAATGAGCCATCTATAGTGAATTACTAAAATTCTCATTTGGGGAAGTAGGGATGTATCCAACCTCTTCGAAGTCATAAATGATGTTGTTCAACCTATAGTCTATATTGATCCATCAAGAGGTTAGATTTCATTGTAATCAAAGGAGAAGCCTAATGGTCATAGAAAATCTTTGGAAATGTTGCATCTTTTTAAGTGGTGCTTGAAACTGGAGAAGGTGCCACAATCATGGTCATGCAGCACAAAGATGTAGTAACTGTAGTAGAAGTTATCACAAATCACATTAAAGAATCCTTTAATGTACTTATTTTCCCCTTGGTGAACTTAATCAGAACCAGAGATGCACAAATGTTAGCCAAGACTTTGATGACTCCTACAGCCCATGAGGATATGCCTAATAAATTGTTGTAGATTGGACAAGTTATGACAATTATTTTTGACATCCCCAGTGATGCCATTATAGTACAATTCAATCTCATTACCACAAAAGGAAAACTAGTCATGAAAAAGACTACGGTAGATCATGTAGAAGTAGAGGTGCATAGATTGCAACAAGAGCTCTCATTACCCTAAGAGCCAAAAGAAGGAACCCTTCCCAATTCATTGCACTTGACTAGTTAGAATAATTTCAAAAATAGAGTAGTTGGGCCTATTAATTGAATAGAATAAATTTGCTAAGCAAGAAAAGGAGAAAGCAGTCTAGAATGCCTTAGCTACTAAAGCCCAAGCGTATGCCCATGTGAAGGCATTGACTGCTACATAAGAGGAAAACAAGTAGCTAGCTACTAACAATGCAAGGTTGACCATTTTCAAGAAACAAAAAAGCATTTTGAAAGAAAGTATCCACCAGTTGAGGGAGAAATTGGTGAGGGTCAACTAGCATGTAAGTAGATTGACTAGAGAGAATTGAACCATCTCAATGGAGGAGGTGCATGCAATACATCAAAAGTTGACAATAGAGATAAGCATGTGGGAAAATAAGGTGAAGAAGCATGAGAAGCTAAAAGAGCACTTCTAAGACTAGATTGGCATGTAAAAAAAAATTAATGGAAAAGAAATCTAAATGGAAAAGGCCTATAATAGTTCCATGTTAGCATAGAATCCTAACTCATAGCCTATCTTGGATAGTTATGCCTTAGTCTAGCAAGTAGAAGTGAAGAACAATGACCTATAGATTGAAGATTTGAAAGAGTACTTGGTGTTAGCTAACCTTGACATGTTAATAATAAGTTAGGCTAGAAATGAGTTGGAACAACAAGTAGTAGCCACCTATGCTTTATATGAAGAAGAGTTTGTAAATAGAAAAGATGTTCTATAAAAAATTCACAAGGAAAACTTAGAATTAGAAACAATTAAGGCTTGCTACCATAGGCAAAGAGATGTAGCCTTAGGCTTAACCAAGAGATTAACAGATTATCATGAATTAAAAGAAAAGGCTAGGAATTTTGAAAAGGAATAACAACAGTTTGCAGTGTGGTATGTGAAAGCAAATTAGATGTTTCCATAGCTACTGTGTTTGTGGGATGTACTAGTTTTAGCACACATTGGATCATTAGCATGGATGGTGCATGATCTAAGAACAAAGGAGGAGAAGTTACATGCACTCCTGAATCACTACAAATTCTAGAAGTCTAATGATAAAGGAAATGAACCAATGGAACTCTAGGAACTACATGAGCTTTCTTAATTTTATTTTTTTTCCATGTTGTGTCCATTTTTATAAAATACCACTGTGACATGGAAGAATCAATTTTTGTGCTTATTTAAGTTAGTTGGTAATCCCATACCTTCCCAGTTTTTTTTAAAGAACTTTTTCCTCATTTTTTTTAACTCGAGCATGAGTTCTTATTTAGTCATGGGGGTATGATGAGTCATGTTTCATAGGGCTTTGATATGAAATATCCAATTTTAGAGCTACGTTATTGGGTTTTTGATATTGGGGCACAACCTTCAATGTTAGGGATCTAATATCACCTCTTCCATGCTAGCCTATAAATACCACACTTGGATGCATGGTTAGTAATAGTGGAAAGAGTAGAAGTAGTCAAAAGTTTTGTTAGCATGCCTACGGTATGATGTTAAGTGATTATATGACATCCTTATTTAAGTGTGATGTACTTGGACACATTACATATTTAGCAATAAAGATCGAGATTACTTCCATCATTGTAGCATCTACTTAGCTTTATTATTGTTTTTAATTACTTAAATGATTACTATTTTCCTTACTTAATATTTATCATTTATTGCTTGTTATCATTTTTTGTCATTAAGAAGAATGAGTATTACTAATCACAAGTGCTTAAGTGTAATTACTTGGTAACCCAGTAGTGTTATTATTTGGTACACCTAGTAATGGTACACTTGGTAATTCCAGTGGTAGTTACATGAAGTCCGAAGCATCTACAGATGGTTAGGAATGGATACTCATCATAGGAAGGCTATTTTAGACTTTACTTTCCATTCTTAATTAGCTTAAATAATTGATTTCTTTATTATCATTAGGAGTATCATAAGGCCAAAACAACATCAATTATCATATGCCTCACTTTGGACTAAACCATACGTGACAAAGCTATCATTGATCCAAGTGGGAAGATAGAGAGTTGTGATCAAGACATAATGATCCAGATGTCACAACTAGTCCCATACATGAAATTTGATTGAATCATGCATGAACACTTGTAATATTTATGGTTGGACATAAGGGTACCTCATCAATCATCAGTTGTAGTCATAAATAGTCTTTAGATTAATATAACCATCGATAAATTAATGATTATAATACAAAGACTCCTAAAATTATAATCAAATATAGACTTATCCTACAATCCATGAACTAGGAATGATAGGAGGAACAATGAAAAATGATAAGTCTAGGTAATAGAATTGATAATGTTTAATCAATGCAAATAAAAACTAAGTATGAAAAGTTTGCTTATGATAACTTAAAATAAAATGTAAATAATAAAAAAGGGGATTGATATGGAGGAAATATTTTTGGTATTTCCTTCCTAATAATTAGTATGCTTTATTAATCAAATATGAAATTCACCTTTTATGGAGGGTCACAACTACAAGGATTGATGAAAAAAACGTATGAGTGATAAAACTAACAATAGAGACTTAGTTTATGAGCAAAGTAAGAGTTTTGATGATGAAATTCGATCTTTGATAGGTGTAGATATGGGTAGAAAATCTATAGATATCATTTGCAATTGATTTGGAGTCAAAATAATATTATTTTGGTGATTTGTCTAGAAAGTGACATTGGAGCTAAAGAAATCTAACACTAGTGCAGGTGACATGAACACTATTCAGGTGATGATAATGCTAGATTAGCATCACTGCATAAGTAATATGGAAGTTAGGTGCTAGACTAAGATCACATACTTTCAAGAGGAGTTGGTGTAATCATGAAGCACAAAAGAGGCATTGAATAGTAGGTGCATGTACTCTTGATCTCTCAAAATATTAAAAGTTCTCTAGATCTTAAGAAATTAACATTAAATTTGGGTATTAATTCAATATTTATAGGCTTAGGATTTTTAAATTTAACCTTGAATTTAAGTATAGTTGACTACATTTTATTTTTAGAAAGTGAAAGTTTGGAAAGACAGATCCATGTAAGTGACATGAATGCTAATGCTAATGTTGGTGTTAATGTTGGCATCATTATTCTGAAAGTTAGAATTTTCAACATCCTCCATAATAACATCCCATAAATTAGAGACTACTTCTGATGTCTAGAGTGATATCAAATTAGATTGTGATGATGGCTATGGGATGCTAGAAATATCTCAAAATTATAGAACAATGTTGAATGCTAAACTTGATGGCCTTTCTTATTACTAATGTTTCTAGGCTAATACTAATGCTAATGTTAATACTCATATCAGTATCTTCCATTGTGGTTGGAATCATTGTAGTTATTAGAAATTAACAACTTAATAAAAAACTAAGCCAAACAATTTATTGCCAACAAATAGTCTAGGAAAACTAACCTTTCAAATAATCTTTCTTAAATCGAAAGGGGTCTTAAGGATCGAAGCACAAATCTAGTAATTCAAGTCAAATATTTTGCCAACATTAGTAGGTATCAAGTAGAAAATGATCACATGTGTAAAATTCCCTCTAGAAAACTTCTAAGTAAAGGAAAAAATTCAACATAATATAGAAGCATGATTGACATTGAAAATGTTTGAAAATATCACAAAAAGGAAACACATCTATCAATAAATGCATGAAAACCAAGAAGGAAAACATGAGTAGAATAGATCTCAAGAAAATCTAGGAAAAACTAGAGATAAATGATTCCAAAATAGAAAAGCCAAATTTATAGGAAAAGACAAAGGAACCTAAAAAAGTGTATTTCTATATTTGTATAAAATATTGGAGATGTGTGACAAGGAGCTATGTTACCCCATTCTTATTCTAATAAGTACATTGATGAAAATATAATAGGAATAAAAGTAGGTCTAGTAGTTGAAAATTGCAAAAGGAAGATAAGATCACTGTGTTAATATGATTTTTAGTAGATCTTTGTGTGTCAGAAAGACAAAAGGTAGGAGATAGATTATATCAATTAGGAAAGAAAGAGAGAAGCAAAAGAGACTTGAAAGTAGCAATAAATCTATTGCAAGCAAAGTGCTGATAAACTTTGAGTGTCTAAAAGTTGAAATGCTTATTAGATGATTACAAATGCCAACCCCTTACATTTAGGGACATTATGATATTATAGGTTGAAAATGCCATGTAAACCATGCAGAAACTACATAGTGGGGTTCATGGAATATGTTGAAAGCTTCTACAAGGATTTGGATAGGAGAAATAATGCAAGAAATTGAAAAATTTGACACAAGACATTACAACTAAATTTATGTGGAATGTTAAAATTTGGTAAGTTAACATCACCCATTAAAGATGCAATTGGTGCCAAAAGTTGAAAATCTATTTGAATATTTGACATTAGATGTCAAAAATAAAACTGATGTGGAAGTCAATAGCCAATGTGGAATGTCAAAAATAAATTCTAATGCTAAATGTTAAAAAATTGAAGTAGAATCAAGATTGATGCTGGAGTTGACATCAAATGTCAAAATTGAGAGTGGAGATGAAATGGCACAGTCAATGCTAGAAAATGTCATTTCCGGTAAGTTGAACATATAAAACTAGAACTAATGCTAGAAATGATGTAAGATGTCAAATCTAGACTATTGAAGATGGTTTCAAGTGCTAAAATGTCATACAATATACCCAAGTTTCTAACTCAAGCTGAAAAAAGCCAAAGTGGATACAACATTGTTCCTTCTTGATCAATAATACTAAAAATTTGAAGAAGAATCTATCAAGGAAAAACATGAGCTAATAAGTACCTACAAGAGGATTCAATGAAGTGGAAAAATAGGGAAGAAAGTCCAAGATATCACCGATACACCTATAGTTAAGTGATATATCATAGAAATGAAGCATGGCTAGATCCTAGAATGCACACAGAAATATAAATAAAGCACTTCTTATCCCACTCAATTCTCTTAATCATCCCCTCATTGAAATAAAATAGAGACACTTATTAGGCCTCACTAATATAGAGCATAAAAAGAGAAAAGAATAGAGAAAGAAAGGGAGATAGTGGAAAGCAAAAAGAGAAAGTAATAAAAAATTAGGGAATCATGTTAAGAACATCACCAATACACCAATGGTAAGGTGTTGTGTCATAGAAGTGGGACACACCTAGATGCCTAGAGTCAACCTCTCTCTTACCTTGCTCATACATAGATTTCACACTCTTCATGTGACTATACTCATCACTCCCTCACTGCATCGGGGAAGAGATACTCATTTGGCCTTACTAATGATGAATATAGAGAGGAATGGAAATAGATGAGGAGAGGGGATTAAAGGAAGAAACAAATATAGAAAAATATGAGTATAAATAATAGCATATGAAAGAAAATAATAAAAAGTAAGGGACGAAAAGAGGACATTGCCCATACACCTATCATGAGAACTATGCTATGTCACATAAGTGGGGCATGACTAAATCCTACACACTATATGGATGAAAAGGATGCCATATATATGGTGAACTAAACCCCCTATCCCACTCAATAATACGCTCAATCATACCCTCTCATGAAGAAATGAGATATTAAGTCACTCAAAATCACGTAGGTTATGTAGAGGATGTAGAGTAGAACAAGATAGATAGCATAGGGAAATAGGAAGAAAATAGCTAAAGAAATAGTNTACAAGAAAAATAGAGTCTAGAACAAAACTATTATTTTGACATAGTAAATATGTAGGCTGCTACATTAGAGAATACTTGTTCGATCTTGAACAACTAGCAAGTTTGATGTAAGAGTGTGGCTACAAGGAGTAGTGGGTAAGAAAGCTCTTATTGATAGGATTTAGAAACTGATGCCCTTCTAGATTAGATAGGATATAGATGCCAATCTGTAGAGATTGAATCACTAAGAAAGAACCCTACCAGTTGGGAGAGAATTTTGTATCTTTAGAGTTTAGAAAATGGTGTAGTACTAGATCACCTTCATGGATCTCTCTAACTCAAACATGTCTAGATTAACAATGCTAAGTATATGCTTAATATTCACATAAATGACAAAGAGCAACTTGTTGATGTTCTTTGAGGAGATCCAACTTAATGCATCACATACTATTAGTATATTGATTTAAATACCAATCATGTAGAGCAACATAGAGAGATGGGATATAGAGCTCAACTAGTAAGATTACCTTAGAACTGTAGGTTACAAAGTAAGTGGTATGACTAGTAGAAATATAGAAAATGGTATGATAAATCCAAAGGACATGAGATAGCTTTATGTGTTAGTTACATTGGGTTTTATCAACCATGAAATGGAGAAAGCATATGAGAGCTTTTTTAGTAGACTCAGCCTACCTATTAGACTAAGGGTAGTAAGGTGATGAGAAAGATTAAGTGATGTGATACATAGATAGAAATCAACTACCTTCTTACTTTTAGATTGAGGTCCATTATTAATCACAATTTGGAGAGGCATCCAAAGTGAGCTATGCTATGATCAAAGATGAAATGATAGATAGTGTGGGATTTGATGAAATTCAATGGAATGAATTTTACCCACTTAGTGAAATATTCTGTAGTAGTTAGTATAAATTGATTTCAAATAGATGAAGAAGGATTAATGAAACAAATTAGATCTAAACCATATTTTTGAAAGGACCATATTATCTGAGATATGTTGAGCTCTTATGGAGGAACAAGGATAAGAGAGCTATAACATTAGAAAGTATCATATGTTTTAACTAGGTGATAAGCATGTTTGGCTAAGGTTGACCACTAATAGCCTAAAGGAATAATATGAGCATCTAAGTAGCATGAACCTAAGTGTCCACCATAATCTCTTCAATGAACATGATTAAGGACTATCTTAGACTTTGTAGGATTAAGACAACATAGGAGAACACCTATAGAAGAGACATAACAAAGGATATCAAGATTTAGTAATCAAAGATACTAGCTACATTTATGAAAGGAACCTTTTTAAGCAATCATGAGATAACTAGGCGTTTTCTCAGTAAGGTAGTGAAGAAGACCAAAATATTGGTGATTGTCATATTATGCATTAATAATGCTTACCAATATGTTGGAACATTACATGACAAGTTTTAAGAAAACAAACTTAACTAGTTAATCTCTCATAGTAGTAGGATCATCATGAATGGCTAGAATTACCAGTGCAACAGCTAGCATATTCTCAGAATGAGGGATATGGATTAAAGTATGAGAAGAGAAGAAAAAGATCCATTTCTTAGATATTTAAAGGTAAGGAAGAAAGTGGGAAGATTTACAATCATAGTCACCATTAGCTTGATTTATGATGAAATGTGAGTCACTGTAAATAGAAATGGTTTTAACTTGATTTTTCAAAGCTAGCAAGATACCTTGTATGGTGATATTGTATTTAGTAATATTATTAGTACAAAGGAAATAAAGTTTATAAGCCTGATAAAGAAATTTTTTTGTAGAGAGGGTAAGGGCACAAGTTGCACTAGATTTGATGAACATGTGTGCTCCATAAAAATAAAGAACAACATCCAAATTTCCCATATCAAGTTATTAACTATGGACAACATCAATTATTTTAGAAGAAGAGATAAGATTAGCTATAACTTTACCTTTGATTGAGTGTTGAGATTGGAAGAAAAGATCAAAATCTATGTGAAATGTCTGTCATTGAGCTAAGCAATGATTATGAAAAGTATTATTAGCCTTATCCTTGAGAAAACTTTATGTTATATTTATAGATGAAAAATTAGCATTGAGAAGATAGTGTCTTCACTTTGTGAGAGTGAAGATAATACTTAGAAAGGACTTTCCAATATCAAAATATCTAGTTTCACAATTTGAAAAAGAATGAGGTATGTAGTATATAGGAAGATCAAATTCATCTTCTTATCATTAAGAAAGCATAGTAGAGATGGAATGATTAGACTTAGAAAGATAAAAAATTCTTTAATAGAATCAAAGATATTTTAGCACTCCTTATCACAGATACAAGAAGTATATTTATGAAGAAAATGAGTTAAAGGATGAAGATGATAAGTACTATTGGAAATAAAATGATGGATTAATTGAAGACATTCTTGAATGACATGCATACCTCAAATTTCTTTACGAGGTGTGAGATCTAGAATATCTTTGAGTTTATTAAAGTCAATAGCTATGCCATCTTGAGAGACAATGTAATCCAATATTTTTCTTATAAGGATCTAAAAAAATGCACTTCTTAAAAATTAAGATGCATGTTAAACTTGTCACAATAAGTTAGAACTTGATCTAAGTTAGAAGCATGATTAGTAGCTAAGGTAGAATTGATGGTCAAATTATCAACATAATTGTTAACTAAATCAAACATCATATTGTGAAAGATAAAACTTATGATTCTTTGGTAGGTAGCTCCAACATTTTTAAGGTCAAAGGGTATTTTGGTGTAATAAGATATTCCCCAAGGGCTTATAAATATGGTATAGTGCTAGTGATCTAGATTTCTCTTGATTTGGTTATAGGAAAAAAATTATCCATGAAGGATAAAAAAGCATGAATAGCCATGGGATCAATTAACTGATCAATGTTAAGTAAAGGAAAGTTATCCTTAAGAGTGACTTTGTTAAGATCTTGAAAATTGATACAGATGCGAATGCCACCATTCTTGTTGGGAACTACTACTATGTTAGAAATCCAATTGGAATAGTCAATAGGATGGATGAATCCAATGTTGAAGAGTTTTGTTATCTCTTCTTTTATAATGAGACCTATGGTAGGATGACTTCTTCTAACCTATTGTTTGATAGGTTTGGAACCTTCCTCCAAGATGATGTTATGCTAAAAAAGATTTCGGTCTAGATCAGACATATCAATATATCCCAAGTAAGCTAGAATGGACTCCCAAATGCATGAAGAAAGAAGGACACTCAGCTAAAGGATCTTTTGTTCATCTTTGCAACATAGCATAGGAAGATTGATTAGTTCATTATTAGTTAAGAGAAGCTCTCATTCCCAGAAAGAGAGGTCTAATTGAGGTATAAACTTGACCTTAGTATCTAAAGAAGATACGTGATAAACAGGGTTTAAAAATAAGTCAAGAAAATAGGGATTTAGAGTTCTATGTACTTGACTTACAAAGTTATTTAAGAATAGATGTTGGAACAGAGATTCTGGACAGGTAACCATGTTCACTTAAACCAAATGAGGTGGTTAGATTTACTCTTCAGAGAATAGAAAACATCAAAAATAAGCAAGTAACATCAAAAGTGAGGTGGAAATAAAAAGCCTAAGAGCACACATTATTTTTGTAGTATAAAAATGACATTAAGGGGAAGAGTTAGGCACACAATCTTTCATTTGCATTTGGCACTTTTGAGAATCAACGCACATGTATTTGAAAGTGGTAGCACAATGAGAACTCCAAAAAAGATGGCAAGCAACAATAGTAGTGGTAGATAGGGGATCAAAGGTGGGTCCAACAATAGTAGGGAATTATCTCAACCCTACTCACTCTCTTCCAGAGCTCAAATGTAAGTTATCCAAATTCTAGTTAGGAATTTTAATTGATTTTGTTGTTACTATAGTGTTGCCATGATGAAAGTTTTATAGTGTGCCAATATTCTAAAAGATTTATCTAGGTATTAGATCTTAGAGCTTGAATTTAATGTTATCTAGTAGTTTACAGTAGATTTAAGCTAAAACTCTAACATTTTTGTTCAATTTTATGATGGGGAGTAGGAACCCCAAAATGTCAAGTTTTACACATTTTTAAACAATTTTTTAAATATGTGATAAGAAATTGAATACATGCATTGATTTCTTAGCTTATTTTACCAATAAACTAGAGGTGTGTCAAAATCTAGAGGTTTTATGAAGATTTTATAGTGAAATTGATCAAGATTTAAACATTTAATATTGCTACTACAATGTTTTATACACCTAGTAGGGCAATAAATTTTGGATTTTGATATTGTTTTGGGCTAGATATGATAAATGTATTAGATAGAGGTAGTAAAATTGTAGCTAAATCAATGTTTTCATGAATGAATTTGCAACCATTTTTACAAAATCATAAGGCCACTTGATTTTTGGATTTTTGGCCATGAGCAACATGATCCAAGATGAACTCAATGTGAGGCTTTAATGTGGTAAAAGTAGAGCATTTTTCTTTTGCCAAACACTAATTGTTGGTGACATCACATGTCAAATGTTAATTTTTACACAAAATGTCAAAAGCCAACATAAATGCTACATTAAAAGTACATAATGCTACATGTAAAAAGAAATGACGTATCATGTTAAAGATGTTTTTGCTAAGCATGTTTAAGCTTCAATATGCTATGTAGATTATGTTGACATGAAACATCAAAAATAAGATCTGCCACTTAGGAGTATTCACCAAATACCTTAGGGGTAGTGACGTGAGATGTTAAAATTAAGTTTAACAAATTACATTAAAGTACTGAGGAAAAATAATGTGAAGAGTAGAAATTTTTTATGTTTTTTATTTTTCTTTTGACATATTTCTATTTATTTTTATAGGGATGCCATAGTACATAGGATGTTAGTGATTAAGCCAATTTACTTCTTTTTCATAGATGAAGGAAGCATTTTAGAAAATAAGCAAAGAAAGACCAGCTTAATAATGACCAAGCCATTATTTGAAGATAACATAGTGATCCTACCAAAGTTATGGGTGAGGAAAGAAGTCACAAAGTTACTAAAATTTTGCATCACATAATTTCACGTGGGGATATGTACAAGCCTAGGAGAAGAAGTGGTCTTATGAACTTTGGAGATAATCCTTCCTAGATTATTTACAAAGCTCATGGATATCATCTTTGAGCTATGGCTAGATATTAAGGAGCTGACCAAAGATGTCTTACTGTATAGGAAACACCTAGATAAGTTGTGGGAGCATAGAGAATATTGGTAATTTAGTGCTAATAATACATTGCTACTAGAGACATTGACAACAAGGAAAATGTCTAACCCACTATACACCAAGATTATTGTTGATAGGTAAGTTAGAAAAGATTTAGAGTTAAAAGAACGTTAGCCTTTTTTGCCTAAAGATACTAACTTTGAAGTTTATGGTACAAGTTAAATGATGTAGACATTCAAAGTGCTAATTATATGATGTTTCTTTAAAATCTATTACAAGATCTCTCACAACATCAGAATTGGAAACCTCAAGTGATGTCTTAATTCAATGTACAATACAAAAGTTTGAAAGCTCATAGATTTTAGAGAGAGTATGAAAATAGGAGGTGGCTTCATCCATTATGGAATGAAGTCCATGAAGATCATGTTACTTTGTAAAGGAATTAAGGATCATCCTAAGGCCAAATTTAAAAGTTAGCAAAAAATTTAAAAGTTATTTTTGTATTTTTTGGATTTTTTTAGAAAGAGTTAACTAATAGAAATTAATTCTTATTTTTAGGTCAAATAAACATTGATGATATCAAATTGGTTAATGTCATAGGAGAGGTAGATGATTATGAGGTGAGGTCCACTAGTGAGATACAAAGTAACCAAAAGTAGTTTTTAAAGGATGAACATGTTAAATATTTTAGAAGGTTTAACAAGACAAAAATTTTAGATGATTTAGGCTTAAAGTATCCCTACCCTAGTATGATAGAGTGTGCTGGTATGATAAAGAGTTATGTAGTCAACAAACCAATTTTAGTTGTTTGTGTAGATAAAAAACAAGTGATGATTACTTGGAATTCAGCTATACTAAGATATTGATTAGGCTTCCCAAAGAGAGGAATAAAGATTAACATCACAAACTCGGATTTAGTAGAGTTGTTAGTGATAGAAGAGAGATGTAATTAATATTAACAAGGGGAACAATGAAGACTTGAAGAATTTGTTTCCTTTGTTTATAGAAAGAATTTTCTACAACAAGAATAGGAAGGAATGGGAACTAGCCCTCAAGAGGTTTTACAAATAGTATGAGATAATGTTTCAAGGAAGGGCAACCTTACAAATAGTATGAGATAATGTTTCAAGGAAGGGCAACCAACTGGCCACCAGTAATAAGTTAAGAGGTAGTTAAGAAAATTGAACAAGTACCTCAAGAGGAAAAAAAAGGAAAAAAGGAAACTAGTGAGAAAGAGGCTCAATTTTGTATTTTATTATGATTTAATAAGTGCACTAATAACTTTGTTTACCTATAGCAAAGAAAAATAAACTGATGTTACTTCAAAAGCAAAATTTAGGCCCCCACTATGCTAATGCTTGGGGAGCTTGATGTTTGCTTATAGCATCAAAGGAGAAGGTCCTTTGACATTAGCATCAAAGACTAGAGAAGAGGTTAGGTCTTTAATACTTGAAGGCATTGAAGAGCCCCAGAAGAAAATAAGTGATGATTACAAAGTAGGAAAGGAGGGAATTTTGGAAAGCATATTTAGAATTATGGAGGAAGGAAAGGCATCAAGGAAAAGAAAGACTATTACTAAGAAATAAATCAGTTCAAAGATGCTAGAAATTAGCATCTCGAAGGAGAAGTTAGAAGAAAAATTAAATATATACTTTACACTAGTTTTGTATAAAAAATTTGCTAAGTATTTTCAATGCAATGTCATTTCTAGTTTTGATGTTATTGGAAAAACAATGTGGCACTAACACTTAGTCATTTTTTATAATTGTAGAATTTGTAAGAGATAGCTAGGTGTTATCCTCTATTCTTAAAGGAGAAAAGGAAGGTGTGAGCAAAGAGAGAAAATACTTATTGGATAACTTGTTTTCATCAAAGAAAAATGATGGGGATGAAGAAAGTATCAGCTTTTCTAACCTTATCGATTAATACTTTGATGAAATAGGCCAATAAGAGCAAGAGGATGGAGATAGGGAAAAATATAAAATTTCACAGTTTGAAGCCCCCCTCCTCCTCTAGTAGATGTCACTCCTTCTAGCAAACTAGTTTTGATACATTCAAGGGTTTGGAAGTAGATAAAGAAAGTGACTTGCTTCATACTCTTCATCTTATAAGGTAAGTGTAAATGAAACAATGTTAAAAGTTTTAAAATTAATTTTTTAACATTATTAAGACTAATATTTGTTTTTCTTTTTTAGAGATGAAAAGTAAAATCTAGGCTTGTTTCAAAGGCAAGCAGATGATGTTGGAGGGTCTAGCAGAAGATGTGGAGGCCAACCTAGACTTCCTTTCTCCAGACGAAGGTAAGTTAAGAACATTATTTCTATAGAATAAGATTTATTAGTTTGAGATAGAGAATGTAACATTCTCTTGGTTAAAAATGTAGAAATAAAAATAAATTTAGATAGGGATTAGGTGACCTTCCATGATCTTGCCATAAACATAGATATGACAGTAGAGAAGATTACTACAGAATAAATAAATGTTGCTTTCAACTATGTGAAGGACATGGAATTGTTGGCCATTGAACATGCCAAAACCAAAACCATACTTCTAAACTCATTGGAGAAAGCACAAGAAAATAAGAAAGAGAGCAACAGGAAAATAAAAATGCTATTTGACTATGTGGACTTGCTAGAAGCAAAAATTCATGATAGTAACATAGTGAAGCATAATCCTCCTCCCCATGCATACCAAACATAAATGAATAGAGTAGTAGAGTTTCAAAAAGCATTGATAGTAAGGAAATAGTTAGCTTTGGCCATGACTTGATCCATGACAAGGTTAAGGAACTTAGCTACAACCTTGGAAAGTTGGGATAGAAAACAGTAAATAAATAAGAATTGGTACAAAAGAGAGTATCATAAGATACTCAAAGAGAATAAGTATCTCTATTGAAATAGAGAAGTAAGAAGTTTGTTCATGAAATAGACTAAGTTAGAAGAGTTATTCAATGATTTTACTCAATGTATGATAGTCACCTCACACGTAAAAGAGCAAAGGGATCTTGAGGAAGAATTAAAAGGAGAAGGGAAAGAGATAATATCTCCTTAGAAGAAGTAAAATCTTATGAAGAAGAATGGGAAGATACTCTATTAAATATTTGAAGCTTAGAGTTTAATAGGTTACATATAGCTAACTTGAGCTTGGAGGAGATAAAATAGTGGATCCTAAAGATCTATGAAGAAACTCAAGGTAAGTACTAAGACTTTCAAGTATTCATATAATTTTATTCTATCTAAGAAATAAAATAAAATAAAACTTATTCTTTTGGTCTTGGTTATTTTTTTGGAGATCTTGGAGAGAACAACCAAAGGTTAGCAACAGAAGAGCTGACACTAATGCAAATTGACAAGAAGATGGAAGAAGAAATAGCCAAAGAATAGGGTTGCTAAGAAACATTTTGTAAAAGATTATTTTTTTTTCATTTATGAAAAAACATTTTAGAAAAAATCAAGTATGTTTGACATTAACTTTGATGCCACATTAAAGTTTTGATATGTATCCAAATTTTATAAGAGTTTTAAGAGGAACAAAAGTTTGACATTGACATCAATCTTGACATAGCCATTTTTTCTTTCTAGTGACAACCATAATAAATTAACATGATACACCAAAAGAAACAACTATTTGTTAATTTAACATTATCCATTAACTAACCAAATTAGTAACCACTATTGCTTGATGATAGCAAAAATTAGAAAATAAACAAAAGGAAAATCCTAACATGCACTAGTAGATGTCCACCACCTAATGGAAAATATAAGATGATAAAAAAAATAATGAACTATTAAAGTATAAGGATCTAAGATTTAGTTTTCATGATAAAATTTTGAGGTGTAGAATAAGAAGAATGAGAAGAATCCTTCTTCTTAGGTGAAGCTATTTCTAGTTCACCAAATCCTAAGTCTATAAATTCAACATTGAGAATAGACTCATTGCCCAAGTCTGTAGAATCAAAGATAACCTTATATTTCTTTGAGGAATGAGAAACTATAGGTGGTGTAGGGGCACCTCTTTTGATTCCCTTGTCCCACCCTACATGTTATGTATCTTTTTGAGCTAATTTTATTGGTGATGATTCTTGGATGTTTTAGCATGTTTTGGGCTCATTTTGATGAGTTTAGGAGGTTTCAAGATCTATGGGAACTTGTTGGAAGGCATCCAAAGGCTCCTAGCCTCAAAAGGAGCACTTTTATTTTTGATAACTTTAGAAGAGATTTCTCCCTAGAAAGAAAGACATATTTCTAGAGACATCTTCCCAAAGATGTCTCTCCTGAAGAGGATATTTCTATCAAAAATAGTAGATGTCTCTTTCAAGAGTAGAGCTTTCATAGAAGATGTTTACATAAAGCCAGAGATGACCAAGATGCAAGGGAAAACTTCTAAAAATGCTGTTCCAATTTGGGAAATGGCCAAAGCAAGATGGAAGTGGCCAAGGAGAAGGTGAGAAGACTTGGAAAACATCTAAAAAATTTTAAGTTGAGTTGAGAAAAGGTTTTTAGGGGTTTTACCTTCCGTTGCTTATAACTATGGATGTAATTCAGCATTTTTGGTGCAAGAGAGAGCATAACCTTGGCTATGAGTAGGAGAGAAAGCTTGTTAGAGTTGAGGGAGGAGAGCTTGTGGAAGGAAGTTGAGTGAGAGGCAAGGAAGAGCACTTGAGAGAGATTAGGAGAATCTCTTATAAGTATCTTATCTTAAGCAGACTCCATTGTGAGTAACTGATCATTGAGAGGGGACAAGTATGGCCTCTAAGATCCTTGGAAGAGTTATTTGCTTGAAAGTTTTGGATTTAGTCCTATTGGGGTCTATTAAGGTGCAACGCCTATACTAGTTTGGTATCAAAGCCAATGTTTAGAGGAATTCACATATCTAAAAGAGTCAAAAGAAAGGTATGACTCCTAAGTAGAAGATTAATCTAGATCTTAGACAAGAGATTCAATAACTTAAATATTTCTTCAAGGATTTTGTGGTTGGAATGAAAGTTCTTCCCAAGGTAAGAACCTTCAAGCACCAAGATTTTAAAGAAACTTCAAGAAGAAGTGAAGATGAGAATCCTTTTGCACTACTACAAGGATCAAGAGGAAGACATGATCAAAGAACTTCAATGAAATATGGAATTATAACTCAAAGTTATGAGCCAAATTTTTCTTTTAATAATGAGGAAAATGATGATGAAAGGTTTGTAAAGATGTTAAGAAGTGCTTTAAGAGTTCCTCATGTGAATGCTTTCATCTTTAAAGTTGTTGAAGGTACAAATTTCTTTCTTTGTTGGCTTAGAACTATAAATAAGTATTTTCTTATTGAGTAGCTTTCTAGTAAAAAAATGGTTCATGTTGTTGAGAGTAAACTTGAAGGCTTGGCAGCTAAATGGTGGAACAAGGAATGTATCAAATACCTTGAAGAACATGAAATACCTATTGAGAGTTGACATCTCATGGAGTTCATGCTAAAGCAAAAATTTGGGAGGACATCCTTTCATCATGAAGTCATCAAGAAGTTAAAATTTCTTAGATAAGGAGATCAAGAGATAAGGGATTTTTATGTTGAATTTTGTAAAGCCTTCGAAATAGCTTATGTGCATTGGATTGAGTATGAACAAGCTTCTAACTTCATTAGTGCATTAAGGATGCAATACCAGCAAGAATTAGCATTCTATGAGCTTGATACTCTTGATGAAGCCTATGATCTTGCTCTTAAGGCTAGAATGAAAATTACAAAATTTGGCCCAAAAGGGACAAAGATCATAAGAGAAAGGATGATAAAGACATTGCTCACAAGTCAAAGAAATCAACCAAGGAGAATGATGAAGATGAGCCAAAGAAGAAGGAAAGAGAGCTTACTTCTTCTAGAAGTGGTAGAAGAAGGGAATGGTCTCCAAGAGGTACAGATCATGGTAAAGATATATGCTATAATTGTGGTGAATTGGATCATAGACAATGGAAATGCACAAAGCCCAAGAAGAATGCCTATAAGTGTAAAGAAATTAAAACTATGTAAGAAGATGAACCTAAATCTTCAAATAAGGTATGTGAACATGAGCATTTGCATATTATTGATCAAAGTGAATTGAATAGTTGCATTTTTGTTGGACATGTTAGTGCTAATAAGAATGTTGTGAGGAAGATTTTATTTAGAACTCATTGTGATGTTAAGGGTTATTCATTGAGTGTGCTCATTGATGGTGGAGCATAAGAAAATGTGATTTTTGTCAAGGCAATGAAGTCATTAAATTTAACCATAATTCCTCACCATAATCCATACAAGGTGAATTGGTGAATGACGAATAATTATAAGAAAGTTAAGGAACAATGCCTTATAGATTATTCCATTTGGAGTTTTCATGATCAAATTATTTATGATGTATTGCCTATTGAGTGTTTAGATCTCATATTTGGTAGACCGTGAAATTATGATAATAAGTTTGTTTTTGATGATGAAAATAATGGTTGGATTGTAAGACAAAACAATTATAAGGATAGCTTGTTGTCAACTATTTTTGATAATGAGGTTGGTAATTTAATTTCTTTATTGATGCTTCCTAGTTATAAGCATATAGTAAGGATGAATGCTATTTGTCATGATGAAATTTTATTTGATGCTAAAGAGGATGCATTTGATATAGAGGCTATGATTGATTGCTTAGATTCTCATATGAATTAGAAGAGGGGTGATTATGCTACTATTCAATCTTGGGTGCTGATGGTAGTAGTATATTGGTTAATGCTTCTATGCACTTGTGTAGGTGTTGGATTGAAATTTTTTTTTTGGCAAAAATATGTTAGAAGAATAAGGAAGATCATTTGGAAGTAAGTGGAGAAATTTCATTACTATTTGGGCATAGGGCAAGGAGGCCTACTCCATGGATTTATGCTAACAAATATTTTTCCATATTTTTGTATCACTTTTGTACAAGTTTGAGTCATTATGGGGATGCAAGGGAAGTATTCCTAGGAGATACTCAAATAAAGGAAGCATGGTGGGGCATGAGGACAAGACCCCATGAACAAGGAAAGCTCAAAACCAAAACCTCCAATGATATTTATTCTCATGTTTGTAATGCATTGAGTCATGATTATTGTTAGGGCCTTGAGTCATGGGGGCATGGTGCCTTCTAGCTTGTGAATGGTCATGAAGAATGACATTTTAAGGATGGGAGAGCTGGTGTAGGAATACCTCTTCTGATTCCCTTGTTCCGCCCTACATGTTATGTATCTTTTTGAGTTGATTTTGTTGGGGATGATTTTTGGATATTTTGGGGTGTTTTGGGCTCATTTTGTTGAGTTTAGAAGGTTCTAGGATCTATGGGGACTTGTTGGAAGGAATTCAAAGGCTAAAAAAGTAGCACTGTTATTTTTGGGATCTTTAGAAGAGATGTCTCCCTAGAAAGAAAGATATCTTTCTAGAGACATCTTCCCAAAGATGTCTCCCCTGAAGAGAAGAGATCAACCAGAAATAGTGGATGTCTCTCCCAAGAGCAGGGCTTTCATAGAAGATATCTATCAAAAATAGTGGATGTCTCTCCCAAGAGCAAGGATTTCATAGAAAATTTCTATATGCAGGCAAAGATGACCCAGATGCATGGGGAAACTTCTGAAAATGTCATTCCAATTTGGGAAATGACCAAAGAAATATGGAAATAGTCAAAACAAGATGGAAACAATTGAGAAGAAGGTTAGAAGACTTGAAAAAAATTTGAAGAACTTCAAGTTCAATTGAGAGAAGATTTTGAGGGTTTTTACCTTCTAGTTGCTTATAAATATTGATGTAATTCACCATTGTTGGTGTAAGAGAGAGCACTACCTTAACCATGAGTAGGAGAGAAAGATTGTTGAGGAAGAAGAGATTGTGCAAGAAAGTTGAGTGAGAGGTAAGGAAGAGAACTTGAGAGAGATTAGGAGAATCTCTTATAAGTGTCTTGTCTTGAGCTTGGACTAAGGATTGAGAGAGGACAAGTGTGGCCTCTCTCAATCCTATTGGATCCTATTGGGATCTATTAAGGTGAAACCCTTACACTAGTAGGCTTGCTTATAGGTTCAAGTTGAATTTTAGCCAGCTTACCACTAAGTTGATAGGAACATGATTCTATATCTAGATGAGAAATATTACAAATTTTCCTATTGAAACATCACAAAATTTTGGGTCTCGGTATCTCGAATACAAATTTGGCTAAGTGTCAAAATGATGGCACTTTGCCCATATTTTTCCAAATGTTGAGTGTAGTCAACTCCAACTGCCAGATTTGCAAAATTTTTGTAAGTGTTAGAATGATGGCACTTTCTATAGATTCACATGTCAAGCTGTGTAGCGTAGTGTAGTGTAGCACCATGTCACACTGTGTCGCATAGTGTAGCATAGCACCATGTCACACTGTGTCGCATAGCACCTAGTCATGTTGTGTAGCGTAGTGCAATGTAGCACCATGTCATGTTGTGTAGCATAACGCAGCATAGCACCATGTCACATTATGTAGCATAGTGTAGCGTAGCACCTGGTCACGCTATGTAGCATAGCGTAGCATAGCACCATGTCATGCTATGTAGCATAGTGCAGTGTAGCAATCAGTCACGCTGTGCAGTGTAGCATAGCATAGCATGATGTAAGGCTATGTAGCCAGTGCAGCATAGCCTTACATCCCACATGTAGCACGGGACAAGTGTAGTAGCTAGTGTCATGTGTTCTACATGTAACATAGGAAGAGCATGGTCCCACCCATTACATTGCCATGTGGCACCTGATATGCATTTTGGACTAACCCTAGCCCTATAAATACCCCTACGCCCTCTTTTGNNGGGGGGTTGGGTTTCATTTTTCACCAGTAAGGCAATTGGCACTTCCATTTGGCATTTTGACACTTTGGCATCTTAGCACTTAGCGTCATGGGTGAACAGGACCTAGAGCAAACTACACCAATAGAGAAGCATAGCTACACCACATGCTATACAGTAGCCCCATTGTAGCCCTAGAGAACATCGCATAGTACACTATGGCTACCAACTTGGTAGGAAGAATTCATCATAGTGAGCACCAGACTTCATAGCTTGACACCACCGAGGCTAGGACTACACTCCCACTGCACCTATTGTACACTGTGTATACCTTTGTGAATTAGCTATGCTTCCTCTTTTGGGGTGGTGCACTTTTATTCTCAAATTCTATTACATTTCTCAAGAATTTATCTTTGGAATTTAGCGTAACACTTGTATTTTCTCACTTTTTCATACATATTTGCACGTTCACGTTACTGTTCTCAGGGTGGGACACCTTGCTACACTCTAGCTTAGCTAGACCAGATTCCCATGTGTAACGTAGTATAAACCCTTCTTGCACATAGTCATTTTAACACCACATAAGTCCCTATCTAATCGACCAAACCATTCAGGGCACCTTATTTCCGTTTTCTCCAGCATGGCCTTCACATAAATTTTGGGTTAGGCTCCACATCCGATGACCTCTTGGTGTTCCAGCCATTGATGTTTTCAGATGTCACAATTTTTGGCACTAGAAAGAGGGCCTGAACCATTTTTGTCTGTATTTTTTATTAACACGTAGTCAAAACTCTGGATGTTCTAGAGAGTGTAATAAGTTCTCAAAGCATAGCAAGCTCTAGTGTAGCGAGCTTGACAAGCTATAGCGTAGCAAGCTCTAGCGTAGCAAGCATAGCAAGCTCCAGTGTAGCAAGCATGACAAGCTATAGTGTAGCAAGCTCTAGTGTAGTGGGTGTACCAAGCTTCAGTGTAGCGAGCATACCAAGCTCCAGCATAGTGAGTGTAGCATCAAAGTTGGCCATTTTTCATAGTTTTCATACTTAGCATTTTTTTTACATTTTTATACTTAGCCAATTTTCTATATTTTTATGATTAGGCATTTTCTTGATACTGGCAAGCTTAGTTACTTTTCTGTAGTTTTCAGAGATAGCCATTTTCTACAAACAACAACTCTCACAACCCGATCTATGAACATGAATCTAGATCAACCTTACATATTGGTGTCTAACACATTTGACACTAGGATCCAACCAAAGTATGTTGCAATAAGCCATGAACAATACAATTTTGTTTGTGTCAAAATCCAGGCAGGATTACCAGTGGATTATCTTGATTTGGAGGCAAAATAGGACTATGAACAAGTCCACCAGAATGGATGAGAGTACAACCCCTTCTTGTTTGACTTAATCCCACTCACGGAGTCCTACCACCAGTTGTTGTTCCAACTCATCCGTGCAAATAAGCATGATGTAAGGACAACTTATGAGGAAGCATCATAGAAGGAAGAAGATGAGTTTGAGGCCCACTCTGAGCACAAGATCCCCCTCTACACCGTCTTTCAACAACCACTCCCTAGTACAGTCCCTTCTTGATTCAGTCCACCCATCTTCTCTGAGATGGTGACCATGCCAATTCATCCTTCCTCTCAAGCAACTAATGCATTTCCCCAACACTATGCTCATGTAGTGGCCACCTCCTAGCCCCAAAAAAATTAGGCATCCTACATCCTGCCTGTCTCATTGGCATTTGTGGTGTCCATCCAACCTACTTGTATGTGGCCCACCTCCGTCATCATGCCCATTCCTCAACCAACACATCAACTACAACTATCTGCTATGATGTTAAACTAGCAACAACCATTTTCTACAACATTAAATTGGAAACAACTGTCTACTACGATGTTAAAATGGCAAACTCGACAACCAACAATTTGACCCTATGCTATGCAACCAACACATGCCCAACCAATGCAATCAACTGGCACATCCTCAAGCTTGGATCAAGCATTCCAGCTAATCCAAAGCTTGACGAAGGAGATCAACTGACTTAAGGCTACCTCCTCTGACACCATCAAGGTGATGGACTTCTGTCAGGATGATCCCATAAGTCCTACGGTACCACCTCTAACTCTCCCAATTGGGGTCTAGCTACCACAATTCATCAAGTACAATGGTGAAGGGGACCCCAATGTACTGGTCACATTTTTATCTAAGTGCCTACTCCTTCAAGCTTGGCCACACGCCATCATGCACGCGATCCCCATGTCACTCACTGGTAAGGCCTTAGACTGGTATCACATGCTACCCAAGGCCTCAATCTCCACTTTGGAGGATCTCATAACCTAGTTTGTGATACACTTTAGGTGCAACCTAAAGCCTAAAGTGACCCTTGACCAGCTCATGTAGGTTAAGCAGGGGCCTCTAGAACGCATGCCAAAATTCCTCCAATGTTGGAATGTTGCATTGAGTGAAATGCATGAACCCCTAGTAGAGACACATTTACTAGCCATCTTCAAAGGTGAAGTGAATGACTTTATCAAGTCTAAACTATATTATCTAGCCTTGAAGTGTCTTAGCCAAGCCTTTTCCCAAACAAAAGGCATAGAGGAAGCATTGTAAGCTAGCAATGACCTAGCCTATGTGGCCTACAGAAACCAACATGCTTGCAAGAAAAACACAATAGTGGCAACAATGGCTACAAGCACAAAAGAAACTAATTGGGGCCTAATAGCTAGGAAATCCAAGGCCCCAATTGAAAAAACTACCAACTCTAGCACCAACTCACCTACATCGATAGGGGCTATCCAAAGGTCCAACTTTGAGCACAAGGATCATTCAAGGTATACATCACTACTAATGGAAGCCTCTAAACTATTGGAGCAACTCCTAAAAGCCAGGAAAATATAATACAAACACATATCAAAGATTGCTTGCCAAAAACATGATAGGTACTATGAATTGTTGAGGAACCCTACCTCAGTAGTACCAAATGAGTCCTCAATCCGACAACACTTCAAGCTGGACCAATACTACCATTACCACCAATTGTTTGGTCATAGTACGGACAACTGTTGTGCTTTGCAGAACGACTTGCAAAGAATGATAGAATGAGGCCAATTGGTACTAGAAATAGTGAGCCAATCCAATGTAGATGATGCTTCCTATGTCATAAAAAACATTAGCATAGGTGGAAAGCCCAAACTTGTGCAATAACCTTTTGTGATCCATGAGCATATTAACAAGGGAAGGGTCCCCTCAGCCTCCATAAGCAAGAGGCCTTCCTTTGTTATCAAAGTGCCACCTCAGGCACCCACAACACCCTTTGTGGTCAAGGTTCCATAGCAACCATCCACTAAGACATTAAAATGGCATGACACAACAACAACAATTGCTAAGAAACCTTTCGTCATCAAGGTTCCATAACAAGTTGGTCACACAATAACTCCTAAACTACCATTTGTCATAAGGGTGCCACAATGTGATGGCCCCTCACCTACCCAAAGCCCAACAGTGGGCAACATCTCGGTCCCTCCTCCTTCAAGGGATGATCCCATTAGTAACCTAGGTAGGCCTACCAAATGACAATGCAAGAGGAAAAATGAGTGCCTTGCAACCCCCATGGTTGAAGTAAAGGCTTTAATCAACAAGCAACAACCAAACACTGGGGCCCCTATCCCCAGGTAGGCCAAGAAAACCAAGCCCAAGCCCCCTCCCCAAGAGATCTGTCTTTCAAGACACATGAAGAAAATCAAGGCCAACATAATAGCCACATGGTCAAGTTATCATCCATGGTGACAACACTTCCTCTTTGACTATCCATGACATAGACATGGTGCAAGTTTCAGAAGAAGAGTTTCTTGGTGGTACACCTACAACAACCAACGCAACACCTAAGGCTAACACACCTAAACAAGTGGTTGAAGCCAATAGCCTCCTAGAGGATCCTAAGCCTTGCATGCTCCCTAATCCATACCTAATTAGGAAGCAACTACATGATCAAGACTTTTCCTTAGCCAAAAATGCATTAAGCACCTACTAACCCCTTACCTCCATTGGCCATGAATTTTTGGTTTTTTCTTGGGTTGTATTTGTTCATGCATTTACATTTCAACTACTTGCCTAGTTTACATACTACTTTGCATTGTTTACACATTTCTGCTTTGTCTACACATCCATCCACTTAGCTTATGCATTGCATTTGAAAAACATTGAAAAAAAAAACAATAAAAACACATGGCCCAAAAAGGCCTTAAGCTAGCCTATGACCTAGAACGACCTAAAAATATCACTTTTTGCATTACTTTTCTTTCATTCGTACATTTTAACTTTTTTTTATGACAACTGTTTCTTAATGTTGTCTTCTTTTTTGTTGATTTTTGTAGGATCTTGCAGGCACAAAACATGACCATGCATGCAGCATTGCATCTTACACAAGTAAGGTAAGCAATTTGCTATGACTATCAACTAGCACAACCTATCCTTGGGTCATGATGTTAAACTGGCACAACATCCACTATCTTCTACAACATTAAACTAGCATCCAACAGTCTACTAGGACTATAAACTAGCACATCACAGTCTACTAGGACCTTAAACTATGTTCACAGTCTGCTAGGACTTTAAACTGGCATGTTGTTGATCTTTTGAAGCACTTTCCATTAATGTGGCCTTGGTGGCACTCACAACATCATTTCCTCCCATCATTCTCTTGATCTTTTGAAGCAATTTCCATTAGTGTGACCTTAAGAGGACTTATAACATCATCGCCCCGACACTTTCACTGGCTTCCTAAGCACTTGCAACTAGCACAACATTTGATGCATTTACAACATCTTCACATCTAGCACTTGCATTATCTTCACATCTAGCATTTGCACTTGCATTTCACGTTGTGTGGTTTTCTTGTCTTCTTTGAGTTGTGTTCGTAGGATGAAGCCTTGGAGGTAGTCATGTAAAGATGCATCTTATCGCAGTAGCAAGTTACCATGTTACTCTGATGTGCATGATTGGACTAGTTAAGACACTCAACAGTGGAAATCCCCCTCATCCCTGCTATAGCCTATGCACATCCACTCCTTCATCCCAATATCCTTTCATCTCCCACATACTCATGATTTCACATCCCTCTAGAATACACATTGTGATCTACATGGCATTCTCTTCACATCAACTACTGAATTCATGACAAACGTAATGTAACTCATCCCATGGGGAGCCTTTGTGGGATGGTCAAAGCCCTAAATCGATGTAACACAACTCATCCTAGGGAGGAAACACTTGTCCTATAGATGCAATGTGGTTACATCAAAGAAAAGCCCCTTTACTTGATGGCCCATCCCTTGCAGCTAGTATTCAATAGTAAGTCGAACCCAATAGAGGTTCGCCTCACAAAAAAGAAAAAAAAGAATGGGGAAAAGCACATCCTCAAGCAAATTGACAACATTGCAGCTTCGCAACTGGCCTAGCCTTAAATTGACCTTGATGCTCTCATAAGCACTCCAATGAGAGGTCAACGTTTCAGGGAAAAACCACTTCATGTTATGGTCACTGTCAGTCATGTTGAATTTGCATCTTACATCATGATCCACTATTTGCATTTCATTTCCATCATTTAAATTTTATCTCCTTAGCATTTCTTATACCCATTTTCCCTCAACATAACCTTATTCCCATATCACTCTTGAGCATGGTAAAATGACATTCGATCTTGTACCAATGAATGATGTTGGTGGCATGTCTGCTATGGTGTTTTATAATTCTTTGTCGATGTCTCTTGGGCCACTCCTCCAAATGTCAACAAAGAGGGGTCATTGAAACACCACAAAATTTTGGGTCTTGGTATCTCAACTACAAATTTGGCTAAGTATCAAAATGGTGGCACTTTGCCCATATTTTTCAAAGTGTTGAGTGTAGTAAGCTCCAACTGCCAGATTTGCAAAATTTTTCTAATGTTAGAATGATGGCACTTTCTACAAATTCACATGTCAAGTTATGTAGCGTAGTGCAACGTAGCACCATGTCACACTACGTAGCGTAGCGCAACATAGCACCATGTCATGTTGCGTAGCATAGCATAGCATAACACTCAGTCATGCTATGCAGCATAGTACCATGTTACGCTATGTAGCATAGCACAACGTAGCACCATGTCACGTTGTGAAATGTAGCACAGTGTAGCACCCAATCATGCTATGTAGCATAGCGCAACGTAGCACCATGTCATGCTATGTAGCGTAGCACCCGGTCACACTGTGTAGCATAGTGTAGTGTAGCACCATGTCAGGCTATGTAGCGTAGTGCAGCATAGCACCCTGTCTAGTGTAGCAGCTAGCATCTCGTGTCCCACACGTAACATGGGACGAGCATAGTAGACATCGTCCTATGTCCCACGTGTAACATGGGACAAGCCCAACAGCAAACATCTCATGTCCCACACGTAGCATGGGACGAGCATTGCAGCTAGCATCCCATGTCTTGCATGTAACATGGGACGAGTGTAGCAGATAGTATCCCATATCCTATGTGTAACATAGGATAGGCCTAGTAGCAAACATCCTATGTCCCACATGTAACATGGGATGAGTGTAGTGGCTAGCATCTTGTGTCCTACATGTAACATGGGATGAACATGGTCCCACCCACCACACTACTACGTGGCACCTGATTCTCATTTTGGGAAAACCCTAGCCCTATAAATATCCTTGCACCCTCTTTTGAGGGGGGGGGGGGGGCGTTGGCTTCCATTTTTTACCAGTAAGGTAGTTGGCACTTCCATTTGGCATTTTAGCACTTTGGCATCTTGGCAGTTAGTGTCATGGGCAAATAGGACCCAGAGTACACTACACCAATAGAGAAGCAAAGCTACACTACACACTACACTGCAACCCCATTGTAGCCTTACAGAACAGTGCACAATACATCGTGGCTACCAACTTGGTAGGCATAATTCATCATAGTGAGTACCAGACTTTGCAGCCTAAGACCATCAAGGCTGGGACTATGCTCCCACTGCATCTATTGTACACTGTGTATACCTTTGTGAATTAGCTACGCTCCCTCTTTTGGGGCAATGCACTTCTGTTACATTTCTCAAGCATTTCTCTTTAGCATTTAGTGTAACACTTGTATTTTCTCACTTTTTCATACATATTTGCATATTCATGTCACTCTTATCAAGTTGAGACACCCTGCTATGCTCTAGCTTAGCCAGACTCAATGCCTGTGCATAACGTAGTACAAACCCTTCTTGCACACAGTTGTTTTAACACCACATAAGTCCCTATCTAATCTACCAAACTATTTAGGGCATCCAATTTCTGTTTTCTCTAGCATGGCCCTAGGCTATATACTCGATGACCTCTTGGTGTTTCAGCCACTGACATTTTTGGATGTCACACCTATCCATAAAGATTATAACCTCAAATAACTTTGTCTTAAGCTAGCCAGGGACATCCTAGTATGTCATTAACACTAGGACACTCATGTATCACTATAAAATGATGTTAAACTACATGAAATAACCTACCATGAATAGTATCCTAATGGAATCTAGAATGTTTACTCACATGCTATTAAAGAAAATGATATTAGTATAGGTTTCATTGAACACTATCTAATCGTGGAAGCTAAGATGCTTGATAGCAATCCATGTGATCATATTTGATCGATCACCATCATCAACATGTGTCAAAGGAACTATAGCTTATGGAGACACTTTGATGGTGATATAAAGTGAGAACTAACATATATCCCCTATTTTCAAGTCTAACTTGATATTCTCATCATGGAAGTTTAGACTATTTGATCCATAGTAAGGGACATGAAGAAAGGATGATATAGCTTTTGTTTCAGTAGGGATATTACTTGGAACCATGATCTTCTTTAGAACATCATATAATGCAACTTGATATCATTTAGAGGTTGTCATGATGCCATGCAAGGATAGAGTAGTGTCTTTGAAGTAGATAATTGAGGCCATTTGTTGTAGGATCTTAGTATACATAGGCTAAGATAATTATAGAGCAGGTGATACCATAATAGGCTAAATAGGATTAGAAGAAGGTGGAAGGCCACTTGAAGATGTAGATTCCAATTGATGCTTAAAGGAAACCTTCTTTGTTGTCTTAGGAGGTTGCTTTAAAGCATAATTTAGCTTCTCCTTCTGATTAGTTAAGAAAGAATTGTTGGTCTATTTACTATGGATCAAAATCTTCATATGAGATGAAGGAAAAGGAGATGCATGGGGTATAGTAGATGGAGTGGTATTCCAAGGTTCTAAATGAGATATTGTGGGCTGGGAAGGAGATGATGGTGAAGGTTGAGTAGGAAGAGATTGACAAGGATTGTTGGCATAAATGTAGCAAGGAGATGGTGATGAGTGCTTTGGCTTAGATGGTGTATAGTAGTTAGATCAACAAATCATATACAACTTTTGAGGCTGTAGTGAGGACTACCTAGATTCATTATAATCAAGCCAAAGAATAATGTAAGGATCTTTTGGTAGAGACTTACTAGCTTTATATTTGAACTTGAATTGAAATTGTCCTTCCATCTCCCAAGGGGTTCTAAAATACCTCAAGATACTAGTTGTTTGGATGCATCATGGATATATCACTTTCCGCCACTATCTTGCACTTATCAATGAGATCTTGGACATCATCATTTAGAATTCTACAATTTTCTATATCATGTTTAGAAGTATTATGATTATATCAATACTTGAGGTAGTTGTACCACTTATGTACCTCATGATCTCCTTCTTGCTGCTAAGAAGAATCCATGACTATTAGTTGAATGCAATGGAAGCATGCTCTCACTTAATTGGAGACTTGCTTCTTCTTAAGGTAACTATTCTTAAGAAGATTATTTAGGAGTAAAGAGTACTTCATGGGTATGTTGGTGTACTGATTCTTACTACTATGAGGTCTAGGTAGTTGAATAGATGAAGAAGTAGTTTACAAAGAGAAGAGATGCCTATAGAATTTAGGGTGGTCTTTTCTAGTTTAGTAGCCTTAGCAAATTTGTTACAAACTACCTTGAATTCTTGGTCATTGCATTGAATGGAAACTTCTTTAATGTGTTTGGTGGCCAAGAAAGCATCATTTAAAGAATGAGGCTTAGGATAAGCCATCCTCTTCTAAATGTAGTTAATGACAACTACTTTAAAAATGCCTTGCAATTAACATTCATCCAAATGATAGGACAACTTTGTTGATGTTGGTATCCATTGAGAAAAGAACTTATTGATGGGTTTATTTGGATTTTGATTGATGCTAATGAAAGATATAACTCTAATGCTTTAAGGTACATTGAACTTGAAATGTTGAATGAAGGTTGTGAGAAATTACCCTAGAGAGGTAATAGATCTGTGTTAATGATCTATACCATTCCAAAGCTTTTCCAAATAATGAGTTTGAGAAGCATCTTAGCACTATGTGAGAGTAAGGAGCTAGAAGCATGCACACATTTCTAAAAGTGACTACATGATTTATGGGGTCTTCCATTTTGCTATTATACTTGGGTGAGCTTCGATATCACGTACGCAATATCCCAACTACTGCGATATCGCATCCCTCGCGATATCATGTCTTCCCCTACGATATCGCATACGTGATATCGTAGTCTGCCGGAATGTCTATAAATAAGAAGCGGCTCTTCCTTGTTTGATAATCTAGAGTTAGATTGTAGCGAAGCTCTGGTAGTTTGATCCCTCTAGAGATAAATTATTTTCTAGTGTCTACCTACAGTGTGGTGAATGTAATTATACGGCATCCTTTATTCGAGTGTGACATACTTGGACACGCACATGACTAGCAATAAAAATCGAGATTACTTCATCATTGTAGCATTCACTTTGTTTATTTATTTAATTAATTATTATTTACTACTTTCCTAATTACTCTCTCTCATCCTTATCTCCTAGCAACGTGGAATGAGTATGACTTGATTACGAGCATTTAAGTGTGACTACTTGGTAACCTAGTGGCGTACCTAGGATCTGCGCTTGGTAATCCCAGTGGTAGTCATGCATGAGGTCCAAGATGTGTATGGATGATTAAGGAATGGATGCTCATGGCACTTAGGCTAGTTTAGACTCTCTTATCCTTTCTCTCCTAGATTAGTTAATTTAATATTCCTTTCCATTTCCTTCAGGAGTAGCATTAGATTAGGAACACATCATACACATCACTTTGGACTAAACCATACGTGACAATTATAATACTAGTCCAAATGGGAAGATAGTGAACTATGACCTAAGGATAACTATCTAGGTGCCACAACTAGTCTGTCTACAGATTTCAACTGAATCACGAGTGAAAACGCTCGTATTCATATGGTTGAGTGTCGGGGTACCTCGCCACTCATTGTTGATGTCATTGCCGGGGACGGTGCTAGTAATCTAGATTAGTTATATCATACAAAGTTGCTGTATTGGACTTAACGATATATCTCTTAGAAATAAGTAATTATAAAAAGTCACATAAATTCACACAAAAAAATGCCTCTCCTACAAGAGCATGACAATGCCACACTTAGTGAGGAAGTTCATTGGAGAACCAACAAAATATATGACAATGAAGATTGGAGTATACAACCTGAAGTGGGAGTTTCTTATAAACATGAACAAAAGCAATGTCATTCCAACACATGAAAGCATAACTTACCTGATGATGATGAACCCCCACTGGCCACCACAAATCTAACGCAAATGCAAGAGGCTGTTTGAATTGCACGTAGGCATTGTAAAGATAGTCATCTACCCAGGCTCGATTTAAACAACTTTCCTACTTTTTCAGGAGGCTATGACTTAGATCCACATCAACATTTACAATCCTTC
This sequence comes from Gnetum montanum, assembly GCA_015680685.1. NCBI lineage: Eukaryota > Viridiplantae > Streptophyta > Gnetopsida > Gnetales > Gnetaceae > Gnetum > Gnetum montanum. Next base: position 638,152 of record MNCI01033476.1, read on the forward strand.
TACAATGCCTACACATGGAATAGCATTGATAACAGGTGGCAAAAACTTAAGCTCTTTCCCATGACACTTGTTGACCAAGCAAAAGTATGATATAGATCGTTAAAACCAAATTCAATACGGGGTTGGTCAATGATGGCAAAGGTCTTTAATGAAAAATATCAAACCTACAAAAGAGTGTCATCCTTGAGGAAACAAATCCAAGAGTGGAAACAAGCACAACATGAACCCTTGGACATGGCCTTAGAAAGATATTATGCATTGTTAAAAAACTATCCAGGCCATGGGTTTTCCGAGGAAAGGATAATGTACCATATCATTGATGGGCTACGTGATGCAACAAGAGAGATCCTAGGGATGTATGCCCAAGGTCAACTATATGAACTACAAACCCATAAAGTCCAAGAGCTTATTAAGCAGGTAGCAAAAGAAGAAGGAGAATTAGCTAGATGGGAGAGTGTTGAAAAACATCAACGAGACCAAAATCTCAACTTTACAAAGGTCCTTGATCATAAAAAGGAGAAATCAACCAATCTCAAGGTGGAAACATCATCTTTGCCAATACAAAAAACATTAGAATAAGTCAAGGCAAAGATCAATAAGATGTTGGAATGGATGTATCAAAAGTGTGGAGAGTTTATCAACATTATTGGAGATAGAGTTTTGACAATCCAAGAAGCAGGACAAAACATTAGACATTTGGAAAGAAGCGATAAGGAAAATAAGAGCTCAACTGCCTATCATACATATGAATGCAACATATGCCTGTATGATCACCCCAAGGGCCAATGCCCAATATTGTTACATTTTCATGAGCATTGGGGAAATATGTTACATCTAGAGTTCGTACAGAGATACTATGTTTGATCATAGTGGCAACAACCCCAGTTGTGGGGGAGACCACCCTTAGACTAGAGACACCCTTCATACCATCTGAATCCAAATGCTTATCAAGTTCAACATCCTGCTTCTCCAATTGGGCCAACGTACTTTATCTCACCACATTACTATTCTCCACAATACTATCAGCCCATGCCTCCAACACAACCACCACATTGTGTATCCTACACTTCTGCTCATTTTCAACATTCTCATCCTTTCCCTCCTTCTACATCATCACCAACTATTCCTAAGGTGCCTACACCACAACAACAACCCATGAATGATACTTGTGCTACTGCTACTAACAATAGTGAAAAGCCTCCTCAACATCAAAATCGTCCTTTCTTTGAACACAGCCATAAGAAGGAACAACACAATTCCGAGGCCACTGCATCTTTCAACCCAGCACAAGTACAACAATGTGGTGCACCCTTGATGAGACGTGATATGCACTGAGCTGCGATATCGCGTATGCGATATCGCGGCCGCCACGATATCGCGGTCCGCCGCCATATCTATAAATAAGAGGCGGCACTCCCTTCATTTCCCAATCCTGGCTAGAAGTAGTGAAGCTCTGGAAGTTTGAACACTTCAGAGTTAGATTTATTTCCCATATGCCCGCAGTAGGAGTCTTAGAGTGAACGACTCTTTATTTGAGCAACTTTGTAACCTGAACACAAGTTGTGTACGATAATAAAGATGAACTTGATTGGATAAACCTTGCAGTACATGGTTTTATTTTGTTGTTATTTATTGCTTTCCTAGTGCGCACGAGTACGACTTGATTACGAGCATCTACGGGTGTGTATGGCTAATCAAGGAATCGGTTGCTCATCGCAATGTGTGAGTACGACTTGATTACGAGCATTGTGACTGCTTGGTAACCCAGTAGCGTATTCTAGGATCTGCACTTGGTAATGCCAGTGGTAGTCCAATGTGTACAGCTAGTTAAGGAATTGGCTACTCATCGCTAGGCTAGAACGTGTGATAAGTACGACTTGGTTACGAGCACCCACGGGTGTGTACGGCTAGCCAAGGAATCGGCTACTTATCACACTTAGGCTAAATAGGTGCCTTCGTATGATCACTTCGAGCACTTGCGTTACGTGTGGTGATCCCAGTAACGATTAGTGTTTGGTAGCCACAGTTGCATAGTTCAGGGTGTGTC
>MNCI01033476.1:645964-657182 GCA_015680685.1 Gnetum montanum
CCAAAAATACCAAAAAAATCACATACCTCAGACTTGCTTAACCATACACCGTGACACATACAAGCAAGCCTGGGAAGACAACGAACGATTAACCCCAAGTGTTTCTTGTGGCGTTAAGGCATTTAGTCTATGGAGTTCGACCAGATTGCGTGTACACGCTCGTATTCGTATGGTTGAGTGTAGGGGTACCTCGCCACTCATCAACCCTCATCTTCGAACCCAATGCCTCATGTTACTTCATAAGGGCCACCAACTCAAGCTCCAACAACCATACAGACCAATGAACACAACCATTGGAGGCATCATCTTGACCCTTGCATACCATCTAATGGTCCTAAACATCATAGTGGGTCAACTTGTTATCCAGGAACTACATCATCTAACTTGCCCCACTATGCTTATTATAATCAAGTGTGTGAACCCCGACGTGGTAAATATGACCAAGCCCGAATATTTCCAACATGCAAGGATCCTCATCTTTCATTTATTAATCCTTGCCATCCTCAACTGATTAGTTATGGGGGATATCCTCCATTTCAATAACAAGTAGGGTTAATAAATATTTTTTATTTGATTTGATTTTACAACTTGTTGTTTTCCATGTTTTTCATTTTTCAACTTTTTGTTTTATCTTTTTTTCTTTTTATGTGTTTTTGTAAGTAATCTCATCTACGAATAAAACACTCATGTGGATCATTGGTTGAGGTGTGTTCTATGTTATTAAGTATCGAGTGATCAATTATTTGAAATAGTGAGCCCATTACACCCACTCATCCATTCTACAAATAAGAGGTTCTGTTCGAGGGTACAGTGATATTCTTGAAATTCTTAAAACTTAAAATTAGTTTTTGTATTTATTATATCCAAAATGAAGAAGGATGGACCAAGAGGAAATGATAAGGGTGTGACATCAAGGGAACTTGCAGATTCTCTTTGGTGACATTTGTGGGAGTTATCATGAAATGTGGTTGTACTAAGATCCTTGTAGATCTAACGAAAATGGGAGTAATAGTAATCAAAAGGGCACTCAAAAATCCAATGCTATTGTAGGGGGTCCCACTGGAAAGACATGCACACATGCCTGAAGGATGGTAGCTTCTCTAGATTTAGTATTCAAAAAGAAAGAAAAGAAAGAGAAAAGAAAAAGAAAAGAAAGTGCCACAAAAGAAAAATACTCCTCCCTTGAACAAAACACCAAGTGATCATACACCTTGTTGTTATGGTACTCTCATAGTTGCTCATCATGGGATGAAACAATGCGATGTCATTGGTTAGAGGAAAGGACTTGGTCCTGATCTTGGAATGATGGGTTAATGACATGTTAATTGTGCTTTACATGCAGGATTCACTGTGTCCTAGGTCAGTCACCTCATGTCCCAATCTCTACGATCCCTTTCTATAGTTTGTCTCATCTCACTGTTCATGTAATTGTAGGGGGGGTCCCATGTAGCATAGAATTTTCATCTCATTTTGGTGATATTTGCATGTGTGTGTTTTGTGGAGTTAGTGCGGATTACATTTAACCCTTCTAGTGTGCATGGACACATTAAGTGTGGTTACACAAGGGCATTATAGGTTGGAACCTACTTTGGGTAGGACCCACTTGTGTAATCTTTTGTAATTTTCACTTATGACATAGGTCACACACACCATGTATTATCCTTAGCTTAATTTTCATAACATTCTTTCCCTACTATTATCCCTCTGAATTTTAATGTTCCAATGTACCATTATATACCCTTTTTATTACCACGCAAGGTTTTATTGATTAAATCCACACCTTTATCGTTAATGGTGCCTTTTGAATTAATATAATTACCCTAAAACCCTTGATAATAGCCAATGTCCTCAATTTATAATGTTAATTTCAAAAATCCTTTCAAAAATTTGGTATTTTTATGGTGTCTCATGTTACTATAGACGTGATATCGCATACGGGATGTATTGTACACGATATCGCGTCGTCGCCGCCTATAAATAGGTAACCCCCGCAACACTTAGCATCATTTTCTCATTCACATGGGGGGAGTTCTTGAAATTTTTCTCTGTGACTTGTGATTGAGTGACCCTTGCTTTTCTCACTCTATCTCGCTCACTGGTACTCCGATTTTTATTATGTTTGAACCTACTTGAACCCAAAGTTTTTAGCTTAGTCGTGGGGGAGGGACACTTGTCGAAAAGTGCTTAACTTTTTTTGAAATTATCATTGCCCAAAGGACATCAATTAGGGTAATTAACTCTAACACTTAGAATAATTGTGCCTACAAATCATTTAACCCTTAGGTATACTAGGCAACTAAAAATGGAAACCACCTATGTCACAAGACTCATTATTACAAACTTTCAAGCATTATCACATGTGATAACAAAAGATCATTAATTAAGGCAAGCAGTAAGGTATAACTTAAATTCACAAACAACCTTACTAATGCTTGGACCGTGTGATTGCAGATGGCCCTGAAACATGGACAATAGGAGGGTCCTACCCAAGGTAGAAGCAAACGAGCTTGAAGAGGTGGAACACAAAGACCTGCCAGACAACATGCAGAACAGGAGGAGAAATCATTTAGTATTCATCAAGATGAACCTCCTACTAGAGGGTTTGGACAAGCAGAAGGAGGAGTTGCTACAGTGCTTGAACTGGGACAACAACTCACATTGCCCCAAGATTGCATTCAGGCCATCCATAAGAAGTCCACATTCGCTGCAGTGATTATGGAATTGAACTTTGAAACATTTGCAGAGTTCGCTCTTGAGGCTATTAGGGATCACCTTTAAGGGTTTCCCTTATGGCCTATCCTCTTTGAAAGTCGTGCCTAGTACCTAGGAGAAACGTACCAGTTTTGGCACAATAGGGAGTAAGGCACCACTATTAATATTTATGGTGTGACAGTTGACTTCTCTGTGCAGGAAATTTTGGAAGTGTTAAACCTTCCGAATATAGGGCCCTAGGTTGCTCTGTTATCTACCCATTCAGACCCCGATTTGCAAAAGGATTGGTTAGAGAAGGCTTATGGCAGAGACAAAGCATTTGGTGAATTGACAACGGAAGAGAGAGTTTACTTCAAAATTGGGACATATCACCTCTTCCCCAAAAAGGACCTAAAAAGAATATCGACGTATGTGGCTAGAGGATGTGTAGTGTTGATGGGAAAGGTTAACACTAACCTACCCCATCTATATTTGACAGAGATCTTGAGGTAGTTCGAGGAACGAAAGATAGGGAAGATGGAATTGCCTTTTCCTTATCTCATCAGAAAGCTTTGCCGAAGTGCTGGTATTCGGGGGTACACCAATAATGTCCTCTGAAAAGCCCAAACTACTTCATACACTGAATTGCTAAAGGCGCCAGCTCCAAGAAAAGGCACTGGCGAAGAGCTAGAACCCGAACAAGAAGAAGAACAGGTGGTTGGATCTAGTCAACCTCTAGCCATAGGTCCTAGCCAACAACAAGAAGCAGGGCCCAGCACAGGCCAGGATCAGCTGCCATCGTCTCAAGACTATAGATCGTCAATGAGCCATCTTAGGGCCATCGCAGAGACGGTCAGTTGGTGAAGTCGTGATGAAGCAAACCTCTTCCATGTCATCAATGATGCTAGGCAGCCTGCTATTTTGATGGATCACAAAAGGGGAGAAGTATCCATTCAAACAGGAGGAGGGGAAAGTAGATGGTTACAACAGATCTCAGGAAACGTTGCATCTTTCCAAGTGCAGTTAGAGACTGGTGAAGGGGCCACAGTGGTGGTCATGCAACACTAGAATGTCATGGGAGCTACAGAAGTGGTCACAGACCACATCAAAGAATCCTTCAATGTACCTGTTGTGCCACCAGTAGATCTCTCAAGAGCATGGGATGCTCAAACTTTGGCTGGAAACTCAATGAATCCAGCGGAACATGAGGATGCGCTTGATAGATTACTTCAAATAGGGAAAGTAATGATGTCCCTATTTGACATCCCTCAAGATGTAACAGTAATTCAATCAGATCTCATTTCCACAAAGGGGAAGTTGGTCTTAACAGAAGTAAGGGCTGAGCATGCTGAAGCTGAAGTGCATAAACTCCAAGAGTAGCTTGTGGCCTTATAAGCAGCATAGCGGGATCCTCTACAATTTGTTTCCATAGACCAATTAGAAAATTTTAGAATGGAGCAACTAACAAAGTTAATCGTAGATAATAAAAAGGTGGTAGATGAAAAGGAGAAGGCTATTTGGGATGCCTCCGCATCACAGGTGCAAACCCATGCGCATCTTAAGGCACTCAAGGCCTTGCAAGAAGAGAACAAATAGCTTGTGATTGACAACCTTTGGTTGACCACTGTAGAAAAGCAAAAGAATGTTCTCAAGGAACATTTTCATCAATTACGAGAACAATTCATCCAGGTCAACTGAGACGTAAGCCGTTTAGCCAGAGAAAATCAAACCCTCTCGATGGAGGAGGTACGCGACAATCGTCACAATTTGGTGATTGAGATAAGCGTGTGGTAGAACGAGGCTAAACGACATGAGAAGTTGAAGGAGCACTTCCGTGATCAAGTGGGGATGTATAAACAAATCCTAGAGAAAGAGATCCATATGGCCAAGGCCCAAATCAACAACATCAATGCTCAACACACTGACTGGCGAGCCATATTGGACACATATGCCTTTGCCCACCAAGTAGAAGTTAAGAACCGGGACCTACAAATTCAGGACTTAACAGAGTACATGGAGTTGGCAAATGTCAGATATGCCAACCTTGCCATGTTAACAGCAGGGCGTCCTAGGTTAGAGCTTGAGCAGTAGGTAGCTTCCACCCACATTAAATATGAAGCAGAATTTGCAAAGCACAAGAAGCTGGTAGAGAAACTCGATGTTGCGAATTCTAAACTTGAGGTGGTAAAAGCCAGCTACTAGGGACAAAAAGATGTCATAGCTAACTTGGCCCGATAGCTAGCAGACTTTCATGAATACAAGAACACAGCCAGAGCCTATGAGGAGGAACGACAGGTGTTTGCGGCTTGGTACGTCAAGGCTAACCAAATGTTTTCGCAACTACCCTGTTCATGGGAATTGCTGACTCCATCAAACGTTGGAACATTAGCATGGACAACACACAACCCTTGGACTGAAGAGGAGAAGCTCTAGGCCATACTTCAACGCCATCAGCCCTCAAAACCTAGAGCACAAGACAAAGGGAAGGCACCAATGGAGGAGCCATTGCCACCAGGAACTACATGAGTTCCAAATTTTTCTAATTGTAATATGTTCTATGTGTTGTGTCTATATTGTGTTTTCCTTCCACACTGTGGCATAATTTCTGTTTCCATCTAGTAATCCCATGCCTATCCACTGTGTAATCACTGTAACTCGAGGATGAGTTTTTATTCAGTCATGAGGGTATGATGGGATGTGATATCACATGGGCCGCGATATCGTGTACATGATATTGCGTCTTCCCCTGCGATATCTCGTATGTGATATCGCAGTTCACTGCAATGTCTATAAATAAGAAGTGGATCTCCCTTGTTTGATAATCTAGAGTTAGATTGTAGCGAAGCTTTGTCAGTTTGATCCCTCCAGAGACTATTTATTTTCCAGTGTCTACTTGTAGTATGGTTAATGTAATTGTACGACATCCTTTATTTGAGTGTGACGTACTTGGACATGCACATGATCGGTAATAAAGATCGAGATTACTTCATCATTGCAGCATTCACTTTGTTTATTTAATTAATTAATTGTTATTTATTGATTTCCTAATTAGTCTCTCTCACCCTTATCTCCTAACAATGTGGAATGAGTACGACTTGATTACGAGCATTTAAGTGTGACTACTTGGTAATCTAGTGGCGTACCTAGGATCTACGCTTGGTATTCCCAGTGGTAGTTGTGCACGAGGTCCAAGATGTGTACAAATGATTAAGGAACGAATGCTCATCGCCCTTAGGCTAGTTTAGACTCTCTTACCCTTTCTCTCCTAGATTAGTTAATTTAATATTCCTTTCCATTGCCTTCAGGAGTAGCGTTAGATTAGGAACACATCATACACCTCACTCTAGACTAAACCATACGTCACAATTATAATACTAGTCTAGGTGGGAAGACAGCGAACTGCGACCTCAGGATAATTATCTAGGTGCCACAACTAGTCCGTCTGTGGAGTTCGACCGGATCGCCCATGAAAACGCTTGTATTTGTATGGTTGAGTGTAGGGGTACCTCACCACTCATCAGGTAGGTAGTAAAACTTGCTTAGGTAAGACTGGAAAAGCAATTGTAGAGCTAATAGGATCATTTAAGATCTTGTCCAAGAAAATTGGAGCATTTCCTTGTAAGCTAAGCACCTTGGCCATTTTATCTTCATTGCTTTGATGATGCAACATCATGTCATTAAGAAGTGTAAGCAAATGCAAATATGTTCCAAGGAAATTAATTAGGGATGGAAGCACAACAACTGGTAAACAAGTTTGGAAAGGAGACATGTAATACATGGGCCCACTCAAAGAGTGGGTAGATTTTGATTTTAGAGGGAAATATTGGGATATAAAGTTCTAATTTGACTATATGTCTTCAAGTAACTATTGTTAAAAAATAAAAAATAGTTTTGTATTCCAACATGCCCTCTCCCAAAACTATTAAAAGAAAAAGATAAGCTAAACTATTTAGTTTATTCTTTTGGCTTATTATTTTAGGCTAGAGGTTATCTGTTAGAGTCACACTTGAGACATTATTAAATTTCTTTATAATTCTTCTAATAGATGATGGTAGCCTTGATATCCATTTGCTAGAAAGCAAACTAGATTTTATGATGTTTCTATTTTCCTTGAGAGTTAATTCCTTAGCTTAGATCAATGCTCCAATTACTAGGTGAAATTAACAAAGATAGAAACCCGTGAAAATAAAATAGGTATAAGGTGTATTATAGAACAAAATAATTTTACCAAAATTTTTAAAAAAATTACCGTAAGGCTCATTATCTTTTACGATGGTGATGGACATTACGCTGTAAAAAATTAGTGCAAAATGTATAAATCCTCGTTGGTAAGATGAAAATGCTTATATAGTTATTACAAAAAGACTTGGAATGGTATCTTTCATATATAAAAGAAGAATACTGTTTTAAATAATAATCACAGCTCTCTTCAAAAGATATACATAATGTACTTAATTGGAATACAAAGACGTAAGGAAAGGGTTAAAAGCCCACTTTAAAAAATGGGAAAAGGAATTTCGAATAAATGAAGCTTGAGGCTTTTCCAATAAGGCAATGGCCACGAACAAAATCATGTAGCAACGGATCCCATTAATGATGACCATGAATGATCATGGTAAGTGGGAGAATAAATCGATTCTTAAATTTAAAGACGATGCTATCATATAGATACGATGCTATCAAATTTAAATCGATGCTATCATGGTAATGATGATGCAATAAAACACTTAGGCAACAAATGGTGGGAGGCAATTCTCTTACTAATGCGAATCTTAGCAAGTATTCGAAAAGCTGACGCGGAATTCAACCCGTACATGGACGAATTGTCTCCATCAATCATACATGGACGAATTGTCTCCATCAATCATACAGATGCCATCTAAAAGTATGACTTAAGAATAAGCTTATGTTCAGGATTCGCAGTTATGGACGTGTGAAAGCAAAACATAAAAAGCACCAGTGAGCATATATATATATATCTATAAAATTTGAAAGTTACAACCTTAGCAGTGTTGGATTGGACCGGCCTCCACCCTGGTGTTAACCTAAATCAACCCATGATATGAAATGTACAATAGATTAAAAAAAAAAAAAAATCAAATTCGTTATTATCATGGACCGCGCATGTGCATTGATATAACCTATGAATGCACTGCAGCAGCACAGTGTTCAAGTTGTGGAGGAGGATATGTTTGTGTCTGCTTTGGTGGGCCTTCTGTGGCCTTGTTATTGCAAATCCAGGTGTTGGATAATGGAGCTTTTCTGATTGATTTGAAGCGGCCAAAAAACATGACGCAGATGATGATGAGTTTTCCCAGAGGGCTCCATTTTCCTGAGAAACTTATGCCCACGTCCTGACATTGTTGTTGCTTTTCTCCCGCGTACCTGCTCAGTAGTTCGCAGCTGTATCCTATTGATAAGCCCACATTCCCATATGCACTGAAAACAGACACAGAGAGAAAGCTAGGTTCAATCAAGAGTTAGAGTTTTCCAAAATACGAAGATGACGTTTTTGAGTGAAAATCTTCTGAGTTGGTGCAGGAACAGACGTAACATAACATGGAGGAAGTCATGATGCTTCTTTTGTTTCAACTAATTAGTGCTCCATTATTTAGAAGTTTTTGGATAGACACATTGTCTTTTCTTGCTAGGAGAGAATGTGGGTTTGAGTCCGAAAAGGTTAAGTTTTTGTTCGTTCATTAATCCTTTCAGGACCCCACTAGGTGGGATGAGTACCGAGACTTTAGATGATAACCCTGATCCTGATTGTCTAGTTTTCTTGCCTAATACTCAACTATGATCCCAAATAAAATCTAGAGCAAAACAAACCTAAATTGAATTGGATTTGATTGAAGGATGCATAGGAAACCTTTTGGTAGGTACTAGTAGCTATCTCACTACTGATTTATACTTGGCTTCTAATGTTATGGATGGAGGGAGTGTGAATGTTACATTATGCAAGTTACAATACATAGTTTTCTTGCTTGATACTCAACTATGATCCCAAAGAAAACATAGAACAAAACATACCTGAATTGAATTGGATTTGATTGAAGGATCCCTAGGAAACCTTTTGGTAGGTACTAGTAGCTATCTCACTACTGTTTTATATGTGGCTTCTAATGTTATGGATGGAGGGGATTGGTGGAGAATGTTATATTATGCAAGTTACAACACATATCTACCTTCTGGGACATCAGCTAGATAGTTCATTGGACTATGGCATCACTTAGACAACTCACCATAGTAAATCATCCAAAAACCTTTGACCTACTTTAATTGTTAGCCCAGAAGTCTTTGCATCATAACTAAGACAAAGGCACCAGTATGATCATGATTATTGACTATGAACAAATGTTAAGCAAAGTAGACCAGACCCCTTAACATAAAATTCAATAGATTAATGATGAACAAGCAATGATCACAGTAGAGTAAATCAGACTCCTTTAATACCAAAATTCAATAGCTTTTAGCTTAACATAGTAAATTACTAAATCATAATCAAATCTTTTACCTACCTTGCTAATCAACCAAGTGCCAACATGGTAATGGATAAGAACAAAATTCAAAGCCATATTCTCTAAAACTATGATAATCTAATATTCTAATGAGTGCATTCCCGACTACCATTTGCTTTGCTTGCTTATTCTGCAAAAGTATGATCAGAGTCATACCTGACAAGCTCGAAGACTATGTTAAGCACTTTGTAGTTGAGTGGGTCATCGATAAGCTTTTGTCTTTCTATTATGCACACGGCAAACACTGCAACAAAGAGATAAGTTGCATCATGGTATATTATTTTCTGCTCTTCTATGTTAACCTTTCCCATCCTGCGTTGATCCTCCTTCCAAGACAATGGGTACGGTGGCAAGAACCTATACAATCACACATCCACTAAAGTTTTTAATTGTGAAATCATAATTCTTGGTTATTGTTACCAAGATCCAGAGGATCTTCACATGTAATAAAATATCAATTTTATAATCCAACTTTAATCATAGATTGAGAAATCTGCTATTAATTGTCAAATCCTCTATATATGACAATACAACATTGAAGCTGATTGAAAATTGGATCAGACATTTAATTTAACAAATATTGTTATATTTTTATTGATTTTTTAAGTTTACTATATTATCTGGTACTAATTCTGAGTGTCAACAAAAAAGTAAAATTTCTATATTCCACTTATTTGACTTCCCACTCTAACTGAGCTCTTAGATAAAAAAAATTGGAAAATGCAAGTACTAACATGGGTGAATATAACTGCCTAATTTTAATAATATTGACAATTTTAACCCGATATTTACATCGATTTATTCAATAATATTGATAATCTGATATTTACATCGATTTATTCAGATTTTTCGAATAGGATTTATAAAAAGAAACCAACCAATGCAATCCCAATTTTCAATCTATGAATTTAATCACAACGTTGATTAATTAATTAAATCCCACTTACATCATGATGATATAAAGAACCGCAACAGCAGGATAAAGCAGCTGGGGATTCACAACATTCTCTCCAGCATGGCGGATGGAAACTGCCTGAAATAAAGCAGCCTGAACTTTCTGAAATGAATCAAATCCCTCAAACAGATCAGTGTTCCACTGCATCGAACACAGAAAGATCGTGCCCGTTGACACCAAACCCAACACAGAAACAGCCAACCACAGAGTAACCCTTGCAGGGAACAGATTCTCAGACATTCTGCAGCCATTTTTGAGCAGATAATCGCTCATGCGCTTCATTCTGCCGTTTCCGCCAACCAATTTTCCAGTGATCCAGATCACTGCCCACAGAGCAGGGGCATAAAGAGTATTTCCCAGCAAAATCTGCATACCCAGAACCCACAGAACAAACCCATCTCCACGGAAGCTCATCAAATTATCGTTCAGCGGAATGAATCCGCAGTTGCCGAAAGTTGAAACCACTGTGAACAGTGCAAAAACCGGAATGCTGACCCCGGCCTTGTGCAAAATACTCCTGCTACTGAACGAAATTCCCAAGTACAGAAGAATTAGAAATATCCCACCAAGCTGCACCACCAAAAGATAGATCAGAGCCAGCATGCCAAGAAAGCTCATTCCCATGCTGTAATTCATCTCCGAATCTTGCTCCCCATAATCCTTTTGCCCGATTACAGAGCCACTATAGCCTTTGGATATATTGGAAAGCTCCAAGGCCTGGGTGCAGCTATTCGAAGAGAGGGTAGGCTTTGGTTCATCTATGTATTCTTCGGGGGCTCTGCTGGTAGGGATGAGTACCGAGCCTTGGGTGCTCATGGGGATGAGCCCTGAGCATTGGGTGCTAGAATGGATGAGCAATGAGCCTCCAGATGACGAAGGAGGGGTTGCTACTTGAACTGATAGTAAAGTGCTTATTTCTTGGAGTGCTTGTTCATGGCTATTATTTTTCTGAGAATCCGGATTACTAGTGCTCAGAAGGCGGCTCTGGATATGCAAGCAAAGCATGGAAGTGAAAGCTTCTGCGCCCAGGAACATGAGCAGCGTCATGACCAGG
>MNCI01033485.1:2238-31934 GCA_015680685.1 Gnetum montanum
CCAGTGACAGTGGCAACTTCACCAATCTCTTCTGCCCCTTTCACTTCACGCACGTGATCCCGTGTGCCGCTAGTCCCAGTAGCTGGAGTTTCCTCGTGTACCTGGTCATATGCACAGCTCCCGCTAGCAGCTGGGGCCTCCTCATGTACTGGAACCTGCACACAGCTTACATTAACAGCTGGGGCCTCTTCTTCCAAAATTGAGGCCCCCTCACCACGGCTTAGTATCATCGCCCCTGTCTCAGGGGTCAATTGCCCTGTCATTTTTACTATTTACACCACCACACGTTAGCATATAATGCCAGACCATCTAAATAAAACATTGCGTACTACAATCCTTTCACACTTACCAGGCGGAAGCTTATTCCGCTGAACCTTGACCGCAACAGTTTGGCTTGCGTTACCCCCAGGGGCCTCGGCTAGACGGAGCCTCTTGCACCGAGCTACCGATTTCACAATTTCTTCCACCACGCGCTTCCCTCGCGAGGCGTCACCGGTGTAGATAGGCATTATCCCACCCACGCTGTCGAGACCTCGCACTTGGGGCACCGCCAAGCCTTTAGTCGTTACAGACAACGACTCCCCGATCCCTTCTGGCGGATCCTGCCCACGAGTAGTGCTGAGAATGTGGGTAATCCGAGGTCTGGACAGCTGGTCTCGGTCTTGCTGTTCCCAGACCCCATTCCTCTAGATGACCAGAAACTCAGCAAACCACTGGAGGCAAGCTATGAAAAAGGCGTAATGCACATTAAAGCGGGACTCAAGCTTCTTGCAAAGCTTGAATATTTCGCTGCGCAGTCCCTTGGCAAAATAGTTTGCCCAATCGAACTGGGTTCCCTCCTCCAGAACCTCTCGCATAATGCGGGTCTGTTCTACTGAAAAGAACTTCCCCTGCGAGAGGGTTTTGGGGAAAGTCTAGGCCCGAAAAAGGGGATACAGTGTCTTGGCAGCGCCCATCTCGAATTTGTCACAAGGAAACCCTTTGGTCTCTTTTGGTATCCTTAGCCACTCCTTCAGACACTCCTGGAATTTAGGGCTCCTCTTGGTTTTCGCCTTTACGGGAAGGCCGTTCGAGGGGACGCCAAACAGGTCCGTGAAGAGCTGAGCATCGATATCGAAACTTACGCGCACGTTATGCACGCGCGTGCAAAAATGCTCCACCTTCTCGCTGAAGGAGTTGACCAAGGCTATCATTTCACTGGCGGGGACATCAGGGGTCGTAGCCAAAAATAGGTGCATTAGCCCTGCTGCCTGGATCTTGGCGGTCACCGCGACTGGGGCCGCCGAGTGGCCGAGCCAGCGCTGTGCGTCCTTAATATCACCGTAACGGAAGAGGACATCCCTCACCTCGTGGCCGAAAATCGTAAGGGTAATCTCCCGGGATTCCCTGACTGGACAGTAGAAAACACAAGTCAAATAGAAACGCTATTACGTAATGTCCACAACTCACAACTACACGCATAACATTAGAACACGCAGTGGCCTTACCAGGTCCGAAAGGTAAAGGGAATGGCAGTAGGTTCCTCTACACGTCCTCAACCGTAACGGGCGAATCTAAGGTCCAGTCATCGTGCAGCCACCCGAGTTCCTGGCAATTCTTAAAAGGGCGCTCGTAGCGGGTGTGATACTCACGCATCTCATGGCCAATCTGCCCTATAACACCGGCATGCACATTGCTGGTTGAGGTAAACTCCATTATTGCCGTTTCAGCCCAGGCCAACGCATCACCATCTCCGATTAACCTGTTATCATGAATGAAAAACCTGTACCATACAGTGTAGGCTTAACTTACACTTTGCACATAGACTTCTCTTACACTTTACATCGATAACAGACACTATAACAGTAACAAAGACAATATAGTTGGCGGAATTTGCTTACCCGCCCGCGTAGTACACCGTGCCTTGTGGGTTCTGGAAGTAGGTTGAGACATGGCGAGCCACGAACAACGTGTTATATGCATGATAACAACTGAAACAGGCCATTTCTCAAATCCAGCATAAGCTCCTCAGGCCTCGGGCGCTGAGCGCTTGGTCCTCGGGACGACCCGTATCGATGGCCCCGTTTGTCAAGTAATCCAGAATCCCCTGTGCAGACCCCGCCAACAGGTGTTCTAAAATGGCACCGGCAACATCGCCAGTCACATTAGACCACATAATGATGCTGAAGTTGCGCAGTAAGAACTGCAGAAACTCCAGTGCCCCCCTCCAGAACCAGATGGCCTTCCCCTGCACTCGCGTGTGCGGAGGGGGGACATTAGGGATGATGGGGTTTACCCAACACAAAACCCCAATAATGTCTAACACAATCAGAATAAGTTTCAGCACGACACTGTACAGAAAACACGCTACATAAATCAACGCCTAGATTTACAGTTGCATCATTAACACAGAAACGTTACACATCATGCTTAGCCATCTATGTGGAAATCGCCCAAACCCTTGCAATAGCGCAAGGTCAGTCTCTGACAACGGCGATAAACGCAACCATGCCAAACCCTCGCTGTAACACAAGGTCCATAACCCAAAACCCTCATTTACACGAAGAAAATTGTATAGCACAAACGCTGAAATAGCACAAGCATGCAAAGAATGACCTACCGGTTCAAAGGTGTCAGGTCGCGCACTTCGACCACGGCCTGTTGAACATGCTCTAGGTTCTCCTATACCTCGTTGATTTTAGCCAATTTAGTGTTCTTCCTCTTCGTCTTAGGCGCCATTATCACAGCTTCAACACTTGCACAGCTTTGCACCTTCAAATCTTCTGCTCTTCTTGCTCTTGCTAGATAATACCCGCGAATTTGAACTCACAATAGCCAACAGTCCATTCTAACCAAAAAAAGCACCTACTTGTATGCGAGAATCACCGACTTGATATCCGATTTCAGCGGGACCTTCCTAAAACGGAACCCGAAAATCAAGATATTAATGTGGTTGATATCGCATGCACCGTTGTCCGAAATGACGTTAAACTACCACATCTTATCGCCTTGTAATCGGGTAGCATTGATTACAACTTCATTACAAAATTCAAAATTCTGTTAGCTTTCCACGTTTGCTAGCCATCACGTCATGTTCTTCCTAACCATTTACGCACTTTGTGGTTTTGCAGGACAAACAAATGGACGCAACGCTATCAACACCTTTAACTCTGACTGGCCCATGTGGAAAGGTAGTTAGGCAATTTGATCCCACGTTTATAGATGTTAACCTCCCCTTAGAAGACGTAACTATAGCTGCATCGGAGATGTCCCTGAAATGGCCAGAACAGTTGACGCGCACGCTAGACCTGGAAGCTGGGGACATAACCGAAGACCCCCTTGATGAGGTCTCTATCGTTATGCATAGGGGCGAAGCTAAAACGCTTAAAGTCAGTTCCTTGTTAGAACGAGAAACGCATGATGCCGTAACACAGGTCCTGCAAGACAACATCACTATCTTCGCATGGTCATATGAGGATATGCCTAGACTAGATCCCAAGCTAATCCAACATAATATCATCTTAGACCCATAGATCAAGGCAGTTAGGCAAAAAGCACGCAAAATCAAGCCAGAGATCGCGCTAGCCGTGCGTAACGAAATCACCAAACTATATCACGCTGGTTTCATCCACGCGGTCGATTACTCGGACTAGGTATCTAACATTGTGGTCGTGCCGAATAAGACCGGGAGTATACGCATTTGCATAGACTTCCGGGATTTGAACAAGGCCATAATCAAAGATAATTTCCCGCTCCCGAGTATCGATCAACTAGTCGATACAACAGCTGGGCATGCACTCCTATCCTTCATGGATGGCTTCTCTGGTTATAACCAGATTCGCATAAACCCAGAACATCAATTAACTATGACATTCATGACATCCTGAGGTACCTTTTGTTATACTATGATGCCATTTGGTCTAAATAATGCTAGAGCAACGTATCAACGAGCCATGACGTACATCTTTAGCGACTATCTCTTAGAGAGGCTAAATGATTATGTAGACGATATAGCTGTGAAGTCTTTAAAGTCTGAGGATCATTCAGGAGATCTGGAGTTAGTCCTTAAAAGATGCTCCAAATACGAGCTCTGGCTTAACCCGAGGAAGTGCGTATTCGGAGTCAAAACCGGACGCATGTTAGGGTTTGTGGTATCGGAAACCGGCATACGAGTTAACCCTGATAAGGTCAAAGCCATTGTCGAGTTAACGCCTCCGACAGATCTCAAGCAATTACGCGGGTTACAAGGACGCTTGCAGTTCATACGCCAATTCATCTTGAGATTAACCGACAAGCTGCACCCTATGCAACATTTGCTAAAGAAGGGGGTTAATTTCAAATGGACGGAGGATTGCCAACGTGCGTTTGATAGCATTAAACAGGAACTCCAACATTTACCTACGATCTTCCCGCCACAAAGGGATTTGCCATTTTACATTTACCTCGCAACTTCGGACGTAGCGTTAGTAGCATTGCTTTGTGAAAGGAGGAACGATGGGTCCGAAGTGCCTATCTACTACCTGAGCCATGCTTTATACGCGTACAAAACGAGGTATAACGAAGTAGAGCATAATTTCCTAGCGTTAGTTTTTACGCTTAAGAAATGTAGACATTACCTTTTCCATAGCCAAGTTAACATTATTTGCAACAATAACATCCTTAGGACCATCACGCATAATTTGTACGAAAGCAGTAGGATCGCTCGCTGGAAAGCTATCACCCCAGAATTTGATCTGCACTATGTTGGCCAATCTTCCATGAAGGGCCAAGCGATAGCTGACCAGTTAGTAACATCACCGGTTAACAACCAAGCCACAATAGAGCTCAAA
Source organism: Gnetum montanum (assembly GCA_015680685.1). Taxonomy (NCBI): domain Eukaryota; kingdom Viridiplantae; phylum Streptophyta; class Gnetopsida; order Gnetales; family Gnetaceae; genus Gnetum; species Gnetum montanum. The sequence continues at coordinate 7,047 of MNCI01033485.1, forward strand.
TTTCCTGATGAACATGTACATAGTCTAAGCCCTGTCTCAACAGGCCTCGAAGCAACGTTGTACTTCGACAGAGCTTCAACTACTAGAGGTGGCAGTACTGCCACTGTTATTACGCTATCGCCTGAGGATGTGCGTCTACACGCTTACCGCTTGACATTCCCCTGTACGAACAATGTGGCAGAGTACGAGGGGCTCCTCAGGGGATTACTAACTGCCGGTGAACTCGATGTTCAACACCTGGTGATTAGGGACGATTCGATGCTTGTCATAAATCAAATCATTGGAGTCTACGCCTGCAAAGCTGTACATTTGCAGCCTTATTGCGATCAGGCTAAAGATCTTCTGAGGCGATTTACGACCTTCGACACCCAACACGTCCCATGCACTGACAACACATTGGCCGACGCACTGGCCACCCTGGCTTTACACGTGCCTTCACACCTGTTTAACACCTGCCCTGCATTAATTATAGACTGCACAGACCCTATCATTCGAACGGTGAAAATCTCCTCTCTTCTCGAGGAAAGCACACCTGAATGGTACGACAATATTAAAACTTATCTTTTACAGGACGAGCTACCGTCTGCATTAACACGCGCACAGAAAGACGCAATCCATAACCAGGCTAGGCAATACGTCATCATCGGAGACAGCACTCTCTGTAGACGCTCCTTTGATGGCGTGTTGCTTACTTACGTTGACAAAGACCAAGCACAACACATAGTCGGCGAAGTTCACGAGGGACTGTGCAGCGGCCATGTAGCACCACGGGCTATGGTCCTAAAAATTCGTCGCTTAGGATACTGCTGGCCACGCATGGAAAAGGACTACCTAACAAAGGTTAAAACTTGTGACACGTGTCAGCGTCATGCAAACCTCATCCACGTGTCACCCACAGAATTGCATACAACGCAGATAACATGGTCATTTCAACGATGGGGACTGGACATCATAGGACCCATCGCGCCAAAATATTCTACAAGGCATAGCTTTATTATTACCGCTACTGAGTATTTTACAAAGTGGGTAGAGGTTGTTCCCCTGCGGAAGATCACTTCTCAGCAGATTTGTCATTTTATCTTAGACAATATAGTAACCAGATTTGGTCTCCCGATGACTATTGTGACAGACAATGGGCCACAGTTTAGTAGCACGGAAACCAAATCCTTCTATGATAGCCTAGGCATTAGACAGTCTTTTTCCTCCCCCTATTACCCGCAGGCGAATGGTCAAGCTGAAGAAACGAACAAAGTAATCATCAATCTGCTCAAGAAAATGCTTGACAGCAACAAAAGGCGGTGGCACGAACAGATCCTCTATGTGCTATGGGCGTATCGTACTACGTGTAGGATAGCTACGGGTAGTACGCCCTATAGTCTGGTTTACGGGTCTGAAGAAGTGCTGCCTCTCGAGTTGCAAATCCCTTCTCTGAGGATGGTCCTCTCTGCTGTTATAAATGAGGCTCAACACACCGAGTCTTGAATCGCAGATTTGGATTCAGTAGAGGAGAAGCGGATACAGGCTCTTAACACGATTGAAAGATATCAAGACAAACAGCGACAGAAACATCGCCACACTCTTCAACAGCGCCCGATCAAGAAAGGAGATCTTGTTCTCAAGGCTGTGCATGAACCAGTAGGCAAGTTCTCTGCAAACTGGGAAGGCCCTTTCTTGGTGGTCGACGTATACAGTAATAGAGCATTCAAGTTAGCATACGCCGATGGCAACGACTTAGCAAACCCTGTAAATCATGTGTACTTGAAGCGGTATTACATCTAGCAGCATCTACGGTGTCGACAGCAGGTATGGCAATACTCATCTGCTACGACGTTAAACAGGCACCGGACGTCCGCTACGGTGTTAAACTGGCACTGACCATCCACTACAACATAAAAATGACATGCCTTGCACGTGTCTGCCACGACGCTAAACTGGCAAGTTGTAACCTTCCGCTACGACGTAAAACTGGCAATGTTGTACAGGTCTGCCAAGATGAAACACTGGCATCTTTTACACACGTCCGCCATGACGCTAAACTGGCACAGGTAAGTAGCCGTCTGCTGAGACGTAAAACCAGCACAGATCTGTCACTGGGTCATGACGCGAAACTAACATCCACAGCACAGTTTGCTGAGACCATAAATCAGACATACCGCTGTCTGCTACGACATAAAACTAGCACTTCTCGGTCCGCCCGGACTTTAAACAAGGACCATGGTCTACTGGGACTTAAAATCAGTAACAACGGTCTACCAGGACTTAAAACTGGGACTTACAGGCTACTACCATGTAAATCAGGTGAGCGTGATGATCTCTGTACAGCTGCACAACCAACGGGATGGGATACTGGGACAATCCCAGCGTCGCCACACCACCGGCATCCTACTGATTCCTCGGATAAGCTAAGAGGCATCTTACTGATCCCTCAGAGATGCCACCGCCGCGCCCACCGTAGTGGTAGTACCTCTGAGAGTTTAGTCTCGCTAGCCGGAGCCCCGATGAAATCCTCGTCGACAATGGCCTCGGGAACCTCCGCCAATCATCGCTATTGGACGCCGGCTTCGCAAATTCATCTGGCTGGTTCTTTATACAACCAGTTAGGTGCACTGTGTTTGATGCCTTTTGGCGAAGATATGCTGGGCCAATCGTCAGGATTGGCGGCTCCGCCCGCATGCCCTGGCTCCTTCTTTACAGCCCAATCACTCTAGCTCACATCAAACGGCGTTTGTTTCTACAACCTCGCCTCCTGCTCGCACTAGAGCAATGGTGCCCTCTCTTTCTTCTTTCATGGTTGCAGGTTACTTGTCACGAAAACATCATTCAAAGATGCATTCATCTAAGCGGTGAAGGACAACAACGTCTTGAGGTGGCTGCTCAAATTTGCCCGTCCACTGGGAACTGCATGCCTATCCCTCTTGAACCCTCATACTTAGCCCTTATCTCATTGCATTTCATCCCAATCATACGCTTCCTGTATGTACCAGCTATATACGCAAACAACCATCTTGCATACTTGCACGGTAATCTAATCCATACGCAATCATATATTGTAGTAGAGATATCGCAGAAAGTGATGCGCAACGCTCCTTCTGCAAGCATTCCTACTACAATCTGTAATAGAGAAATCTCAGATTGATGCGCTACGCTCGTCTAAAAGCATTCCTGTTGACATAAATGAGCGTACATTTCTGTGCGTACGAGCGTATTTCATGCCCCTACCATCATAACTCATTTTGCATCTTCCCCGAACCTATTTCCAGCTATATCCCTCTATCTCCCATACCTTCTGGCTTTGCTCTTCCATGTTGATAGGGCAACACTTGAGTAGCCATGGATGGACACTGTTCTTGCTTCTACCAATTCGGTGTTTCGCATTCTTTGTCGACGTCTTTTGGGCAAGCCCTCTAACCGTCAACAAAGAGGAGCCATTGAAACATCGTGAAAATTACGAGTTGGCCTCAGGCAAAGATTCGCAATTCAGGAAAGAGCACGCATCAGCTTTGTTCAAGGACAAGTTTACGCTCTATTACACACGGCAGCATAATGAGTGTAATAAGCTCCAAAATAGTCGAAGGCAGAGTCTAGAGAAGCACAACAGTTCGACACTTTTTCTCGTGGTGTATGGATAACTTGTCTTTACACTCATTATGCGGCAGTGCATATCATTGTGTATTTCATCACTAAGGCTAAACATTATTTACGCTTCGTTACGTGCGGCTGCGTAGTTAGCGTAAATTAGACATTGTTTACGCTTCGTTACGCGCAGCTGCATAGTGAGCATAAGACAATTTTGAGCCTGTTGTTTTTATACCGGATTACGGTCATACACGCAACATAACGCGAATGAGTGTAATATAGCCTGAAAGCAGTTGAAACACGCTCAACATGTACCTGCTCTTCACACGCACAACACGCAAATGAGCGTATTGTGCGTAGTCACAGTCTGACTTAAAATGGTCATGTCAATGGAACCCGAAATATCTGGGATCCACGTCATCAGGGTTGCGCCTTTTCCACGGAGCGTCGTGGCCTATAAATACCTCAATTGACAAAGATACAAGGGTTGGCAAATCAGAGAAACAAAGGCATTTTTCTGAGCACTAGAGCACTTGTCACTTTTTGAGCAGAGATACAGAGAGCAGCGCTTTGGCAATTGTTGACAGCATCACCCTACAGCAGAAACAGAGCACAGTTCGCTTCGAGCACTGGTGACAGAAGTAAGCGTTCTGCTGGGAAGACTCTATTGGTCAAAAATAGTTGATCGGTAGACGTCAGAGCCTGGCCTTCCTTGCATCTCGGCTTTAGCCCACGAGGTAGATCGGACTTCTTTTTGGGCCGTTTTGCTTGTTGTTTTGTGCTTGCTTCACATACAGTAATTGGGGATTCCCTAGTGTAATTTCTCATACAAAATATACATTTTTCAAGTCAAAGCGCAGATCTTGAAACTACGTGCTTCTCTTATGTCAACCTCCTTTTATCGTATTTAGCGTTATCACCGTTGCAACCCATCTACATCATTTTCCCCTCATTTTACGATCCCTTGAATCAGATCATTTTTCATGAAATATTCATCGGTTTATGGATTAGTAAGTCCGTGTCTGATCGACAAGACCGTTCAGGGCGCTGCGGATTCATTTTTTCAGCATAGCCCTCGCACGGATCCGTGGCTAAAACTATGTACACGGGATTTGGTCGGTATTTTCCAGCTGCCGATGTTTTCCGTCGTTACACCTATCTCCCTCAGCATCTACCATAAAATGCTATTCCTAACCTTTATACATTGGGAAACAAAATGTTTCTATCTACCTATGGTGAAAGAAATAAAAATGCTACTTCTTGTTCCTACCTCTAGCCAAGAACAACACCACCCTTGCCTACCTTGTGCACAAAAAAGCCTAGAAATGCTAGCCTTCTTCCTGTCCATGTCTTGGAAAGAATACAATGTCTTTTCTTTGTCCATGTGCTAAGAAAATACCTACCTCTTTTTGCCCAAAGTAGCCATAAAAAATGTTGTTCTTCCTAGCCTATGTTGGCTAGCAAAATGTAGTCTCTTCAATCTTGCAAATATGCCACCCTTTCTTACCTAGTTTTCCTCCTTAAAAATGTTGCTAATTACATAAAAACATTGTGCTCCAAGAAAGTGTTATATATTAAAGAATACTACTAGTGGAGAATGCTATAATGGGAAAATAGGCAATCCCCATGTAAATTCTAGTATAAATCTAGAAATATTTTGTTAACAGTGAGAACATTACACATTGGAAAATATGCTGCATACGGGCTCATGCTGCTAGCAAAAATTGATGTCCAAGAAAATAGGATAACCTCATGTAAATTCTGGTGTAAATTTGAAAAATTGCTACCTATAGGGCAATACACTACTAGACTTGGAAATAAATATTGACATCACAGGGAAACATTTCTAAGATAACATGTTCAACAATAAAATATATTATGTTTACATATTCATAGTGCAATCTCTTGAAGCTCATAATTACATGTTTCTTGTTGTGTTGATTAAATACAAGGACAAGAGATAATCTAGCCCATTATGTTATTTTAATAAATTTTATTTTGGTCCATATATAATACATATGCCATTTGATATGTCTTCCTTGAATGTATAAGATTGAACAATGGAGATATGGTGATAACTCGACTTACCCTTAACCTTAACTAGACCATTTGGTGATATCACCTGACTGATCAACCAAGAATGTCTAGATCTTAAGCCTAAAAACCTCTTAGAATACATAGCCACAATTGAGAAAACCTTGGAATGGTCTAACTACATTATTAAAACTCAAGATCTAGAAGCTAGTGACATTATTGAGGATCCCTTAGTAGAAGTTCCTATCACAACTCATAACAGTAAAGGAAAGACTTTGAAACTAAGTTCCTCACTTGAATGTAGACTTGCCCATGATATCACCAAAGCTCTACAAGATAATATTAAATCCTTTTCATGGTCCTATGAAGATATGCTTATAATTTATCCATGTCTCATTCAACACAACATCATATTAGATGCTAACATAAAACCTATTACGTAAAAGGTTCACAAGATTAGACCTAATCTAGCCTTAGCATTCTGCAATGAAATTAAAAAGCTTTACCAAGTAGGTTTCATTAGAGCTTTGGATTATGAAGAGTGGGAATTCAACATCATGGTATTCTCCAAGAAGAATGGTAGTATCTACATATGCTTTAATTTCCATGACCTTAACAAAGAAACCATTCAATATGACTTTCCCTTATCTAGTATTGATTAACTTATTGATACAACTAGCTATGCATTGCTATCCTTTATGGATGGAGTTTTGAGATACAACTAAGTCAGGATCAACCTAGAACATCAATTGTATACATATTTCATGACTCCTTAGGGAATATTTTACTATTTAATGATGTCTTTTAACTTAAAGAATGTAGGAACAACATACCAAATGACTATGGCCTATATTTTCAATGATTACATGCTTAGGTTACTTAATGACTATGTTGATGATATCGTAATAAAGTAAAAAGTAGTTTTCAATCATGCTCAAGACCTAAACCTAGTCCTCCAACATTGTCTTAAGTATGAACTTCAACTAAATCCTAAAAAGTGTGTTTTTGATGTCAAACCTAGAAAAATGATTAGCTTCATAGTTTCAAAAGTAGTGATACATGTCAATCCAAATCAAGTTAAGGCCATAGGCAACCTATTGTTTCCCAGTAAAATTAGAGAACCAGATGGCTTACAAGGTAGATTATAGTTGATTCATGGATTTATCTTAGGCTTATGAATAAGTTACAATCCATGCAACATTTACTCAAGAAAGGAGTTCACTTTGAATGGAAAGATGAATGCCAAGTAGTCTTTGATAACATTAAACAAGATTTAGCTTAGTTATCAACTATATACTTTCCTTAAAAAGATAAATCATTTTTTTTATACCTTGCAATCTCAGACATCTTCATTGCTTCCTTGCTATATCAAAAATGAGAGGATTAAGCAAAGATGTCAATCTACTATTTAAGCCATGCATTAATAGCCTATGATACTAGATACACTAATGTTAGAAAACATTGCTTAGCCTTAGTCTACTTTTTGAAAAAATGGAGGTATTACCTTTTTAGGACACAATTCAACATCATATCCAAAGATAATGTATTATGAGCCATTACATCCAATATTTATGAGAGTAGTTGAATAGCCTAATGAATAGCCATAATAGCTAAATTTGACTTGCACTATGTATCAAAAGCTACAACAAAAGCTCAAGCCATAACTATGCAACTAACTCATCTAATTGAAGATAACACATCCATAGATCTTGAGTTTCTAGATGAAAATATCAAAATTATTAATAGTATGCTTGAAGTTTATGAGGCCATTATGCATTTTGATGAAGATTGAACTACACATGGGGTTAGTGCCTCTATCATTATCATACTTCCTTCCAATGAAATCCAACATTTTTCCTATCGTTTTGAGTTCCCATGCACTAATAATGTGGTAGAATATGAAGGGCTAGTTAGGGGATTGATGATAACTCAGGATCACAAGTATACATATTTAATTGTAAAAGGTGATTCTAAACTAGTAGTTCATTAGGTGATGAATGTCTACACTTGTAAGGCCAAAAAATTGTTACTTTACTATAACTTAGATAAAACACTTGCTAAACAGTTCATAGAGGTTGACATTCAACATGTTCCCCAAGNTGCGGAGTTCGACCGGATCGTGCGTGCACACTCGTATTTGTATGGTTGAGTGTAGGGGTACCTCGCCACTCATCAACTACCATAGAAGTGCTTTCGGTATGTTGCATGATCAATTGAGTACAATTTTCAGTCATGAAGGTAACTTCATAAAAATTTAAGAGTCACACATAGGGTGATCATAGAAATAGCATTAGCAAGTGTGTTTTCTACTTGGGGAACATGTTGAATGTCAACCTCTATGAACTGTTTAGCAAGTGTTTTATCTAAGTTATAGTAAAGTAACAATTTTTTGGCCTTACAAGTGTAGACATTCATCACCTAATGAACTACTAGTTTAGAATCACCTTTTACAATTAAATATGTATACTTGTGATCCTGAGTTATCATCAATCCCCTAACTAGCCCTTCATATTCTACCACATTATTAGTGCATGGGAACTCAAAACGATAGGAAAAATGTTGGATTTCATTGGAAGGAAGTATGATAATGATAGAGGCACTAACCCCATGTGTAGTTCAATCTTCATCAAAATGCATAATGGCCTCATAAACTTCAAGCATACTATTAATAATTTTGATATTTTCATCTAGAAACTCAAGATCTATGGATGTGTTATCTTCAATTAGATGAGTTAGTTGCATAGTTATGGCTTGAGCTTTTGTTGTAGCTTTTGATACATAGTGCAAGTCAAATTTAGCTATTATGGCTATTCATTAGGCTATTCAACTACTCTCATAAATATTGGATGTAATGGCTCATAATACATTATCTTTGGATATGATGTTGAATTGTGTCCTAAAAAGGTAATACCTCCATTTTTTCAAAAAGTAGACTAAGGCTAAGCAATGTTTTCTAACATTAGTGTATCTAGTATCATAGGCTATTAATGCATGGCTTANGTTATAGATGACATGTCTCAATGTAAATGGTATGATGATATTACATTTTACCTCATGCATGGGTAACCTCCACAAAACCTCAACACTTCTCTAAAATATGTCATTCATAAGTGATTGAAATAATATGTCATTATAGCCCATGATACACTATGTTGTAAATCTCATGATGGCATGTTATTAGTATGCTTAATTAAAGCAGAAGTTGATACAATCCTACAAAAGATACATGATGGCATATGCAGTAGACATATATGACCTAGATCAATAGCTACTAATATTATATCCTTAGGTTACTATTGGCTTTATATGGAAAATAATTGCATGCAAAAGGTAAAGACTTATGACACATGCCAATGGAACAACAACTTAATACATGTGCCACCAATGAAACTACATAAAACTCAAATCACATGGTCATTTTAATGATGGATAATTAACATTATTTGACCTATAATACCTAACTATTCTATAGGGCATAGCGTCATTATTACTGCAACCAAATATTTACAAAATGAGTAGAAGTAATTCCCCTAAGAAAAATAACTTTACAATAAGTATGTCAATTCATTTTAGACAACATAGTATTGCATCTTGGCCTACCTCTAGCAATTGTTAGTGATAATGTATCATAATTTAATAGTAGTAAAACATAAGCCTTTTTTAGATGATTACACATTAAGCATTCCTTCTCTACATCTTATTATCCACAAGTCAATGGACAAGCTGAATCCAGCAACAAAGTTATCATCAATCTTCTTTAAAAAATGCTAAAAAAAAGTAAATGTAAGTGGCATGAATATTTATTGCACGCATTTTGGGCCTATAGGACAATGTTCCACACTACAACCAATGTTACCCTGCACAATCTTGTCTATGGATTTGAAGCCATTTTTCCTCTTGAATTGCAAGTTCCATCTTGGAGGATAGCTCTATTTAACTACATTCATAATTGATGTAACAATGAGTTTTGTACCATCAATTTGGAGTTGATGGAAGAGAAATGAATGCACAAACTTGATAATATCAAACATTACTATGAAAGGTAAAGATGGTAGTATCATCATGACTTAAACTAGTGGAATGTCAAAGAAGGAGACCTAGTATTAAAAGCTATTCATGAACCTACAAACAAGTTTTTACCTAACCGGGAAGGATCCTTCCTAGTCATCAAAGCTTATGGAAATGCAGCCTTTAGGACAGTGGAACTAGATGGAAATGAGATGACAAACCTGCTCAATCATTCCTATATAAATTCATATTATATCTAATAATAACCCATTTTCTCTTAGTGTTTGTTTTCTTTTCTTCATAGATTTAAATAGATATGTGATGATTGATGAACTTTGTGACCTATAACAACTAAGCATGCAAGATCTTTTCTCATTTTTGTTGTCAAAAAAAATTGAAAACCTTGTAAATCTTTAAAAATAAAGTGTAGCATCGTAAAGCTCTTTTGGCTATTCTTTATAATAGCCAACGTCTCATTTGTAATCTCATGTTTCTTTGATATGTTTTGTTGCTTTTTTTGTTTTGTTTGAAGGATGAATTGTGAGTCATTACAAAGGTGTAATTCATTGCAGTTGTAAGCTACCATGTGTTCTTAACACATGTGGTTCTATTAGCTTGTTTTATCATGCTAGTAGTACTTTCCCCTCTATCCTCCTCACTACTCCTTCTGAGCTACAACCATGCATCAATTTTATACTTTGACATTTTGGTTACAATGAAACTCTATGTGTGATATCCTTGTAACCTAGCCATGTGATATACTCAAAAGAATTAGTTAATCAATTCATTAAATCTTCTAATTCTTCATTCAACATAATAGCAAAAGTCCATCATTGATATTGGAACCCAAAGAAGGTTTGGTCCCCAAGAAAAGGAAAGAAAGGAAAAAGCCAAGAAAGCCAAGTGGCCAGAGCAACCCAAAGCCAAGTAGACAAAGTAGTCCAAAGTAAAACAAAGTAAATGATGAAAGAGAAAAAAGAAGAGCCAAGTGGCCAAAGTAGCCCATAATAAAGCATTGATTTCCCCAAACATGTATATCTAGTAAAAAAATTGCAAAGCACAAGTAGTTACCAATACATGAGTATATCACTAAGTCATAGTGATGAATCGTGGTTTGTTAGGTGCTGATATTGGACCCTTGACATTAGACCCTTGATGTCATACCTTTGACATTGGGCCCTTGACATCATACCCTTAACATTGAATCATTGATATTAGACCCGTGATATCGGGTATGCGATATTGTGACCTAGCTAACGATATCAGATACGCGATATCATGGTTCTTGTGTAAGCCTATAAATACTACATTTGGGTGCACAAGAAAGAGTCAGTCAGTCAGTAGGTTAGTATAGAAGTAGAGTCTTGTTCATTCATTTTTAGTTCCTCTAAACTCTTTCCCTAGTGCATGCCTGCAATGTAATGATTGTAATTGTATGGAACCTTTATTTGAGTGTGATGTACTTGGACACGTACATGACCAGCAATAAAGATTGAGATTACTCCATCATTGTAGCATTCACTTAGTTTTAATTACTTAATTTTTATTGTTATTTATTACTTTCCTAATTAGTGTTTCTTTACCTTCTTTTACTATCCCTATTATTAAACATGAAATGAGTACGACTTAATCACGAGCATTTAAGTGTGACTATTTGGTAACCCAGTAGCATATCTAGGAGCACTCAAGTAATATACGCTTGGTAATCTTAGAAGTAGTACATGAGGTCCAAGATGTATATGGATGATTAAGGATGGATTCTCATCGCACTTAGGCTAGCTTAGATTCTCTTCTTCCATTTCCTCTTAGATTAAAACAAAGTTATTTTCCATTGCCTCTAGGAGTAGCACTAGTTTAGGCCCATATCATACACCTCACTCTGGACTAAACCATACATGACAAAGCAAATGCTAGTCTAGGTGGGAAGATAGTGAACTACGATCAATGTGTAACTATCTAGATACCACAACTAGCCCATCCATGGAGTTCAACCAGATCATGCATGAATGCTCGTATACGTATGGTTGAGTGTAGGGGTACCTAGCCACTCATTACTGGCACTATTGCCAAGGATGGTGCTAGTTATCTAGATTAGTTATATCATACAAGATCACTGTAACAAAGTATTTTAGAAAAGAAGTTGATTTTAATTAAGTCACACATTATTCATAACAATGTCTTTCTCACAAGACTATGACAACATAATAACTAGTAAGGCAATTCATTGGAAATCCAACAAACTATACGATGATGAAGATGAAGTTTGGATTACTCAATCTGATGCATGGGTCTCCTATGTACATAAACAAAGACAACATCATCCTAACTTACAAACTCATAATCTACCTAGTGACGATGAACCCTTGGTAGCCACTAGGAGTCTAATGCATATACAAGAGGCTATTCAAATATCCCATAGGCATAATAAGGAAAGCCATCTACCTAGCCTTGATTTAAATAAATTTTCCAAATTTTTAGGAGGCTATGATTTAGATCCACAACATCATTTACAAGTCTTCCATGATGCCTGTGTATGGAACAATATTGATAATGGGTGGAAAAAACTTAAGCTCTTTCCTACGACACTCGTTGGCCAAGAAAAAGTATGGTACAAATCCTTAAAACCAAAATCAATTCATAGATGGCCAACAATGGTATAACTATTCAATGAAAGATATCAAACTTAGTGTCAGCCTTGACGAGACAAATCCAAGAGTGGAAATAAGCACAACATGAACCCTTGGACATGGCCTTAGAAATATATTATGCATTGTTAAACAACTACCCAGGCCATGGATTCTCCAAGGAAAGGCTAATGTATCACATCATGGATGGGCTTTGTAATGAAACAAAGGAGACCCTAGAGATGTATGCCTGAGGTCAAATCTATGAGCTACAAACCCACCAATTCCAAGAGCTTATTAAGTGGGTAGCAAAACAAGAAGGAGAAATGGCTAAATGGGAGAATGTTGAAAGCTCTCAATGAGACAAAAATATTGAATTAGCAAAGGTCCATGATCCTGAAGAGGAGAAATCAACTCACCTCAAGGAGGTGGAATCATCTCTGCCAATACTACAATCACTAGATGAAATTAAGCCAAAGATCAATAATATGATGGAATGGATACATGAAAAATGTGGAGAATATGCCAAAATTATTAGAGGTAGAACCATAACAAACCAATAAATAGGATAGAACACCGTTAAAAAATCAGAAAGAAGGGTTGAAAAGAATAAGAACTCAATTGCTAATCATACATATCAATGTAAAATTTTCCTGTACGATCATCCCAAAGGTTAATGCCCAATCTTGTCACATTTACATGAGCATTGGAAAAGAATGTTACATCCAAAGTTCATACAAAAATACTGTGTTCAATCATAGTGGCAAAACTCCTAGTCATGGGGGAGGTCACCCTCAAACTAGTCACACCCTTCATATCATCCAGACCTAAGTGCTTATCAGGTTCAACATCATGTTTCCCCAATCAGGTCAACATTTTCTATCTCACCACACTATTATTATTCTCCTAAGTACTATCAGCCTGTGTCCTTTCCAATAAGATCACCACCTCATGTTCCTTATACTTCTCCTTACTCTCAATATTCTCATCCTTCACCTCCTTCTACATCACCGCCAATAGTACCAAAAGGTTTTACACCATAGCACCAACCCACTGATGTTACTTATGTTGCTACTATCAACTGTAGTGGGAATCCCTCACAACGTTGAAAGCATCCTTTCTTTAGGCATGACCGTAGAAAGGAATAGCACAATTCCAAGACCACTGCATCCTCCCACTTAGCACAAGTTCAACATTGTGGTGCATCCTTTTTCTCAAACTCAACACCTCGTGTTACCTTATCTGGGCCAGCAATATAGCCATGTAGGGAGACATATCGATCCTTACATACCATCTTACGATCAAGGATGCCATAGTGGGTCAACTCTATATCAATTAAACTCATCTTCTAACTTGCCCCACTATGTCAACTTTAATACAATGTGTGCACCCTAATTTGGTTACATTCCAATCACGAAATTAAAATACACACAGTGGTTTGGATATGATCAGGTCCCAATATTTCCAAAATGCTTGGATCCAAACCTTCCATTTATTAATTTTTTCCATGATCAAAAGTTTAGTTATGGGGGATATCCCCCATTCTTACAAGTAGAATTAATAAACATTTTTCCTTTTCTTTGATTTTACAATTTTTTGTTTTCCAGTTTTTCATCTTTCAATTTATTGTTTTATCTTTTTATCTTTTTATGAGTAATCTCATCTATGAATAAAGCACTCATGTGACTTATTGGTTGAGGTGTTGTTCTTTGCTATCAAGTCCTGAGTAACTAATTATTTGGATAGCAAGCCCATCTACTCTGGGTACGATGATATTCTTGACATCATTAAAACTTAAAGTAATTTTGTACTCATTATACCTAGAGTGAAGAAGGATAGACCAAGAGGGAATGGCCAGGGTGTGACATTAAGGGAACTTGTGGATTCTCTTTGGTGACATCTATAGAAGTTACCATGCAGCTTGGGTTTACTAAGATCCTTCTTGTAGATTTAATGAAAAATGGGAGTAAGAGTAATAAAGGCACTCACTCAATATAACCAATGCTATTCTATGGGGTTCCACTAAAAAGACATGCACCCATGCCTGAAGGTAGGTGGCTTCTTAGATTAAGCATTAAAAAATGAGAAAAAGAAAAAAGAAGTGCAAGAAGAGTGGACCAAAGTAGCCACACAAAAAGAAAAAGAAAAGATCAAGATCAAAGTGTTGCAAAGCAATTCTAAATCACTCCTCCCTTGAACAAAATGCCAAGTGATCATACACCTTGTTGTCATGGTACTCTTATGGTTGTCCATCATGGGATGAAACAATCCAATGTCACTAATCGGAGGAATGGACTTGGTCTTGATTTTGGAGCGATGATTTCATGACACATTAATCATACCCTACACTCAAGATTCATTGTGCCCTAGGTCAGTTACCTCATGTCCCAATCTCTTCAATCCCTTCTACAATTTGCCTCATCTTACTGTTCATGTATTTGTGACCTGTGTCTTATGTAGCATTGAATTCATACCTCATCATGGTGGTACCTACATGTGTATGTTTTGTGGAACTGGTGTGGATTACATTTAACCCTTTTAGTGCCTACGAATATTTTAAGGTGTGGTTACGCAAGGGCATTATAGGTTAGAACTTGCTTTGGGGAGAACCCACTTGCATGATTTTTGTAATTTGTACTTGTTGCACACCACCATATCATTTTATACCCTCCAAGTACTTCATTTCCAAATCTATTCTTTTCCTTGTCATCATTTTATCAACGTTTCTCAAAACCATTACATGTCCTTTTATGTGTCATATAAACAAATTAAGTTTGACATTAAAATTTTGGGGCAACTTCCTTGAAAAAATTTCTAACTCTAAAATCACACTAAGCAAAGAATTCAACATTTATTAAAGGCAATGAGTAAGGTATGAAATAATTGAACTTCTTTTAATAACCTTACTAACAATTGATCTTTGTGTGATTATAGATGGCCCTTAAAAGAGGATAATAAGGAGGGCCTTCTCAAGGTGCATTTGAATACCTAGGGGAAGGTAGAGGCAAAGGGCCTCATGTAGAACATGCAATGTAGGAGGCACAATCATTCAGCATCTATCAAGAAACTCCTCTCACTACATAATTTGGCCAAGCAAAAGGTGGAGAGGTCATGGCTCGAGCCTATGAAGAGGAACAATGGCTATCTGTGACATGGCATGTCAAGGCCAATCAAGTGTTCCCGCAATGACCGTGCCCATGGAAAGTGTCGACTCCATCAAACATTGGAACGTTAGCATGGATAGCTCATAATCCTTGAATAGAAGAGGAGAAACATTAGACACTTCTTCAACGTATCAATCTCAAAAGCCTAGAGCGTAGGATAAAGGGAAGGCACCCATGGAGGAACCACTGCCACTTGGAACCACATGAGTTCCAATAAAATTTTGTCTATTTTTAATTCTGTGTTTGTGTCCTAATTTTTTTGTATTCATCTCTCCACTATGGCATGAATAAATTCCTAGTCCATCAATAATCCCATACCTATCCACTATGTAATTGAATGACCTTGTTCCTCACTTTCTTTGACTCAAGGACGAGTTGTTATTCAGTCATGGGGGTATGATGAATTGTGGTTTGTCAGGTGCTGATATCAAACCCTTTACATTAAACCCTTGACGTTGGACCCTTGACATTGGACCCTTAACATCAAACCCTTGAAATTAGACCCTTTATATCGAACCTGTGATATTGGGTATGCAATATCACAGCCTAGCTAACAATATTAGATACATGATATCATGGTTCCTATGTAAGCCTATAAATACCACATTTGGGTGCACAAGAAAGAGTCAGTCAGTCAGTAGGTCAATATAGAAGTAGAGTCTTTTTCATTCATTTTTAGTTCCTCTCAACTCTTTCCCTAGTGCATGCCCGTAGTATGATGATTATAATTGTGTGAAACCTTTATTCAAGTGTGACGTACTTGGACATGCACATGACTGGAAATAAAGATCAAGATTACTCCATCATTGTAGCATTGACTTAGTTTTAATTGCTTAATTGTTATTATTATTTATTGCTATGATATTTTTCCCATTATTATTACTTAGTTTTCCTCTGAAATTTGATCACAATTTTCATGTAAATTTTAATGTAATTGTGATCAAATTTAAGAGGAAAAGAAATGCCTTGATTTTTCCTTAGAAATCTATCTTGTGATCTTGATTCATTAAAATACTAAAGCATTCTCATATGTAAAACATAATTCATAGCATAAAACATGAAATATGCTATTAAATATCATATGCCAAATATTACACAAAAAAGTTTACTAGCCAGTGTAAACTAGATTTATGTTGCATGTACATTGTAGGTTGCTATCATAAATCATGTAGAATATGCTACATTTTTCTTGCTAGCGTAAATTGTAAAAATGTTGGAGGTGATACTCAAAAATCTATTGAGAAATAGAAGTCAATGCAAAATAGCAAGCCATGGCCTATAAAAACAAAATCCAACATAGAATTTTAAATCTTTTGGACATCTTGAGACCTTGAAGCATGTAGCAATTCTAAATGTTAACAATCAGAAGCACTTTGAACCTATTTAAAGCCTTTAGTCCAGTGTAAAACAAGCAAGCTAGGAATCTTCATGATGGTTGTGGAGCACATCCCATCCACCCATGCCTCAAACCACCCAACAATAATTTCAAGGAGACTTTTGAGGTCTTTGTTGTAAGGCTTAAGTATAGACTGAGACTTATAAGGTCATTATTTTGAGGCTTGGATGCAGATCTACATTCTAAATACCTTGAGAACATATAAATATGTATTTTCTAAACTCTATATTTTTTCAAATCATATAAGTTTTCAGTGTTTTGGCCATATCTCTTTTGTTTTCTATGTTGGCACTTAATTCGCTTACAAATCTAGCCTGTTATTCATTATTCATATATCTCTCACTCATTTGCATCATTTGCATAAAATCAATAAAAAAATTTTAATTCCTTCAAAGATCAGCTAAACTATGGAAGGCACCTCAAATTCTTTAGGTTTGTGGATCTTGAGGCTAAATTATTTCATATAGGGATTCTTAGTCTCCAACATTTGATTTTTCCTATTGCTACACCTAGAGTACGCATCTTAGTCATGGGGAAGAATGTTTGTGCATGATCTTGAAAATTTTACAATTTTTACTAATTCTTGGAAGATTAATAAGGATGAGTATTATGAACTAAAATGCATAACAATAGGATTTTAATCTAATTTAACTTAATATACTTACAAATTTCTCTTCAAATAACATTTTGATATTTTTAAATAATAAATCAAGGACAAGTGACAGGTCATACAAGTTAACCTTTTTCTAATTATTAGGAAAATTATTTAATTAAGGGGTTTTATAAAATTGTATTTTTTTCTAAATTGATGAATTTTCAAACTCTACAATCCAAATTAAAAAAAAAGATAGATTATGTCTGATAATTCTAATTAAAACTAAAAATCCAATGGAAGGATATGAACCATTAGGAATTTTTATAGAATTTTTGGATAACCTTGGAAATTTTTTGTGATTGTAGATGTTGCTAAAAAGAATGCTCAAAAGTAGAAGGATCATCATAATATAGAGAAAAGAGGTCCATAGGGGAGAGGTAGAGTGTAACACCCTTCTTCCTAAGTCTTACATTGGAGAGCATTACATTGGGTAAAACACCTAACAAATGATTGATCATGGAAGAAGCAAGATAACAAATGAACTACATTTTGAAAAAAGGTACAAAGGAACCTAGCTTAAATCCATGATCCAAGGAAAGAGATGAAAATAACAAATAAAAAGAAATACATAAATATAATTAAAATTATGATAAACAACTATGCTAAAAAATTAACCTAACTAAATTGAAAAATAATATAAAACATCTACTGGAAATTAAATAAAAAATAAAGAAATTAAATAAACTAAAATTTGAATCTCCATAATATGATACCAACATAAGAACCATGGTCTAAATCATACATAATCCATAAATCTAGAAGTAGAAAAAGAAAAACAATATCTAGCACATGTTGGAATGTCGAATACATACATATCCAAAGCTCAAATTTGAGAATATAACATCATAAGCCATACTAGAAACAATCCATAAAACCATCCAACATCTCTAATTTCCATATAATCCAATCAACCTATAATAATATGAATTATCTCTATAAGATTGAGTGAGAAATCTTGGGTTCATCTCCATCTAAAGAATAGGTAGATCTCATGAGAGTTAAGTGGAGCATAATTGTCCTCCAAAACATGATAGCTTAAGAATATCTAAATAATCAAATAAACATACAATTAAACATCCAACCATTTGATACAACAAATACCAAAATTTTTCAACTCAAATCATCACCATAAATAAGGAAGCTAGAACACACTACACATGGTGTTAAATGTGTTTCAAGCTGTTATGTGTACTTTACCAAATACCAAAACCAAAATGTATCAAAACCAAATAGCAAAATACCTTATGCATGGATTTATTATTAGTCTCAAATTAAATGAGAAGTGTCTTCAAGACTCACTTAATAAATTCCAAAATATATACCAATGCTAAAGATGTCTACTAAGACTCATCTCTAACATCCTAGAGGCATCAAATAAAAAGGGCCAATAAACCATGGAATCCCCCTCTTAGATAGGATGGGATCTCTAATGAAAGCCATACTAATATATCCTAGTAAGGATCAATCATCAAACAACTCTAGGAAGCCCATCTCCAACCAACCATACAAACTCGGTGCTAGCTCCAACATTTAGTCATCCAACAAACATACAAACATGACAAAGCAAACTAATGATGATGGATAATAATATAATCAAAAGAATCTATCTCACCAAGGGGATTCCAAAAAAAAAAGGATCATTCTAAAAGACATTAGTCTAAGGAATATTATATTACCATCAAGATTAAACAAATCATGTGGAACTTTAGCATTGACAAGGGACCAAATTGGACATCCAAAGAGATTACATGTATCTCAACATATTTTTCATGATACAAATTAATCAAAAAATAGAAAACCATACTAGAGATTTCAAAAAAAAAATACTCAAACCAATATAACAAGTAGACTAGAATCTCTAATATTTAGGTGTAATGCTCACACCATACAATAACCATTTATCCAAGCAATGGTGCTCCAAAACTTAGAAACTCAATGAGAATACTAACAAAATAATGATGTGAAAGAATGCATACAACAATGATCTAATATGTCAAAATAATGAGATAGATATTCCAATTTAATTTCTAAGGAAATTCACGATTAGGCAAGGTTTAGTCGAAGAAATACTCTCTCATGCAAGGGAAAATAACCAACATTTGAAAATGTAAAAGAGAACACAACAAGTTTACCAAATGTGGAAGATTTAACAGGGTTTTAGGAAGCTTTTGAAATAAGTAAATCAAGTATCAAGTCAAATCAGAGGATCAAGATCCATAAGAAACAAGTTTATTGAAATTTTGGACTTTTAGGAGAGACATCTAGGATAATAAGCTATGTCTAGGAGGAGACATCTATTTGCAGGAGTAGATGTTTATAACAAGGCAAAGACATCTTGTCTTAGGAAAATATGTCTCTAAGGAGATGTCTATGGAAAAAAGGAGATGTCTATAATAAAAAGTAAATGTCTACTTTTAGTAGGAGACATCCCTAGTAGGGTAGAATCATCTATAAGGAGACATCCTTACTAGGCATGAGACATCTTCCTTGGTGGGATTTCTTGTAAGAGAGACATTGTTCCAAGACCAAAGACATCTAGTATGAGTGGGAAAGGATACAAATTCAGTCAAGAAAAACTAAATTGATGGAAAATGATAGATACACCATAGATTTGACTCCAATAATCCAAGATCAAAAATTAGTGAAGAGCAAGAATAATCCATTAGTAGACCTAGTGAGAAAGAATTTAAATGAACAAAAACATAAGGTAGGAAATCTCACAATGTAAGGAATAACATCCACATAACTATGACAATGATATGAATAATGAAATAAAGATCCAATTAAAACCATCACAAAATCAAAGAAACTAAAATAATGCATTCACAAGAGGTCGAGATCAATCAAGTGGAAAAAAAAAGATCAAGGTAAGAAAAAAAATATCCTAATATTCCAAACTACCTATCAAATGAATCCAAATCACACACACTCTCTAGATCCAAAATAAAACCAAATAAGAATTAGATCAGCTCCCATCATTCTATTACCATTGATAAAGACCTATTAAACAATAAGCCCATTCTTCGATATCCAAAATTCTTAGAAAATCCATATCCAAAATTGATACAAATAGAAATACTTTTAACCATAACTTTTATACACACCAATCATTCAATACAACATTTCAAGATAATTAAAGCAATACCCATCAATCTAGAAACAACATAATAATATGGAATTTATTATTACTAAATCCATTCCATGAATGTGAACAAACTTGCAAATGTAAATGGAAAAGTAACCAAGATTACTCAACTCCAATCTACACAGAAATCCACAAGAGAATAGAGTAATACTAAAAATATCCAAGCAACAACACAATCGATCAGAAATCTACTAGTACCTCTACTAGCTTTAATCTCTAACAACACCTTTGCATCATGATCCTGAATTTTCAAGGTATGTGAAATGAAAAATTCATACAAATTTTAATGGAAGATTAATAAAAACTATGGAATTGAAGATAATAGTTAATTACCAAAACAAGTATTAAGCTAAAAGAATATTACCATTATTCCTTCTCACCACACTTGTGACTTCTTCTATTCTCACATAAACTCCACACGTACTAAAATAATCAATAAAGAAAATGCTAATAAAATACTATTCTAAAAATATCCCATTAATGTCATAAAAATAAAACTAGAACTAATTAAATTAAATATAACTCAAATAGCTACCAACACTATATAACAAACAAGGTCATAAAATATACTCTAGGAATATGAAGCAAACCATAGATCATTAACCATGTCATGCTCCCAACCAATCTTTTATGAAATCCTACCACATTCACTAATAGGATTGGTAAACATCTGCTAAATGATAATAAAAATATGCATATAAATATATAAATTCCAAAAGATACATAATAGTATTAATACACATATGCATCTCAGAGGTCATCAACATGAAATATTAAGTTCTCCATCATCAAATATATCAAACTAATAACATGCATAACACACACCTAAGCATAAATAACATAATTTCGATAAGGATCATACATACCAAGAATACCAAAAATGAGGGTTGTTACATCCTCCCCTCCTCTTAAGAATCTTCCTCTCGAAAGATCTTAGGATGTAAAGAACATAAATCAAACTCAAGCTTCTAAGTAGCCTCTTAAGAACCATGATGGCCCCACAAGATCTTCACCATGAGCACAACCTTGTTGCACAACTACCACTCTATTTGGCTACAATCCTAATGGAACACTTCACATATGAGACATTAGCTTAAACTTGTACCTCTATCCAATCAACAACATGACTATGATTAAGAACATACTTCCAAAGCATGAAGATATGAAACACATCATGCATGCTCGAAAGTTGTGAAGGTAAACCAACACAATACTCCACATCTCCTATATGCTAAAGAACATTACACAACCCAATGTAATGAGGTGCAAGTTTTCCTTTCTAATTAAAATACATCAAGCCTTTCAATGAAGAGACATGAACAAACACTTTTTCATCAATTGCAAGCTCAAGGAATCTCCTTCAATGATTCATGTTTCTCACTTGATAATCTTGAGATACTTTAAATTGCTCACAAATCTCCCTAAATTTCTTGGTCTTCCTCATCAAAATGTCCAAAATGATGCACTACCTATCATCAATTACATCCCAACACAAGGGATTCCTACATTAACTTTTGTAAAGAAAAAAAGAAAAGAAAAAAGAAAAAAAACCGTGTATGGTGCTACCATTAGGCTTTTTTGGTAGCTGTTGTTGCAGCTAAACTCTACCAATCACAATAGACTATCCCAACTCTCTAAGAACTATAAAGCAGGATACTGAGGCATGTCCTCCAATACTTGGTTGATTCTCTCAACTTGACCATCAATTTGAGAATGATAAGATAAACTCATATTTAGCCTAGTGTCCAAGTTTTCAATGAATGTATGTCAAGGTTAACAAGTAAATTCGGCAAACAATTTGAGACAATCTTAGCAGGAATGTCATGGAATTGTATGATCTCATAGATGAATAATTGTATAACATCCTCTACACTATATAAAGTATTTGTAGCTAGGAAATGAGATGACTTGATTAACAAGTGAACAATAATAATGATAACATCCTTTCCACCCTTAGTATAAGGTGAACTAATAATAAAATTCATACCAATCACCTTTCACTTTCACTTTTGAATAGCATGAGGGTACAAGTAGCCACTTGTTCATTAGTGCTCAAGATCAACCTACTGATAGGCTAGACATCTAGCCACAAATTCTCCAATCTACTTCTTCATGCCTAACCACAAATATAACCTCTTTAGCATTTGGTATATCTTGTCATTTCCAATATGCATATGAAGCCTACTAAGATGAGCTTCCTCCAATAGATACTACCATAAAGAATCAAGCACATACACCCAATCCTTTCAAAAAAGTAACTTGAGCATATCAACTACCATTAAAGAATAACTAGATCAGCTAAGTTCCTCATACTAAGGATCATGCTACTACTTTGCACAAATCTCGCTAACCACATCAGACTAGATCATGAAACTTTGAATCTTACTAGCCACATGGTTCAAGGCATCCACAATAACATTGATTTTACCTATCTAAGACTAGATGGTAAAATTAAATTTTAGTAATAGCTCAACCCACATTCTCTAACATAGGTTTAATTATGACTAATTCATCAAATATTGCAATTCTTTGTGATCTAATCCAAATCATTAACTACTCCCCAAACAAGTAATTTCTTTAAACCTTAAAGATAAACATCATTACTCCCACTCAAAAATATGTGTGGGGTAGTATATCTCATAAGGATTTAACTATCATGAGGCATAAGATACCACTTTGTCCTCTTGCATGAAAACAAAACCACAACCTTCTCCTAATGCATTAGTACAAATGTCAAATAATTTAGTTGGGGTAGGTGAAATCAAAATAAAAGTCAAGATTACTCTACCCTTGAGTTCATCATAGGCAACCTAATAACATGTTTCCCATAAGAAATCAATATCCTTCTATAACAACTTTCCAACCTAAGAAAATTGCAAACCTCTTCAAGATCCTTTAAAATTCCAAATAACTAATATCTTAGAAGGATCCACTATAAGAATAAACTTATGTTTGGCCCTTGAAGGAGTAATTGTGCTAATAAAATCTAAGACTCATTGATGAATGGCCTATCAACAATTACCAATTCGAAAGGAGCTCTAGCCTTTTTGATTGTTGGTCCATAAATTTGACATTTATAACATCTTTGAATCTTCAAGCTACTATCTTGGTACATTCTAGGCCCATAAAAGCCATATCGAATTATATGTTGCATAGTGAACTTAGGAAACTCGTAAAATAAATTAGCATGATCATGAAATTTTTCTAAAATATGATTGATTTGATCATTATGAACACATTCAAACAAAACCCCTTTGAATTCCTTTGTATATAAAATTCCATCTTTAATCACAAATTTATTTGCCTTTTTGAAGAAAGCTCTTTTTTGATTTCAAGTAAAATTATCTATAACCTTCCTTGTATTAAGAAATTCTAAAATTTCATCATACCAATTTTTTTCATGAGTCCTTAACATGTATATTTTGTTTTCTCTAGCCATTAACTTGGCTAATCCCACTCATTCAATAGTTTTGCATATTTCCAGTGAAAACCTAAAACATTGAAGCTTCATAAGACACTTCCCTCTTTTCAACCCAATTTCATTTTAAGTGAAGAATTGCTTAACTTTAGGCTCTATTAACATAATATGAACCAATGAGCTTTCCAAGTAATACTTGAAATGTTGAAGTGCTTTAATAACCATGAATGCTTGTTTCTCTAAATCAAAATAATTTATTTCACAACAATAATTGAATCATTTGAGGAAAAAGCATATAACCAAAAAATATTCCTTCAATTTTTGGTTTTACCAAGTATGGAGCTTCTTGTAAGCAATTTTTAATGTGTTAGATGCTCAATATTTGGTAAAACTTGAACTTGTGAGTCATCTATAACAATACCCTTTTGATAGATTACATGACCTAGTAAGCTCCCATAATTTACCCCAAAGATGCATTTCTTAGGAGTTAATGAAATACCATGTTCACGACATCTGTCAAAAATTTGTTGGAGGTGATCAATATGATCTTTCTTTCTCTTTAAATATATAGTGATATCACCATGATGAATTTTCCTATTAAATATTTAAAAGCCAAATCCATTACTCTTTGGAAAGTAGCTATAGCATTTGATAATCCAAATGACATTCTTGTGTAAGAAAAAGCTCCTGATTTGGTAATAAATGCTATTTTATATCTATCACCCTTATCAACCATAATTTTATTATAGTCTAAAAAAATCTAGAAAAGAATATACTTGATACCCTAATACTTTGATTAATAAATTTCTAAAATCTACACAAACCCTAATATCACCATTCTTCTTTCTTACTGGAAAAAGATTAGTAA
>MNCI01033485.1:32052-91054 GCA_015680685.1 Gnetum montanum
TCCACTTGCTCTTATCTTGAGATTTCTCTTTTTCCAAGTTATAAACTTATTAGAGTGTGCAAATTTTTATTCAAAAGTTCTTTTTTTGACAACTTTATTTTTTCCATTGAAATAACATTTTCAATCATCAAAGGTTCACTATATGTGTATATTTGATTTGGTTTCCTTTTCTAAGGTAGCCACATATGTGAATAATTTGTTGATATGTAACCTAAGAAATTTTTACTCCAACTTCTACTCAATGAAGATTGTATGAATTTAGTATATCTGCTACTTGGATAGTTATTCTACTTTTATATGAGGTTCAAAAGTGATTTCTAATAGAACATTTGATAGCTAATCCATAATCTTCATTCAACTTTTGTCCACTTGAACAATATTTTTATTGAATTGTTCAGGAATCAAACCAAGTTTTTTGCACATAGATAATGGCATGATAGTAGATCTAGTTCTAGAATCAACCAAACAATTGAGAAGATATTTATCCTTTGACTTCATTGTCAAAAGAAAAGGAGGAGTTTCTTTATCAGGAGTACAATTATAGATATTTTTTGTTATCTTATCAATGTTAAACACATAACTTAACTTTTACTCTCCAACTCTTCTTTTTGCCTTAATAATATCTAAAGATTTTCTCTGTTGATTTCCTATCTGTAATAATTAATATACGCTAGTTCTAACCTTGACATGTTTAAGATCCTCAATTACATTATATTCTCCATCTTCATAAAATCTTGATTTCTTCATACATTTATTAAAAGTATGATTTTGAATTACTTTCTCTACTTGATTTTCTTTACTTTTATTTTTCCCTCTTCCACTTGGTTAAAAAACCTTCCTCTTAGTAGATGGATCAGAATTGACATTTGGAGGCCTAGAAGTGGTTAATTTTTCCTTTGATTGTGGATTATATCTATTTTGTTCATTATTATTACACTCTTCATCTGATGATATATCTTCTTCAAAACTTGATAGAGAAGATGTATCACTAGATCCATTCTGAGAAGATTTTCTTTTGTAATGAACATTAGATAGCTCATTATCAAATTCAATATCAAGGAAATTGGACATAAACATATCACTTTCATCCTCATCATCTGCTAACTTTATATCTTGATGATTATGTTTTCTATTTTTCTTTTTCTCCTTTATTTTAATTTTTGCCAAAAGCTTTTTCTAGTTTCACTACTTTGTTGGATAAGTCTCTCATTAATTGTCCTTTTTCAAATTCTCTACTTTCTAACTCTTGCTTTGTCTTAATATGATATGGCCTTGGTAATGCTTTAAGTTGGGAAAAATCTTAAACATGAATCATAAGTTTCTCTTCTCTTTTTTGAGTTGTAATAATTTCTTCACTATTTAAGTTTAGCTATTTTTCTAACTGTATAGCTTCACTATAGTCATTTAGTGTTAGCAAGTTTGGAGCTCTCAACCAGATTAAAATATTGGGATTCACAACTTTAAGATAAGTGTCTCTAAGCATTTCATCTGATGGTCTATACTATCTTTGAAAGAGCCCAAAAATTCATTGAAATTTAATGTTGAAATCTCTAATTAACTCTTTAACTCCTTGCTTACCTTGTACTAGCCCATAGTACAATTGTTGTTGATTTAATTGACTAACAAACTGAGCCAAGAAAAGGCTTTTCATATCATTCCAACTTGTAATATTGTGGCTTGGCAAGTTGTAATACCAACTCTGATACGTATCCTTTAAATTTACTACAAACAACCTACAAGCTTGGTCTTGGTGTTGAATATTTGCATGAGCTAAAGCTAGTTCAAATAGGTAAAGATATACTTCAACTAAGTAAGCTTTTCTAGGAATAAAAGGTTTAGAAAAATATTTGTTAACTACCTTGGAAATATTGTTGTAGTTTGGAAACCCTAATGATGTAACTCCTTGCCAAGGATTAACTGGTTGTGGGTTTGCCAATAATGTCTAAACTGTTATATTTTTTTTTTATGTTCTCCTAGAGATTGATAAATCGGACAGAAGAGGTGAGCTTTATCCTTCTATTTTTTACTCTACTACTTGTTCCAAACTTAAAAACTTTTTTCTATTCTTCCTCTCATGAATAATTAGTCTTATAATCAAAAAATTCTTTAGGACTTTTGAAATCTTCTAAACTACTACTCTATTTGGTCATTAATTCAAAATAATAGCTAATTTTCTTTCAAGCCCTCCTTTTAGCTCTAAAAAGAACTATTGGCTTGCTGGGAATATAAAGCTCTTTGAATGTAATAATCTATTAACTTATGAACTTAGGTGACAAATTTTCTTACCCTCCTTTTAATGCCAAAAAGAACTATTGGTGACCATTTGGGACCACCAATGTTTTCCTTCAATCTCGTGACTAGAATCATGAGAAACAAACGTGTTCATTCAAACCTGAGTTTAGGTGTTTGCTGGTCTCTGGAAACACCAAGGCCTAGATACCTCCAAATAAACTCAGTGGCAATAGAGCGAACTAAGCATAAATGTGTGTTTGCTATTATGATTGTTAAAATTGTTGGGTTTGTCAATTAACTGTAACTTGCTATTATAATAGAAATTTAGCTAAGTTTGTTGAATACTATGCATCATTAAAGACTCCTATTTTGTCAAGTCGCTTAGTCTATATAGTCCCTATAGTACGTTGCTTGAAAAAAAAATTTCATCAAAATGCTTAAGTACAATTCTATAGAAATCTACTCCTAGTTTTCATTAGAGAGAAAGATCCACAAGAAAAAATAGAAATAGAGCGAGATTCATTGGATTTTAAAAGAGAAGAAGAAAGAAAAGTAGATTTGTGTGAAATCTCAAACATTTAAGCAAGATAAATTGAACATAAGGAAACACTTTGAAATAAAGCTATTCCAATTCAATCTAAGATGTTACAAATTTTCCAAACCCTTGAGCTTAACAAGCAATTTCATAAAAGACACTTGTATTAGACTACCAAAATGCTTTGTAAATGACAAAATACAAGCTATTGTTTGGCTAGTTAAATAGTTGTCAAGAATTGCAAATAATAGAGCTATCAGAAAAGATTTAACAACTTCAAGATTAAAACATCAAGGAAAAGACTTTAAAAATTGAAGCTATTTCAAGTCAACTCAAAATATCAAAGATTTTCTAGATCCTCTAAACTTGAACAAGTAATTTGATAAAGACATTACTATTAAATTGCTCAAGATGCTTTTTAAAAGACAACATAAGCTCTTACATGGCAACCAAATAGAAGTCTAGAATTACATGAAAATAGAGCTATAAGAGCACTTAGAAAATCCCAAAATTAAATGCCAAGCACAGTACTATCTAAACCATTAGCTAAGCAACTAGGACAAAATGAAAAGAAAAGAACTCACAAGATTTAAACAAAGAATCTGAATTGATGATGCAATTAGCAAGCCATTTTTACAAGTAATCTTCAATATGTCTTCTTGATTTTCTTTCCCTTGTTTGAATTGATTCATTATGCTACCCTTGAAGCTCTTTTTATATTGGCTTCTAAGTAGTTACAAACATCATGAAAAATTAAGGTGAGTTACAAACATTATGGGGGTTTAGTTATAATTACCATAGAAAGTTATAACTTCTATAAGAACTTACTATCACTATAGAAATACAAGCTATTGTTGTAAGTGTCTTATTCCTATAGGACATTGGATAACTATCCCATGAATTCCTTTTCTTAAATAACTCTTTCTTTAAAAAATATACAATGAGCTTGTTCATTATGTGCCTACTACATTTGAACATTTTCTAATGAGCCTTTCTAGTATACATTGCACCATTGTGTTTGTATGTATAAAGGCATGTTTAAAATAAGGTGCTTTGTTAACTTTTAAAAAAATTGAGGCCATGTGCCTCCGTAGGCCCGCCTGGGTCACAAGGCCCGTGGAAGTAGTTGTGTCCCCTTTTGTGCAGTGCGGACCCATGGATTGCTGCTGAGTTCCTTGCATGCCGCCTTAGTCTCTCCGTCTATGGATTGCTGCTGAGAATTTAGTTATGGATATCCCTGCCTTTGTCAAGTGCACACAGGTGGACACATGCAGGAAGAACGCTTACCATGGTAATGGTATCAGGTTTGATACCCTCTGCCTGCATCTCTTCAAACAGCCTCACTAATTCCTTTTATTGCTCAATGTGAACGTACCCAACAATCATGGCATTCCATGCAACGCAATCTCTTTTAGGCATTCTGTCAAACATTGCCCTGGGCTGCTCTGAAGCTGGACAAGATATTTCTCTTCTTCTACTGAAACAGTGGCATTTGGCTCATCTGTCTTTATTAAATAACAGAATTTTCTCGTCTACTAATTTTATTTACTAAAGCAAGCCCTTTTTACCTAACCAATTCGGTTAAAAACAGTTAGTTTCCTTGAAATTTGGAAATATGTCGACCTCATATTTTTTTTGAAGGTAAGGTTAAACCTGTCAAGCCTTAACCTGGTAGAGAGGTATTCAGCCAGCCGTTGCCACCAGCGTAATCATCGTCATCGCCAGCAGCCAAAAACTGCTGCTGCTCATCCTGCAACTTCGCGTCAGGCCAAACCCATGACTATTTTAAAATTTGCTTTATCATCTTGCCGAGCTGCAACCTAGAAGCTGTTTCATAATTGCTGAACTTCGACCCTGACCAAGAACATTTACAAACTTGCTGCCTAGCAAAATCAGTTTCAACTGTTTCTTTCTTTCGCTACTGCCACTGTTCCTGGTGACAAAAACGCAGTTTGGCTAACCCATGATGTGAGCGTGGCACCCTCATCATTTCCTATCCTTTGCTGATACAACACACAGAGACCACTCCACCAACTCCCTGCTCCACGTTTGAGGCAACGAACTGAGAAGTATCCCTTCTTTCTTTGAGTTTTGATTCCTTTACAATTTGAGGTTTCAACTTCAACTCCCGCTTTTGAGATACCACAACTAATTGCCTGTGCAAGCACTGCTGTATTTCCATAAGTAGATGCATAAGTTACAGCTATCATCACATCCTTTGTCTCTTGTAGTTTTCAACTAGTCATGCCTTATACTCACAGATAAACTCAGTCACTATGTATGGCACAATGGGACCACATACGAGACATTGCTACAGTGACAAAGTTATCCTCTGTATTGCTGTGACCAAATATAGCTGTTAATATACTCACCGGTAAGTAAGTTAATGCCAATAACGAAAATTAACTCTCCCAGAATTACCTTTTTAAGCTATTAAATATTGGAATTGAACTCGAAAACGAATTTTCTTAGCAATGAGAGTCACTACTCCATGAAATGGCAGGAAATATGCCAACACAAACATACATGGTAACTAATTTTTCTTTGTTATAAGATCAATGATTCTATGGAACCAAGATCTAGGTGCTTGTTTTAACCCATATAATGCCTTCTTTATTTTGCAAACTTTATCTTCCATTGCTTGAAGTACTTTCAGATAGTGAAAGAATTTTTTGGTTATCTTGACTTTACAATGAATACACTAATAAAATTTGTATTTTTGAAAACATTAAGAATTGCTCTATAATTTGGAAACAAGAAATACTTCAAAGACATCCAAAATCTAAGGTTATGTTATGTTCTTTTCAACCTATTAAAAATTGAGGTAATTCTGGTGGTGAAACTTTGAGAGATAATACCTCAAAACTTGTTGCTTTTTTAATCATAAAATTTTAGTTGAACCTTTACACAAATATCAATTTTCAAATAAATCTAAAATTACTAAAAAATATTGCAAAATGCCTAAGATATGATCAATAGTGAATGCCCCCAATTCTAACTATTCTACTTCCAAGATTAAGTAAGTAATGATGAATGATGTTGATGAATTAATCAAAGATTAATGAATTGATGATAAACTAGTGAAGTTCTTTCTAAAATTATATTGATGATTCCATGATACAAATTTCTAAGAGATGTCTTAGATGTATATATGTGACAAATATGGTAAATTTTACTAAAAATAATATGATAAAGCCCCAATGTCAAAATAACCCCAAAAATTAAATATATATATGAATTGGGGCCAAAATAATATTACAACTACCCATTAATCTAAAAATTTCTTATATTTTATTAAAATAAACTCGTATTACATAATAAAAATAAAAAACATTATCTTCTACACTAAAACACTAACAATTCCTCCTTAGAGTGGAAGGCAATCTTCATTCTTCATCTTTATTTTCTTCTTTCTTTGCCATTTTCTAAATTTCTATAGATTCATTGAGGTACTTGACCCTTAGAGAAAAAAGCTTTTAGTAGTAAGTAAGCAAGTTGCTTCTTTCACTTCTTGCTTAATGAAATATTACTTGATGTTAACGTGTTTGAATTTTTTTGTTATGCACATAGACTTGAGATAGTTGGATTATGGTTGTATTGTCATAATACAAATTTGGAGGAAAATCAACTTTGGATCCTAAGTGTGACAAAAAATTATTTAATCAGAGTATGTATTGGAGGCATTTGGTCATGGCAATAAATTCTACTTCACAAGTGGATAAGATAATGAATGATTGTTTCTTTGATTTCCATTATATTGGATTTTTTCCATGCATAATGGGAACTCCTGATGTAGATTTTCTATCATTATCTTCTACGCAATCAACATTTAAATATGTGTGTAACTTATTGTTAACCTTTTGGTGTGTTAAAATGTTAAGTAAAATGGAGTCAAAGGTTTGTATGGTTGTGTGGATGTTGTGTTTGTAGGACAAAGTACATGGAAAACAAAGATGAGATAACACCTACAAAGCAATGTCAAAATGAAGATCTCAAAGACCAAGATGAAGTCAACATTGATGACAAGGAGCAAATTGCTTTAGACAAAAGGAGAGCTCAAAGGAGAAGGCCATCTACAAGGTCTCATGCAAACATGCAAGAATTTAAAGAATGTGAATAAGGACCAAATGAATCACAAGTAAAGTTGACATCCTCAAGAACTTGTAAGAGCATGCGGAAGTGCAAGATTGTGAACAAGGAAGAAAGATTTCAAAGGGAAAATGAAGTAGAAGAAAGACATCTCCAAAATAAGGAAGACATCTTGGCAGAAGGGAAGGCAACACAAGAGAATACATATTTGCAAAATAGTAGACATCTTTTTGGAAAGAAAGATATCTTTTCTTAGATAAAGATGTCTTTCTAGAATGAAGGTTAGTTGCCAAAAGACGTCTTTTACTAGAAGAAGATGTCTTCCTAGAATGGAGGCTAGATGTAGAAAGACATCTCAGTCACAAAGAAGACATATTCAGTAACCATTATCTAGTTGTTGCATAAAATTTAAGTTGATTTATAAAACATAGTGGTTATAAGAAGATATCATTCTCATTGGGAAATGTGTAAGCATTGTGTACTATCTATTGTAATCATTTGGCAATCATGGTAATCATTGTTGCTCCTCATTGTACTATCTTTGGTCTATTGAAATTGGTCAAAGTCAGATGTACCTCAAGTACAAGGATCAATAACTAAGTTGCATTCATCCCTTGTAATTGTTGTTTTCTTCTATTGCCTTGTAGGATTGATGTGCTTCTTGTGGGAAGGCATCTTGATTGAGCTTATCAAGATCCTACAGGATTGAGTGTTGGTGTAGCGCCACAACACTCTAGAGTGGAACTCAAGTTATAAAGGTTGTGGGATCTTGGAAATCACATTTTAAGCTTGTTAGGACCTTGTGGGGTTGAATGGATCTATAGCATTGAATCACTCTAGAGCAAAGCTTAGATTTTGTATAGGGTATGGTACCCTTCAAACCACATTTGAGAGCAACAAAGTCCAGAGGTGTGCTTACAATCTACCCTCAGAGTATGGACTACCCAAGTTGTGAAACCACATTAAATTTGGTGTGTGTGCTTTGTTTCAAAGATTTTAAATTTGGGAAACTTTTTCATCTCCCCCCACCACACNCTTTCTAAGTTTAATGATACTCAAGTGGTATCGGAGTTTGGTACTCTTATTCATCATCAACTTCAAGAGTGAACAATAGAGGGGACATCTTATACAAACCCATCCATGTTCGATGAATTTTACTTTGCCTACTAGAAACCTAGAATGAAAGGATTATTTGAATTCATGGAGTTTGAAGTTTGGGAGTCAATCCTTGAAGGCTACGCTCTACCTATTGACAACTCCACCAACATCATCAAGCCTTGAAACAAATGGACACAAGAGGAGAATGATAAGTTCATGTTTGATTCAAAAGCAAAGAATTTTTTATATTGTGCTTTGAATATATATGAATTTAATAGAGTAGTAGGATGTAAAATAGCCAAAGAAATTTGGCAAACTTTGGAAGCTACTTATGAAGGAACCTCTATTGTCAAACAATCTAAATTGTTAGTTTTGCAAAGCGATATGACAAACTTAAAATGAGAGAAGGTGAGAAAATAAAAGATTACTACTCTAGAATGAATGATATTGTTGTAGCTATTAGAGGTACAGGTAAATATTTGCTCAAGAGTGATGTCATCATCAAAATGATCAGAGATCTTCAATTGGAGTTCAAACCAAAGGTCGTAGCTATGGAAGAAATTAGATATTTCTCAACTCTAAAATTTGAAGAACTTCAAAGTGCTCTCATCACCTATGAAATGAATCTCAAAGGTGAAGGAGCCATCAAAGAATGACCCATTGCTCTAAAGACTATCTCCAAGGAGAAGGAGCTCAATGAGCATGATGAGGGCAGTGAAGATGGTATTGCCTTTCACTCAAGAAAGCTATAATGATTACTAACAAGAAGAAACAAGGGGGCATTTCAACAAAGACTTAATCTATTCAAAGGTAGAGAAAGAGGTAAAAAAATTTTGAATTCTAACTTAGACTTCTCTTCTATAAAATATTGGGTTTGTGAAGTAAAAGGCCATACCTCCAAATGTCCTAGTGATAGTAGGGTACAACCAAAGAATAGATTCAATGATGAGGAATAAAAAAAGATCAACTTTTATACAAGTTGGGATGATGATGAGCAAAGTGAAGAAGAAGCATGCAATTCTTCCAAAGATTCACATCTTATATGCATGGAACTTATAGATGAAAATTCTTCACATATGGCTAAACAAGGTGGTAAGTGTGATGAAAGGTATAGTGAACTTAAAGAAGAAATCCTTCTTTTA
Organism: Gnetum montanum; assembly: GCA_015680685.1. Taxonomy (NCBI): domain Eukaryota; kingdom Viridiplantae; phylum Streptophyta; class Gnetopsida; order Gnetales; family Gnetaceae; genus Gnetum; species Gnetum montanum. The sequence continues at coordinate 41,149 of MNCI01033485.1, forward strand.
CATTATTTGATTAGGAAGGAAAAGAAAATTTTAATTTCTAAGCTAGATGCTATTCATATTGAAGTGAAAGGAGAGATATCAGATGTAAAAGTTGAGATTCGATAACTAACCTCTTTAAATAAGGATTATAGAAAGGTTCAAGAAGAGGAGTCTCTTGAAAAATAGCCAAAGAATTTAAATCCACATAAGAAAATTCAAGCTCAAGCATAATTACGTTTGATAACATCGTTCATGAGGAGAATACTTTATTTGTGTGTAAAAACTCTGGTAGTTAGTAAACCCTTAACTATTCTCATGATGATCAAAACAAGATTGATGCTTGATCCTGTTAAAAAAGGCTTTGGTAAGAAAATTGTGCAGGCACTAGTAGCTAAAAATGAAGAGAAGTGGAGAGTTAAAAATGATGCAATAAGTGACCAAGGGTTCTTTCATAATGAACATGAACAAATAGAGACATTACATACATGATCTAATGAAAGAGAACCTAAGGATGAGGAGGTACTTCATGATAGGGGACCTCATCTCAAACTTCATTAATCTTCTCTTCTAACCTGCAACCAAGTTAAGTCAAGGTAAGCTTCCATCTCTTTGCTTGCTAGTTAATTTATAAGTATAGAATTTGAGAAGTCCAAAATTATTTGTGTTTAGATCAAAAAATTATTGGAATAATTGTTTAGATCATCTCTTGTACTCATTTTGAGCTTGATGAAATTGGTTTTATGAAAATATGTAGTGAAATACTTGTATTGATTTTCTTTGGGCCTTTATCTTGTAATAATTTTAGTTGGATGCTTTCAATCTTGCATAATCTACTTCTAAGCTCATGTCCTTTGGGATATTTTAGCCATTTATGAGATAAGACATGCTTCTAAAGATTCTATCCATATTACTAATTGGAAACCTTAGTCTTCACATTTGATCTTAATGTTGACTTACAATTGTAGTGTTTTGATGATTTAAAACATTTACTTGACAAATACAAGATGATCTTAAAAGCCCAAGAACAACTGCACATGTGTAGGAGGAGCCTATTACTCATTATATATCATCTTAGAGGTCACCAATGTAGGGGGAGTCTTTAGAGACTTCTTCCAAGAAATACTCATGATAGCAAAATATCACATACTAACAAGAGCAAGGGTTGATTCCATGCAAGGGTACCATATAGTATCCAAGGTAAAAGTAGACTTAAATCTTGGTTAAGATATCTCACCTTGTAATATCTTTTGGTTACTATTTAAACATCTTGTTAAGAATTTACTTGGCTATTTCTGGGCATTCTCTTGTTTTTATTTGGTATTTTTTCTTCTTCATGAGAATTTATTTTCCTTCTTACCATATAAGTAACTTCATGATGCTATTGTAAGAGTTGAGTAATAATAGAATCATGACATATTGGTTTACCTTATGAGTTTAGTTTTTCAAAAAAGACAGGTTATTTCATTCTCAAAAATTAGGTTTTGAAAAGGGGTAGCTCCTATCTTGTTTAATATTTTCAACCCCTAGAAATTTATGCTAAGGGATGTGTATAGAATCTTGAGACATAAATTTTACTGAGATATTTTACTTGATGTTCAATCTTTCATCTTTGGCATTCAAGTTTATTTTCTCTTAGACATTAATTACAAGGCCTTTTTATTCATGTCTAGACATGTTTGGATTAGTTGTGGCTTGTTCTTTCTAACTTTGTTTTGAAATAAAAAGGACAAATCTTAAGGAATTATAGATTTTTATCATTAGCATACAAATTTGATATTTAACTTTGTGTCTTTTCACCTAATTTCTTTGCTTATGGTAATACAACATGCTATGAATTTATCTTCCCTTAATTAGTTAAGAATATCTTGTTTATATGGACTTCACTAAAGTAATAAGTACTTGCACCTCTATTCTTAAGGGTTGCAAATGATTGATAATATTCATTAAAGCAATATGGATCTCTTTGAAAATGCTTTATGTTACTTGGAGATTTATTTGAATAGAGGTTAAGCTCAATGCATATCTTTTGTGACTATAGTATGGCTACACTTAAACAATATTGACTTTTTTCATTTCTTCTTAACAAAGGGAAGAGTTGCTTTTATAATCTTGGTTATACTATTAAAATAGTATGATAGAGTAATGTGCTTTATCCTTTTTGCTATTGTTCAAAAAGGGGAAGAGTATGGTTATGAATATATTTTTATATTTGGATATTTGTTTGATTACTAACCCATTTTCTTAAGTTTTGAACATCACCAAAAAGGGGGAGATTGTTGATCTTTTGGTGTGTCAAAACTTTAAGTAAAATGGAGTCAAAGGTTTTTTGCATGGTTGTGTGGTTGTTGTGTTTGTAGGAAAAAGTACATGGGACACCAAGATGAGATGAAACCTACAAAGCAATGTTAAAATGAAGATCTCAAAGACCAAGATGAAGTGTACATTGATGACGAGGAACAAACTAGTTTAGACAAAAGTAGAGCTCAAAAGGAGAAGGTCATCTACAAGGTCTCAAGTGAACATGTAAGAATTCAAAGAACATGGACAAGGACCAAATGACTCACAAGCAAATTTGACATCATCAAGAACTTGTAAGAGCATGTAGAAGTACAAGATTGTTAACAAGGAACAAATATTTCAAAGGGCAATGAAGCAGAAGAAAGATGTATCCAAGAGAAGGAAGATGTCTTCGAAAAATGGAAGGCAACATAGGAGAAGAAATCTCTGCAAAATAATAGACATCTTTCTAGACATAAAGATAGCTATCCTTAAACAAATACATCTTCCTAGAATGAAGGTAGTTATAGAAATATGTCTTTAACCAGAAGAATACATCTTTCTAGAATGGAGGCTAGATGCAGAAAGACATCTCAGGCACAAAGAAAACATCTTCAGTAACCATTATCTAGCTATTGCACAAAATCTGAGGTGATTTAGAAAACATAGTGGCTATAAGAAAACATCATTCTCATTGGGAAATGTGCAAGCATTGTGTACTATCTATTGTAATCATTTGGAAATCATTATAATCATTTTTATTCCTCATTGTACTATCTTTTATCTATTGAAATTAGTCAAAGTGAGTTGTACCTCAAGTATAAGGATTAGCAAATTGAGTTACATTCATCCCTTGTAATTTTCGTTCTCTTCGATTGCCCTATAGGGTTGATGTGCTTCTTGCAGGAAGGCATCTTGATTGAGTTTTTCAGGATCCTATGGGATTGAGTGTTGGTGTGGTGTCACAACACTCTAGAGTAGAGCTCAAGTTGTAAAGGTTGTGGGATCCTGGAAACCACATTCTAAGCTTGTCGAGACCTTGCAAGGTTGAGTGGATTCATAGCATCAAATCACTCTGGAGTAGAGCTTGGAGCTTGTATAGGGTATGGTACCCTTCAAACCACATTTGAGAGCAACAAAGTCCAAAGGTTTGCTTGTAATCTACCCTATAAGTATGGACTACCCAAGTTGGGGAACCACATTAAATTGGTGTGTGTGATTTGTTTAATAGATTTTAAATTTTGGGAACTTATTCCTTTCCCCAAGCCCCCTCCCTCTAAGTTGAACGATCCTCACTTATTATCTCCTTTACTAAATTGAATCCCAAGGTTGCAAGTTCCTTTTACATACTTGAGAAAATGCATAAGAGCTTGCATGTGAGATTATTGTGGCTCTTGCATGAATCTCGATAACTAGAATGTTATATATTCTAAATCTGGTCTAGTGTGATATACAAATTGAAGTGATCCAATCATGGTTATATACATTATTTTATCTAATATTTTCTAATATTTTCTAGTTAACTTTAAATTGTATGGTAAAGGACTATTGACTAGCTTCTCATTGTTTAGAATGAATTTTTCAATGATGGAATTTCAATATTTGGTTTTATGAATCTTTTTTTCCTCCTTATCCTAATTTACTTTAATTAACAGAAATTATTTGGATTCTCCAAGGTCCTTCATTTTAAATTCACTTTTCATGTCATTCTTGAAATCTTCTACTACCCTTTTATTAGTGGCAATAGAGATAATTTCATCTACATATAGTGATATGTTGATGAATTCATCACCTTCCTTCTTGAAATATAGCGTTGGCTTAAACATGCAATTTTAATAATTCTTTCTAATTAGATAGTTATTAATTCTCTAGAACTAAGCCTTAGGTGCTTGCTTTAGACCATATAAAGCTTTTTTGAGTGTGCACACTTTGTTCTCTTTTTCTTTGATAACATAAGCTTTAGGCTCTTAGATGTATACTTCTTCTTTGATGTACTATTTAGAAATGCCGATTTCACATACATTTATGAAATCTTTAGATCTTTATGTGCTAATATAGAGAGAATGAGCTTGATGGTTTCAAATATGGCCACCAATGCAAAGATTTCTTCATAGTTAGTGTATTTCTTTTATTTGAATCCTCTTGTTACAAGTATTTTGTTATGTGTTGTAACTTCTCCTTTCTAATTGTACCTTTTTTATATAGCCACTTGTAAACAAAAACCTTCTTATCTTTTGGTTTGTCCACTAATTCTCATGTGTTATTTCTTAGAATGACATTATACTCTTTTTTCATGGCTTCTTTCCAAACTTTTAATTTCATGGCTTCATTGATATTGGTTGGTTCACTTGAGACTACTAAATATGTCATATTTGTAATATTTTGGGATCTCTTAGTTCTTCTTTCAAAATTCATGTTTAGCATTTGAGTGTGAGGATGGTCTCTTTGAATCCATGGATTTGAACTTTGATATATTTCTAATTTCTCTTGATGTTTGAAAAATCACTTGTAGTAAACTTTGTCTCATCAAATATAACATCTTTTAAAACATACCATTTTCTAATTTATTGGGTTGTAGCACCTATATCCACTAATGTATAAATCATAACCAAGAACGTTGCATTGCTTTCCTCTATCTTCAAGCTTGTTAATGAATTGTTTTAGGGTCTTTACATAGTAATGGCATCCAAATATTTTCATATAGGTTGGGAATTTTGTTGTATAGAAATTCATATGGAAATATATATTTATTATCTTTGATGATGAATCAACTAGAAATATAACAAGTAGCTATGATGGTTGTGCTTCAATATTAGTTAGGCATTAAGGCATGCTTTAATAAGCATCTTGTCATGTTTTGTATTGTTTAATTTTTTCTTTAGCTACTCCATTTGATTGCAAGCTATATCTACATGTGGTTTGATGAAATGTGTCATTTTCTTTATAGAACTTGTCAAATTCTTTATTTATGAATATGCCTTCTTTATTTAATCGAATTACCTTAATCTTAACATTCATGGATTTTTTAATTCTTTTGTGGAAAGTTTCAAAGTATTTAATGGCTTCATCCTTTTACTTCAAATTGTAAGTCCAAGTGTATCTTGAATAGTCATCTACTATGACCATGAAATAATTTACTCCTTCTATTGAAATAGTTAACATTGACCCAAAAAGATCCATGTCTAGAAGATCAAATGGTTTTTTCTTCTTTAGCATGTGAGACTTATGAGGAGAATTGGTTTTCTTTCCTTGTATTAGAGTCTCATATTTATCTTAAGGAATATCTAAAACATTTATTCCCATAGCTTTTTCTTGTTTGATCATTCTTTTAATTTTTTGATATGAGGTGTGATCAAGCCTTCCATGGCAAAGTCTAGACTTACTGAAATCCTCATTATTCTTTTCCTTAACTTCAACTTTGTTTGGCATTTGATTGGCTTTTTTTTATAAGGATGGGCTTTTATTTAGTAGTATGGTTTCTTATGATATCTCCTTTTTTATTAAGATAGTCACATTCATGGCAATATATTTTGTTATTCAAGGCTTTGATTTTCACAATTTCTTCACCCTTGGGTTTGTTGATAGTGCAGAAATTGTGCTTGAAATTGATACTCTTTCCTTCATTAGAGCCTTGTCCAAAAAATATGAGTAGGTTGAAAAAATTATAAACATAATACACATTGGAAATGGTAACTTTTTGTCTATTTTTTAATTTAATTACACAATCCCATATTCTTTCTATGACTAAGTAATTTCCATCTCAAATTTTTATTTTTTCAAGACTATTGTTTATTTTTTAATTTAGAAGATAATATTTTTAGGGTGTCATGTGATTGGAATACTTGCTATCTACAATTCTTGCTTTATTTCTCTAATTGAATTTAAGGCTTCATAATTTTCTAGCTCTTTTTCTTAAGTATCCTTCTGAGATGATAAGGGAGTATCTTGTTCTACTTATGAAGGTTGTCCATGTATTGTTTCCAAATTGATTTTGGTCTAGCATTGGTCAATGGTATGTCCTTTTCTTTTGTAGAAGTTGCAATATGGTACTAAGGCTTGACCATGTCTTTGACTTCTAGATTGATTCTGTTTGCCTCTTCCTCTAGCTAAACATGTTCTCTTCTATTTTGATCGTCATTTTTTANATGGAAAAGAATGATGAAAGGCCTTCTTGAACATAATGACTATTGGAAAATAGTTTAAANTATTGGTTATTATTATTCATAATTTGCAAGGTTCTGAATTACACAACTAATTCATTAATACTAAGAATGTTGAATTCTTTTAAAAGAGAAATGTTTACCAACATGTTTTTAAATCTTAGATCTATGTAGAAAACTTGAAAAACTTTCTAATTTTTTTTCTTANGATTAGAATTCAAGGTCATCTTGGAAAATTAATAATTTTAGTAACTAATCTACAAATAAAAATGTGATACCCTAGACATTGGAAGAAATGAAAGTATTGAAGACTTCTTTATTAGAATGTATGATAGCTTACAAAAAATAGATGAATATGGATATAGATATACCAATAAGAAAAAAAATTAGAAAGTTTTTCAAGTTTTCTACATAGATCTAAGATTTAAAAACATGTTGGTAAACATTTCTCTTTTAAANGAATTTACAATGAAAAAAAGCTAATAAAATGTTTATTTTTAAAAATCTTAGGAATTTTTATATAATTGGTAAATAGTAACTACTTCAAAAGATATGCAAAAGCTGAGGTTATATTTTGTTCTTTTCAACCTATCAAAAATTGTGGTAATTCTAGTAGTATAATTTTGATAGATAATAACTCAAATTTTATTGTGTTTTTAATTCTAAAATTTTTCCTGAACCTTTTCATAGATATTAGTTTTCAAATAAATTTAAAATCACATTAAATCATTTTGAGATGAAGGAGAAATTATCCAATAATTGGCTATCATTTATTCTAGTAAAATCTTGAGACTTAGAAAATCTACAGAATCTCAAAGTGAATATACTCTAAATTGCAACATACATGAAGGTGAAATTTTAATAAACATAGAAACCTACTCTAGCTTTCAAATAAATCTGAAAATTCAAGATGAATGCTAATCAGTTGTTTCTCTTATTGCAGCCATGGAGTCATATCGGAGATCCAAATAATCACCATCATCAGGCCTCGCTTCAGCAGAAAGTCTCCTAATTAACTCACAGTTCTCTACACTAGTCGGCCTTTTCCTCTTTCTTTCACCTATGTTCTCTTTAGACATTCCAAATCCAGGAAAAGTTACACACATTTCAGCGAATGGTTGACCTCGGGATTGCATTTTCATCCCCTGTGGAATGCTTAGTTTAGCATGTTTCCTCTATAATAGTCTCAGTCAACATGGTTTCTCTTCCTCCTTTCCTCACTCTATTTGTTGAAAAGTTGCTTATGTACTTAAATTTGTTTTCTATTAATAAAAATCTCTTTTTGGGGTCCGACACCCTCCCCAAATAAATCTGAAATGACTAAAAAATATTATGAAATTATTGAGATATAATTGAAATAATGAATGCCCTTGACTCTAATTACTCTACATGCTAGATTCAGTAAATAATGATGAATGATTTTGATGTACAAATTTCCAAGAGATTGTGTGTGTGTGTGTGTCAAGTAAGGCAAAGTTTACTAAAAATAATATGATATAGCCCCAATGTTAAAATAACTCAAAACATTAAATATATATATTGATTGGGGCCAACATAACACTACAACTATCCATCAATCTAGAAATTTCATATATTTTATTAAAATAAATTTCTATTATATAATAAAAAAAATTATTGTCTTCTACTCTTAAAAACCTACATTTCCTTAATAAGACATCCTTGAGGTTAATGAACATATACTTCTTATTTGATGTAGCCGTTTAGAAAGGATAAGTTTACATTCATTTAGTGTAGTTTTAGGTCATTTTGAGATGCTATTGAGAGAATAATTTTTATATTTTTAAATCAGGTAATTGGAGTAAGAATTTCTTCATTGTCAATGTGCTTCTCTTGTCTAAAGCCTCTAGGTACTAGTCTTTCTTTATGGTTCATTACTTCATCTTTTTCATTGAATTTTGTTTTGTAGAATCATTAACAATTAATAATTTTTTATATGTTGGTTTATCAATTAATTCCCATGTATCATTTTTTATAATATCTTTACACTCATTATCCATGACGTCTTTCTATACTCTTGTTTTAAAGGCTTCTTCAATATTTGATGATTCTAAAGGAAGGGGTATTAAGTAGGCTAATTTAAAGATGACATTGAACCATGTAGTTATTTTTTTAAAATTTGTGTCTAGAATTTAATTTTGATGATGATATCTTAGTAGTTATGAGTTATCTTTAATTTGAGATTAAGATCTTTGACTATTTTGTTGAAGTTCACTAATGACAAATTTATCTTCAAGGAATATTACATATCTATAAATATACCATTTGTGCTCATTAGAATCATAGCAATTATATCCATTATATTTTATGTCATATCCAAGAAATATAATTTTTTTTATTGTATCATTTATCTTTTCTAAGATTTTTTTCAAAATAGTTTTGACATAATAATAACATCCAAATATCTTCATATGTTTGATATTTGGAAGCTTATTATAAGGAAGCTCACAAGAAGTGATATCCTTATTATTACTATAGATGATTCTATTTATTATATATGTTTTTGTGAATATGATCATGCTCCAATACTTATTTGGTCAAAAAGACCTTGTTTAGTGTAGAAGTATTTAAAGTTTTTGTTGATGAATTCTCCTGATTTTTCTAATTTAAAAGCTTTGATGGTGATGTTCAATTCATTTTGCATAATAATACAGAAATTTTCTAATTTTTTCAAGGTTTTATCATTGATTTATAGAGTATATGTCTACGGGAATTTGATGTAGTCATCCACTATAATAAGAGAATAATTTGCTTCTCTAGTTAATGTATTTGGCATAGGATCCATAATTTTTATGTAAAGACGTTCAAGAGGCTTGTGTTTTTTTTACATATGCATAGTGTGAGGAGTGTTGGTTTACTTGCCTTGAGCAAACATTTTAGCATTTTTCTTTTGGAGTCTTTATCATGTTGAGCTCAATGGCATTTTTTGCATTTTTCATTCTTTTAATGTTATTATATGATGAATGATCTAATATTTTGTGCCAAATTTAAGCTTCTTCCTTATTCATATGTTGATGATGATTTCTTGAAGTTGTTTGGACAATAATTTTATGTAAATTGGTTTCTAGTTTTATGATTTAATACTGAGTTCTTTGGAGTTCTAAGCATCATTGACAATATCAATATGATTTTCTTTCAATTCATAATAGTCACAAGATATATAATAAATTGAGTTGTTATAGGCTTTGACTCTAATAATTTTTTCTTCATTAAGTTTTTTGATTCCACATCATTCATTTTGGAAATTTACATCAATTCCTCCTCTAGCTATTTGACCAACTAAAAGCAAAAGATTTAAAATATTTTGTATGTAAAAAATTCTATTAATGACTATCACTTTGTTTTGGGAAGTCTTATGATCCAATCTTCTACTTCTTCAATGTTGATAAAGTTGTCATCACCAATTTTGATGTTGCTAATTTTCTTAGCCTTATAATTGAAAAGATATGATCTATGAGGTCTCATGTACTTAGAGCATACACTATACACAAAACAAGATTTTTTTTATTATCATATTAGAATTAAAGGCTTTGTGATTACATTAATTGTCTTCAAAAGTTGTCATTGATGTTGTTACCTCTTCTTGATTTTTATTTTATAGTTGTAGTACATCAAAGCCAAGTTTTTTTCCTAGAAAGACTCAATGATGTGTCCTCCCTTTTTGCAAAATCTACAAAATGAAATAGAATTGTATCTTTAATTTTGCTTACTCTACCTTCCTCTTATAGTACATTTACCTCTTGTATATTTTCAAGAAGTTTCTATAGCATCTTGAATGCTCTAAATGTTTTCATCTTAGAAGTTTCATGTATTAAATCTCTCTCCTTCTCTATTGGATCTACCTCTTCCTCTACTAGTAGTAAAAGCTTTAGTTTTATTTGAGCTATATGTTGTTAGACTTTCCAATGTTCCCAGTTGTGAAACTAGATCATCAACTATGAATTGCTTATATTCTTTATTTTTAAGAAAGTTCACCATTATATTTTGATACATGTGATCATTATCTAATGTTGCTACTACTATCTTTTGGATCTTTTAGTGATGAGTAAAACCATAACCAAATTCATCAATGTGTTTATACAATCATATATTTATTCAAACAAGTCTTTAATATTTTCTTCCTTTTTTATTTCAAGTTTGTCAACTGGAATTTTGTACCACAATTGATTAGTATATGGATTTTCTAAGTTGATAAGATAATGTAAGCATAACCTTTCCCATAGTTGTTTGAAAATATTTAGAGAGCATAGTCTTTCTGTTATGGTTTGAAACATGTTGAATATTATGATCGTTCTTATTAAAGAATCTTTTCTTTTTCATTTATCTTATTCTAGTAATTCATTTATGAAGGGATTATCTTCAACTTTATCTTCTTTTCTTGAAATAGCCTAGAAAGGATTTTCATATGGTTCAATAGCCTCCTAAATATCATTTACTTTCAAGAGCTCATTCATCATGTCTTTTGAAAGAATAAAGTGTTGAGTCCCATTGAAAATGATGGGACATTATACAATTTCCTTATTACAACTATTTGTGATACTAGCTCCAATACCACTATTGATTATATTTTTGAAACAAATTTAAGGATGATATTTTGACTCTTTGTCTTCTAATATGAATAGTTTTGGAGTTTTTGAAATCTTGCAATGAAGATTGACTGTTCTAAGTTGTGATTGAAGTTTTAATACATTAAATGCATTAGTATCTAGCTTAGGTAATTGCCTATAATAGTAATTTAACAATAGAGAAAGAAAAACGTTGATTAATTGATGATTGTATAACATAGAAATAGGAATATGAATAGTCATAGATTAGCTAAAAATTTGTGCATTAACTTTTTTTTTGCAAATTTTAGGTCATTTACATCATGATATAATCTTGTTTATATAGAATTTTAATGGACCATACTAGGGGTTAATGAAAATTCATTTTCCAATAATAAAAATGAATAAAAAATAAAAAATGATTAAATGGGGCTAAATCCATGTTCATCTACCTATATATTCATAAATTATTAAATAACATATTTTGTATTCTTTCTTTAAGTAATGACAAATAATTCTGAGGCTTTGATTCCTATGTTACAAAGAAAACTAATTCTTCTTGCATTACATACTAATAATTAACATAAACCAACTAAGTAAGAATTATCATCATTATCCTAGCCTTGTCCCAACAAAATGGGCATAGCTACAAGAGTTTTTTTTTTTTTTTCCTTTCATCTTTATAAAGAGAAATATCATGACATTGATCAAAGAATAATTAGAGTACATAGTCATGAATCCATACATTAATATAATAGTGGGCTAATAACCACATAAAGTAAATATAAGAATCAATAGCATAAAGCTAACAAGCTAATAATCAATAAATAGAATGCATCCTTTGACTATGCTAGCAACTCATTAATCAAGCATCATCAACATTTGAAAGGAAAGCAAAGTTAGTATGCACTACATGCACATAGAAAACCTTTAGAACCTCACTCATCCAACCCAAAGATAAGCATCAAGAAATAGGGAACGTGGGCATGGAAAATAGACCTATATAACATGCCCATATATAAGCATGTACAACATGCATCTGTACTCCCTAATCAAAGATGACACAAACCATAAAATCAAGATCAAGAAAATACCACACTAATCAAGTCCATATCCCAATAGCATCAAATCCATAAGCAAAAATACCACATCTCTACATCCACTAGCATCATCAACATACCATGAAAACTCACATGCACCATAGTTAATATTAGTATGTAAATCAAGTTATCATGTGTACTCAATACTAATCATCATATAACATGCCAATGGGATTTCATTGTTAGTCTTAACAAAATTTAATGTTGTTGAACACTCCTCTAATATTCTAGAGAAATAATAAATTCTAGCAAAAATCACCACTTCATATTCTCTATAGGATGGAGCCTATGGCTAAAGCCACACTAATGCATCCTATTAGATGTAACAAAATCACTCTAGGATGTTCATCACCAACCATTTCATACTTCTTAACACTAGTTCCAAATACAAATAATCAGCCATGCATCATAGCAGCACAAATACATCATTCAAGCATAGTGTTGGTGAGGAAAATGCAACAATCTAATGATGTACAATACTAGCATTTATAGTCAAACAAGAAGCGTAAACACCTCATAAGAGACTTTCTTAAGAGTTTTGAATACTCAAATACATAAACTAACAAATTCCAACCTCAAATATTATTAAACACCAAATTTACCACATCACAACCTCTATGTTAACTAATCATAACTTGGAAGATTTGAAGCTAGACTATGCACAACCCCACCATGAGATAACTACAAGTGTAACTTTTAGTTCTCTATCTCATCACGACCTAGTCATGAGTACATCATGAGTTAGTTCATTATGTCATGACCTAACTAGGACCTCATCATGAAGACACTGTATCCCACTAAGCCCTAGATACAAAATCCTAGTTTTTTCATGACCTTGTCATAACTCATACTTAATACAATGGATTTTTTATAATTCCATCATTACTTATGCTTAATATAAAGAAAAAACCATTACTTCGTTGCTAGTCCACCATAACTTGCATTCATTGTTGACATTCTATTGCACATTTTTTACTATTTGATAAAACAAGTTGACTTACCTACACATTCTAAAATCTTGATAACTCAAACATGGTTCTACAAGGCTATAAGATAGACAAAGCTAAGAGACAATATATCTTTAATGAGCATAAGTATACATTCATTGATAAAACCTAGTAAACATCGAGCATAAAGAAACTTTTAGACCAAGTTTACTGAAGAAGGTAATAAAGATTCCCACTCATACTACTAATTTTTATAGTCGAGACCACATGCATAAGCTTAGATCTATGACATAACCTAAAAGAGACTTCAAGTCCCAAGAAGCATTGGATACAAATATTCAACATCTATCTAGCTAGAGTATTTATAAGAGAAACACATGTAGATTAACAATTAAGATCAAAGCAACAAAAAACATACTATCCTCACTTTATACCTTGTTGTTTCTAAAATATTTTTTACCATAATTTAACATCTTTTCTAAAAGATAAAACCAAAACTTACTTAATCTCATAACATTGACTTTTAAATAAAGTACAATTAATAAAAGATAATTAAATTACTATCTAAAAAGTTTAGAAAACATATATAAAATATAATAATAAAGCATAATGAAATATCACACACATGTTTATCATATACCCATGTCTTATTCTCAAATCCATGACACCTATTGCAACAAAAAAAATTGTTCATTGGAAAGAATTGATGGATCCAATGTAGCAGTCCTAAACCCATGAATCCCCAGGGCCTTTGAAAAAAATGGGATTCGAGGCACCTTGGCTAGTCTAGCAAATCAACTAAAGACTTACAAAATGCAAAAATAGGGTAAGAAAAATAGAATGCTAAACCTGATAACAGATCTAAATAATGAACAAAATACGAATGAATATATTTTTCACACCAAACTTTATTAAGAAACAATAAAGAATAAGTTAGAGAAATGTGTTCAAATGATGCCTGAGTGGGTAGCAGGGGGGTTCACTTGGATAGGGATTCAGGGTCCATTGAAATTGATGCAGTCAAATCAACCAGTGTTACTCCCAATGCTATCAAACCTCCAATGCTACTACTTCAAATTTGTAATGTTGCTATGATGGGGTTTGAGAAGTGTGAAGAATACAGGCTACCCAAGTGCTTTGCACTAGGAGCTAGAAATCCCAAGAGTGCAACATAGAGCTTGAAAATTCACAAATCCCAAAGAGGATTACAAGGTCACAAGGTTTCCACACTAGGTTCAAGAGAATACAAGTGTGGAAACTTGTAACAACTCTTGAGTGCTTGAGAATTCCCAAGTGTAGAATTATGAACAAATTGTTGAACTATGTAAAAATTGTGTAACCAATATGAATAGTATAGGATTGCCAAAGTGTTTCTATGCAAAAATTTTCTGAACTGTGTCAAAAAATTGTTGAACCCTTAAATGGTATTTGAGGCTAGTTTTTATAGGTTTTGGGCCATGAATGGGGCTACAAAATGGCTACAATTTGGTTGTACAATGGCTGCAAATTGGCTATAATTTGGCTGCAAATTCCTACCTCGTATAGGTTAGATGGGTGTCCAAATTAAGGGGGTTACTATACATAGTAAGTGCACTTCCCCATGGTCATTCCATTTACTATAAATAGTAAAAAGGGCACACCTTCCATGCTAGAGATGAATCTTCCATGCTGAGCCTTCTACTATCTTGGCTAGAGTGGTTGGTCGATGTTAGAGTGCATGGAGTGTTAAAATCTAGCTTTTGTGGCTTCCAAACTAGGGTCATGTAGTTTCCACACTTGGGTGGGGGGAAAGGAAAGGTTTCCAAGTTGAGGGGAAAGCCCCCACTCCTCCATGTTGGAGGTAGGTGAGATTTACCCCCCACACACAACCCCCACCCCTCCGCCCCCCCCAACCAACCCCCCCACCCACTACCCTTGAAGTGTTTCTAGCATAGAACAATGTATTCCCCCAATAAAACCCATCAAATTGCCATTTTTTACATTCCAAAAGGCATTTTTTACCCCTTTCCTCAAAGCTCAAATATAGATACTAGGTGACTTTTTTCACTTTGGGAATGAAGCTTTGACCACTTATGAGGCATTTTTCAACCCTCAAAAGTATGTGATATGTGAGATTTCTTTCCATGGATTACAATCTTCACATTTACAATGAATTTTTACTTTATGTTTCATTGGGTGAAAGGTACATGATGAAAATTAACTTTACCATGCAAATTTGTAGTGTTTTAATGGTCCCTTTTTGTTGGTATTTGGAGGATTAACTGAAGAGGCACTGACAAAGAATACAAAATACCACTGCATATTATAATGCTACAATGCACATAGGCCACATGAGATGATAAAACTAAGTTATCCAGGTCAATGAAGTCACTAGTTTATTGTTGTGGCTAGCCATGGAAATAGTTTGAGGCCCTAGCCATGGAAATATTTTCAGGCCCTAGTAGGCCATGCTACTAGTTTAAGGTTGTAGTGGACCATTGAAAGTAGGCTCTCTTGTTGATGAATGTTAGCTACATGTAATATGACTTTAGATAAGAATGATTGACTAGATTGGACAAATCATTCCCATCCATGGCAACTATCCTAAATGCATTATTGTCATAGACTCTGGTGACAAGGAAGGGCCCTTCCCAATTGGTTGAGAATTTATTCACATGCTTATGGATAGCTTTGAAAACCAATTCACCTTCCTTGATCTTATGCATGGTCAAGTTATGGTGATGATATTGTTTCTACCTCTCTTGATAGTGTTCGATGTGAGCAAGTGCTTGCATACATTGCTCCTCCACAGATTCCAAGGCTATTGTCTATAACTCCTAGCTCTGCTCATCACTAATGAATTTGGTCAAGGGTACTTAGAGCAATGGAACCTACAATTCAAGAGGTAAAATAGCTTTAGAATCATAAACCAAGCTATAGGGGTCATACCAGTTATCATGCAATAGGTTGTTCTATATGTTTAGAGTGCATGGACAAGCTACTCATACCATTTGCACTTGCTATTGTTGAGCATCCTTTTGAATAAGTTGATGATGATCTTGTTAATTGCTTCTACTTGTCCATTGGCTTGAGGGTAATGAGGTGACAAGAAAGAATGCTTAATGTTTAGGTCATGAAAGAAATATTTTATTTCTTGGCTACTAAAGTATGGTTCATTGTATGTAACTATGGTCATGGGTATGCCAAAACTAGCTACAATGTTATCTAGGATGAACTCATAGACTTGTTTGGATGTAGTCTTCCTTAGGAGAATAGACTCAACCCACTTTGTAAAGTATTTGGTTGTAGTGATGATGAAGCTATGTCTTGCAGAAGACTTAGGCATTATGGGCCTAATGATATCTAACCCCCATCATTGAAATGACCATGTTATTTGAGTGGTATGAAATTTAGTTGGTGGTACACATATAAAGTTGCTATATTGTTGGCATGTGTCACATTACTTAACCTTCTATAGGAAATAATTTTCCATATGTGGCCAAGAGTAGCCTAACCATATAATCATAGTAGTGATAGCTCTTGGTCTTATATGTGCTCCATAAAAACCCTTATGAACCTTCTCTAAGACTATTTTGGCTTCTATTTATCCTAAGCACTTTATGAGTATGACATCATAGGATCATCAACATAATGTGTTATCACCTACAATGACATACTACTTTGATCACTTGCATACAACATCCTTCTAAGCTATAGTTAGGCCTTGTGAGGATTCTTCATGCATAAGGTAAAATTTGATATTTTCATATGACTCCTTGGTAGGATCAATATGAATGATGACCACAAAGGTATCCTCAATGTTCTATGTGATGGGAGTAGCACAATCTATAGTTAAGGTAGGAAACTTACTAAACACATCTAGTGTCACACTAAGGACTAATGTTGTAATTGCATTGGCTATGACATTCTTATTTCAGGGTATGTGTTGGATATCAACATTTTTGAATTCTTATAACAATTTCTTTCCTAGGTCAC
This sequence comes from Gnetum montanum, assembly GCA_015680685.1. Lineage (NCBI taxonomy): Eukaryota > Viridiplantae > Streptophyta > Gnetopsida > Gnetales > Gnetaceae > Gnetum > Gnetum montanum. The sequence goes on from MNCI01033485.1 coordinate 58,149, forward strand.
AGTAAGGTTGTAAGTATTTGGCCTTACATGCATATACCTCAATGACTTAGTTGATCACAAGTTGTGAATTACCTTTGATCATTAAGCATGTAATTCCTAGGTCATAGTCTACCATCATCCCTCTGATCAAACCCTCATACTTCGCTATGTTGTTAGTACATGAAAACTCAAAACAATAGGCAAAGGGTTGGATATCACCAAATGGAAATGTTATGATGGCAACAACACTAACCTCATGGGTAGTTGAAGCTCTATCAAAGTGCATGACTACCTCATAACCCTTAGGTACTTGGCTAACTATGTTAATATGCTAATCAAGGAATTCACAACTTAATCATCAACAAGTGAAACCGTGAGTCATATGGATATAGCTTGATCTTTCGTTGAGGATTGAGAGATGTAATGAAGGTGAAACTTCATAGTTATGGTTTTCCATTAGGCTATATGGCTACTTTCATAAATGTTGGTTGTTATGGTTTTGAGTATGTTATCCTTGCAAATGATGTTGACTTGGCTTCTAAAGAGGTAGTGTCTCCACTTCTTCAAAGAGAAGACTAGTGCTAGACAATACTTCTCCACTTTAGTGTATCAAGTCTCATGGGAAACTAATGCATGGCTAAGGTAGTATGTAGGAATTTTTGCTTCATCATCGCATTTCTAACAAAGTAGAGAGGCAATGGATGCATCAGAGATGACAAGGTAAATGTAAAACAATTTACCCTCTTGCAAAGGATAGACTATCGATAGTTGTATCAACTCTTACTTAAGTTTTTCAAAGGTCTCTTGGCATTGAGACGTCCACTCATAGTGAACTCTTTTCTTAAGTAAATGTTGCATGGGCTGTAACTTATCCATGAGCCTAATGATAAACCTACAAATAAACTGTAATCTACCTTGTAATCCCCAAATATCTTTAAGGTTAGTAGGCACTGCTAATTTGGATATGGCCTTAACCTTATCAAGATCGACACAAATCCCTACTTCAGATACTACAAAGCCAAACATCTTACTAGTCTTGACATCAAAGAAATACTTCTTAGGATTAAGCCTAAGCTCATACTTAAGGCATCATTTAAGCATAAGATCTAGGTCATTAGCATGATCATTAGCCATTTGGACTTAATGGCTATATCATCTACATAATCATTAAGCAAACCTAACATGTAATCACTAAATATATAGGTCATGGCTCATTGATAGGTTGCTTTGACATTCTTAAGGTCAAATGACATAATAGTATAGTAAAAAGTACTCCATTGGGTCATAAAGATCATGCTAAGTTTGGTGCTTTAGGTTGATCCTAATTTGGTTATATCTCAAGAATCCATCCATAAAGGACAACAAGGCATGTCCATCTATAGAATCAATAAGTTGATCAATACTAGGCAAAGGAAAGTCATCCTTGATGGTCACTTTATTTAGCCCTCAAAAATTGATGCAAATATGGATACTCCTATTTTTCTTAGGAGCTACCACTATGTTGGACACCCATTCCACATAGTCAATAGCCCTAATGAAATCAGCTTGGTAGAGCTTTGAGATCTCATCATGAATGGCTAAGGCCAAATCAAGTCTAATCTTACACACTTTCTACTTAACTAGTCTAATGATAGCATCTAGTATGATACTGTGTTAGACTAAATGTGGGTCTAGATTGGCATATCTTTGTATGACCAAGCAAAGGCCTTAATGTTATTTTGTAGGATCTTGGTGATGTCTTGAGCCTATTGAGGTTTCAATAAGAAACTTAGCTTAAGGATTTTCTCCTTACCACTGTGTGTTGTGATAAGAACCTCAACTAGAGAGTCCTTGATTATGTTTTCCACTTCTAAGTCAATGATTTTGACTAGGTTTTTAGACCATTCTAAAGTTTTTCCTATTCAAGCTATATGGTCAACAAGACTCTCAAGCTCAAGATCTAGGAAATCAGGGTCGATACACCATTCAACGTCACTGAAATCTCATGTAGACACAAAGGCAAACTGATTTGCTCCTAGGTACTCATACTTTGGTCCTACATGTCAACCATAAGCATATTACGTGGGACCTAGGTAAAAGTAAATAAATAATGATAAAAATGCTATAAAATTATGTAAATACATGTTATCCTATTGCAAACAAAGTCATACAAGGCTATAAATATGGTAACGATAAGCAAATAAAGTGCAATTAAAGAAAATAAAGGTCAAACCAAGGTTAAAATAAGTAAGAAATAAGGCTATAAATGGTCAAAAAAGGCCATAATTTTTCCATTTTTAGGCCTTAGTGGGACATGATGCTAGTTTAGAGTCTTGGCGGACTATGATGCTAGTTTAAGGCCTTAGTGGGCCATGGTCACATGGTGTCAAATAGTGGTTAGGGAAGGTCAAGCCCCACTATTTGTTACCATTCAAAGGTGAAACAAAGGCAAATAAGGCTATAATAAGGCAAATAAAGAACATATAAAGGACTCTACTCTATCTGCAATCTATTACATTGGCCTTTGTACTAGCTAAGTCTATTTCATCATTACAGGATAGAAATTAATAAGTGGGTAGGTCCCAACAAGGTTTTTTGGTAATGGTAGAACAAGTATGGTTATACTCCACAATATTATTCTCCCATGTATCCAAGATATCTATTTAGGAGGCATAATAAGCATCATGGAGACTTTATCTATTATAGTGACCTTTAGGTAAGGGGATGACATACTTTGACCTATGGTGAAAATCCCTATTATTATCTAGTCAATTGTATAACTCATAGAATAAATTGTCTAACCCATGGGGCTATGCATTCTTCTAAGATGTCTATACTAGTAATGAGAGACATTTTGAACAATATTTTCAAGAGCACAACATCCAAAATCCAAAGACACTCAATCTCAAAATGCTCGACTAGAGGATTGCGCATGCCCACGCTAATAATATAGGATATCAAATCTTGGATTTCATCTATGATGGATCCCAAGTCTTCTTCTTCACTTCTCCTCCTTCTCCTCATCCATGGAGCCCACCAAAAGATGATCATGTTAATTTAGGTGGTAAATATGACTCCCCTGGTGATGCATAATTGTCATGTACAGTAAGATGCTCTGTAAAAGTGTGTTTGCATGTTACCTTTCTAAAGTAGCTTTTGTAAAGTAGGCTCCTTTGTGATAAGGTTCATTAGTGTGGTGGTTGTGTAAATGCACTACCAATAGTGTTGTAAAACCCCTATAAAAGAAGTAGTTTGGAACACTTAAGAGACAACAAAAGAGAAATCACAAGAGCTACTAATAACACATTGCAAGCATTCCTTCCAAACATCCCTTAAGTGCTTGAGTTTGTGATTGTACCTTTGTTTTGCAGTGTGAATAAATGATTTGAGACTCTTCTAGTTTATATTCTTTTTGCTTTGAGCAAGAGTAGAGTAAGCTTGAGTGTGAGGGACTATCTGGAATGATTTTACCAAAGGAACTATCTAGAACGATCTGGGCAAGAGTTTGGTATTAGAGCCATAGTTTTGCAACAGAGTTGCAGAGCCACCGAAGGTGTAAGATGTGTAGTAAGGGCTAACGTGAGGCATGTAAGATGTGCAACTATATCATTATACTTCTCCACTACAAGAAATGGTCAGAACCCAAGCTTTATCAAGTTCTTCTACTCCTTATGCTCATCACATTTCTACTTTTTGTAGTACCTCAGGATGTTCCACTATGCCACTTGTCCCTCAGCAATGAGAAGGTTAACCTTATTGAATCCATTATGTCTATGCATTTTTCTAAATGCAAATTAGAAATCAATGGATCTGGTCTCTGACCAATTACTCTTTCTTTTTTCTTGGGGAAAGAGATTAGGAAGTGGATTCAAGCTAAATATAATTATATTCATATTACTACACTTGATATACATATCCACCCTTAGTTTAATTACCACCTAAAGAACCCCTAGTACCTTGCACTAGTAGATTGGAGATTCAAGAAGTTTTAGGATGCCATTATCACTCAGGAAAAGGGCCATCTTGAATTTGATGCACTAGTAGTTACACTTCCCAACTTTACTCTATCACTCAAGGACCATCATTTACATAATAGTTTAATGGTTATTGTTTACATTACTTTAGATATGAAAGTAGGTAGTGTGTATGCTACAATAGGTACTCACTTAATTTTTAAGCTTTTCCAGACTATTAGTATAAAGATACTATTACCATTTGATGAACATATTGTCTCCTATGGCACAAAGAATATTGAATATGGATTAACCGTTAACACCGAGGATTTCCCTATTCATACCCTATACCCTTAATTAGATGATACAATTGAGGAATTTTATGAACACTTAGTACCTAAGAAGTCACATCATAATCTAGGAAGAAAAACTTATCATGTAAACCTCAAAACTCCTAGACTTACAAATATAGATCCATTCTTAGAAATGGGAGAATCTAGTACACAAATTCTTCCTTCCATAAGGAATCCTTTCAAGTTAATCCCTTTCTAGGAGATCTTTTGTTCTTCCATGAGTAGACTTACTTGAAACAGAAACACAAGAAGAAAAATTAATGAGTATCTTTAAGGATTTAGGGATCTCTTATGATGTAAACAAAGTCTTAGGGAAAACCCCAAAACCATCTCATGCCACTTTAACAAAAATGAAAGATCATAAGGGAAAACAGATTCTGATAGAAGAACTAAGAGAGGTCTTAGACAATGAATCTGAAACAACTTCCACTAGTTCCTATCCTCACACATTAGTTATAAAATATGACGCACAATATTATTGCTCTAAGTATGATCAATTATTAAAAATTGACATGAATTGACAAGTAGGTACCAACACAAGAGGTGAAAATAAGTCTAAAGAGAAGGAATCTCAAAAACAAAAGTTTGAACAAGCCCATGGCTTATTACAAAAAATGATTATATATCCTTCTTCTAACACTATTAGACTCCAAAATTGGGCTAATTATAAGATTAGTGTAATGACAAGAGATATGATGGAAATCCATAAGCACAATGATAGAATGAATCAATGAATGTTGGCCATGAATTCTAAACTAAGGATCATAAAACAATAATGGGTTCCTGAGAAACCCACTACTTTAGGACCTAAACCTAGGATTGAGTCTCCTCCTTCTAAGTATGGCATACCAAACTGGGGAACAAACATAGATCCCCCAACATCCCAACATAAGGCTTATCCTAAACCTTGCTTTACCAAGGAACAAAAGAAAAGGGATAAAATAAATGAAAATGAGGAATCTCAATCCATGATATTAGACTCTGAGAATAAATTAGATTCAAAAGAAGAAAATATCCTTAAAATCCTGAAATGTGTACCCAAAACCCTCAAGAGTATTAGGCCATCTCTTCTAAACCTCTCAGTGAAAGGAAACCAAGGTTCCCCATGGATAACTGTACATTTGCACAAAGATAGTAGGTTCTAGATAAGATTATAGGTTTCATAGATAGACAAGTAGTCCTAGATAAAAAAATCTATAAAGCATGCTATATAGAATGTTGTGTTTAATTTCATAGGAAATCTTAGGAGATGGTGGAATTAGATAGATGCCAACATAAAGAAAAAATTATTAGATAGACCTTCTATGTTTTTTATTAATGCTATTACTAAAGAATTCATAGGCCATAAAGAAAATTATATGAAAACATGTAGGGAATGTTTTTTTAGTGCTAGGTTACAATGTATTCAAGATACTAATGAGTTCTTGACTCAAATGGAATATTGGTATTACATAGAAAAGTTAACTCATGGTAGATCAGCTAAAGAACATCTCATCGAAGCTATGCCTTCTCCATTTGGAAAAAAAATATTTACAAGAATTAAAATATCACAATAGAACTTTGGATGATGTCAATTTTAGCTATATTATCCAACTCATCAATGATGTAAACCATGATCTTTGTCATGACCTTAGTGTCCAATCTGCTATCAAGCAGGTTAATAAATAATTAGGAATGTATTTTTGCCCCTCTATATGTCTTGAACATAAGTGGTTAAAACCAACCTAGCAAGAAAAGTGTTGTTGTCAAAAATCATATAAAAATAAATATCCTAAACCTAGAAAACAATATAGGCATAGGCAATGGTAAAAGAAACCTAAAGAGAAAACCCAATGTATCTTTCATGGAATGTTCAAACACTGCAAGCAAAAACTTCCCAAAGGACAAGTCAAGTGCTTTGTATGCAAAGGTAATCACTTTTCCCACAATTGTCCTGATAAAGAAAAACATAGCATGTTAATTTTATTGAACACCACAACCTATCCAAATAATACTATGAGTCTTTAGATGAAGATAAGGTTCCTTTTGAACCTGGTGACATCCTCATTGAATTTGATGAATATTTAGATTTTAGTGATGCCAATCCTTCTCTTTTATCTAGGGTGGGGGGGGGGGGGGGGGGGGGGGGGGGGGGGGTGGGTATGAGCACAACAGTGATTCCAATGCATATTATTACTATAACATAAATATGCACAGTAGTGATTCTGATGCATACTATTATTACAACATGAATATGCATCATACTCATAGAACAAAGCCACTACCACAAGAACCCTTGTGGTTTGAATGCTTCTTTGACAACCAAATAGATCCTATAGAACATGATCCCATGTATAGGATTATCAAATCCAAATTACAAAATTTGCAAGAACAATTAGAAAAACAACCAATAGGTGATATTAATAGGATCATGTCTCTAAAATGAAGGATAAAAGACAAACAAATGGAATTAGATGAACGTAGATATGAAATAGAAGAACAATGGTAGAAATATCATAACTCTCAACCCTTAGAAGAAGATGAGGAAGTGGAAACAAACAAAGAAGAAATAAAAGGGGAAGATGAAAAATCTAAAAGGGCTAAGAGAAAATAAATCCCTCTTCTTGATGAATCTTTCTTGAGAACACAATGTATATCCCAACTTAGGAAATACTTACAATGAGCTTCTGATGAGTTAGCTACAAGAAGAGACTCAGGTCATGCCTACCAATTTAATTAATAATAATAAAAAAGAAAAATATTTACCTATTTGTACATTCTATATTAAGATAAATGGTATAAGATCTTATCCCATAGGTGCATTAATAAATAGTGGAGCAAAAGTATCTTTAGCCAGATGGTAAGTGGTTCCAACCTACTTATGGGAAAAGAAAGAGAGGACCTATGTTTCTTTCAATACAAATAATGTTCCGATGGGATACAAGGCTAAACTTCCTATTAAAACTACAGATAATAGGATATTAGCATTAGATGTTTTTCATTATGAAATAAAATCATATGACTTACTAATAGGTATTGATAATTTAGCTAAAATAGGACCATGCATGATAGGTTCTACCTATGTCTTGATAGGTGGACATACGTTTAACAGGTAGAGTACCTATAAAGGCTGTTTTATTTAGAAAAAACAACCAAAACCTTGAAACCCCACATGGGTAGTCAACATTGTAGAAAAAATGAAGAATCTATTTGAAAATATTCAAACAAAGCTCCTAACATTAGCTAGTGATGACCCCACAATCTTTAGAAAGAAAAAGAAACATTGGTGTTGTATTGATCTTAAGGAAAATGTGGAAATAAAAGCTAAAGAATACCATATAAGGATGTCTCCTTTTCTAAAACAAGAATGTGACAAGGAAATAGCCACTTTGAGAGAAAAGAATCTCATACAACCAAGCACCAACATGTTTGCTTATGCTGCTTTCTTTGTCAACAAAAGGGCAGAACAAGTAAGAGAAAAAAAAGGTTGGTAGTCAATTACAAACCATTAAATGATATTGTAAAACCTATGCAACATCCAATTCCTAGTAAAGATGATCTATTCCAAAGATTAGTACATACACATGTATACTCTAAGTTTGATCTTAAATATGGGTTTTGGCAAATCCAAGTACAACCACAAGACATGTGGAAGACAACATTTACTATTTATGAAGGGTTATATGAATGGATAATTTTACCCTTTGGATTAAGAATTGCTCCATCTATATTCCAAAAATGTATGAACTCTATTTTTAGTGCTTATCCTTTTATCATGATATATATAGATGACATTCTTGTCATGAGTAAAAATCCAAAGGAACATATAGAACATTTAAAAGTCTTCTTTCATCTTGTAGATCAAAATGGTTTAGTTTTATCACCAACCAAAATGCAAATTTCAAAAGAAAAAATAGAATTTTTAGGATTAGAAATCAACCAAGGAATAGTTGCCCTACAAAATCACATCCTAGAATCTATTAATCAATTTCTAAATAAACTCAAAGATAAAACACAACTTCAATAGTTTTGGGATGCATAAATTATGCCTCAGGATTTTATAAGGACCTAGTCAAACATAGGAAACTCCTAAATGAATAGCTACGACAAAATCCTTCTCCTTGGACACAAAAACATAGTCAAATCATCTCTTAAATGAAACAATAGTGTTCTCATTTACCACAACTACAATTACCTTCTAATGGACACTTGATCATAGAGACATATGCCTCATAGGAATTCTATGGAGCTACTCTCAAAGAAGAAAAGGATAAGGTAGTAAAAATATGCAAGTATGCCTCAGGTAAATTCAATCCTGCTCAACTCAACTACCATAGCATCCATAAGGAACTTCTAGCCATAGTAAAGGGTATTGAGAAATTTAGGTTATTTGTTCAAAACCAACACTTTATAGTTAGAAGTGATTTAAAATACTTTGATAAGTACCTTTCCTCTAAAGCATTAAAAAAGGTTGCACATACAAAGCTAATTAGATGGGCTTTATTTCTTGCCAATTTTGAGTTTAATATAGAATATATAGATGGCAGACATAATAGTCTAGCAAACTTCTTAACTAGAGAGTTCCAACTCTCTAGTTAAGGTACTAATGTTTTCTATTGTTTAATTTTGTAGATATTCTAACCAAGAAGGATGGTTACTTAGGTCTTCACAAAAAATAAGATCCTACAAAGATAATGAAATCTACATGTCTACCCTAGAATAAGAAGCTGAAAGAATTTTCCATGGTGCAGACTTCACAAGCCTTAGGACTTTCTTCTATTTTGAAGATAATGTTGGATGAATCAAGCAACTAACCTGTCATCCCCATGATTCCTCCAATCACCACAACTACATTTGTAGAAATGATCAATCTTAGTTTTAACCCTCATCCTCTTTCTCATGGGGATGGTGATGAAGATGATGAAGGACTCTACTCTATCCACAAACTATTACATTGGCCTTTGTACCAACCAAGTTCATTTCATCATTATAGTAAGTCATATAAAGGCCATATAAGGTTAACAAGGTCAACAATGCAACACAAGTCCAAAAACAAGCCAAAAAACTATGTAATAAGGCAAAAAATCAAGCAAAACAAGCTGCATATGGTGAAATTTGGCTAATATAGGTAAAACATGGTTAGGTTTTGCTAGTTTTAGGCCTTATCAAGCCATAATTTGAGGCTATAAGGCTACTAGGTAAGTTTGGGCATTAGTTAGGGTTGTTTCTAGGCTATTTGGACCTAGAAATCAAGAGCTTTTAGGCTTCCAAATTGGGCCCCCCTTGTTTCCCAAGGTAGCACAAGGCCAAATCTATCAAAATTGGGCACTCTAGAGATTAGTAAAGGTCAAAAAAGAGGTTTTGAAGCCTTCACCCTTTCTTTCTATGTTGGATAGTGTGAAAGAAGTGGGATTTAGCATGGAGAACCAATATTCAAGTCAAAATAGGATCAAACATGATCAAACAAGCAATTAGAACAAAGATCTGGGAGTTGTGCATTTTCGAGCTTCATTTTGAGGTAGTCTAATGTACTTTTGGATGTCAAAACATGTTGAAATGGCTTCTCCCTATTCTTCCATGCTAATCAAAATATCCTAAACGTGGAAAGATTGGGGGACACTTTTTGTGAATTTAGGATGGTTTAGGAGCACACTAACCTGGTTCCTAGGCCCCTAGGGTTGTAGATCATGGTTTTGCAAGTTTTTGGCTAATTTTGGACATGTTTGGAGGTCATGTAAGGGCATCTAAGGTCTTCCCTACCCCTATTTCTACATTGGGAAAGTTTCTCTAGCATGGAAGATTGAGGGGAATGGGATTTGAAGGTCAAAATGTAGTTAAGCAAGCAAAATCTTAAGGTTATGAGGTCCTAAGCTTCTCCAATGTAGATCCTTGGCTTCTGGGAGTGTCATCTTGCCACCATAAGTGGAAAAGTAGCTTTCCCAATTTGTTCCATGATACCCAGCATGGAAGGGACCCTCTCTATCATGGATGAGACAAGAATCCTAGATCTAGGCTAATTTGAGTTGTAATCAACTATGCATGTCAACTTTTGGAGTTGTTAAGGCCAAGGACTAGGGTTTCATGTTAAAATTTGGTAACTTTGAGTACTTCTAAGTGTTTTTTGGACTTCCCATTTTTTTCCATGCTAGGGCTAGGGAGCTCAATGTGGAAGATTAGGGGAAACCACTTTTTGACTCTCTGGAATCAATTTTCCAATTTTTAAAGGCTCCAATAGCTATTAACATGGTTCTAGAGTGCATGTAAGGTCATTTGATGTTATTATGAGATGTTTAGGAATCCCAAATGAGTTCCCCCTTAATTTCCACATAGGGTATCATGAAGGAAGGGATCCCCAGTGTTTAAGAATCATAAATCATAGATTTTTGCTAGTTTTAACCTCAACTAATCATGCATGTATACCTCCAAAGTTGTCGAGGTCAAGGACTGGGGTTTGAGGTCAAGTTTGGACTATCTGGAGGCCTCCTACAAGGTTTTTGAACCTACCCCCTATTTTTGATGCTAAAGATAGTATGCTCAACATGGGAGACTAGGGAAGCAAATTTTTTTCTTTCTATGATTAGTTTTGCAGAGTTTGAGGGCTCGAGAAGGTATGAAACTGGTCTTAGGGCTCATGCAAGGCTATAGGATGTTTATTCAAGATGTTTAAAGGCTATTTTGGAGTCTTGCAAAAGTTCCACCTTTTCTTCCATGCTAGCTAGTGTGGAAGTGAGTTCCCTTAGCATGGAGTAACTGAGAGATCCTTATTTTGCTAATTTTTTTATGTTTTTGGCTATGCATGTAGGCTTCTAATGTTGCTAGTATCAACTACTGATACCTTATGTTAAAATTTGGTTATTTTAAGGGTAACTAGGTACTTTTTGGGCTTCCCCCATTTTTTCCATGCTATAGCTTCCATGCTTAGTGTGGAAGATTGAGGGAAATTATTTTTTAACTATTTATGATCAATTTTGAAGAATTCGAGGGTTCTAGGGTGAGTAGGCAGGGTCCTAGAACACACACAGACCTTTCTAGTGTTTGTTTAAGATCTCAGAGGGCTATTTTGGTGTCCCCCAAAATTTTTCCCCTTTCTTCCACATTAGCCAGCATGGAAGAGGTGGCTTCCAACATGGAGGAACCAAGGGACTTTGCTTTTCTACTATTTTTGTAGTTTTGAATATGCATGAGTGTCTACAAGGTTGTTAGTGTTGGCTATTAATGTCTATGGTTGAAATTTGGTCATTTTGAGAGTTTTCAAAGGGTTTTTATGATTCCTCCTTACATCAACATTGGGGATAAGATGCTCAATGTTAATGGGATCCTCCTCAACATGGATAACCCAAGGAAGGCATGTTTGGATTGTTTTAGGTGTCTTCTAAAAATTTGTTGGCTTTTGGAAAGTCTGGCTTGCTTCTAGAAATCAAACTACAATAGTTTTGGCTTTTCCCCTTCCATCCATGCTAATACTGGGATGCTTAGCATGGAGGGTATCCTCCCTAGCATGGAAGAACCTTAGGGGATTAATTTTTTTATTGATTTTTTGTAGTCTAGTGGCATCTAGAAGGGCTGTGAGGGTTTTGGTAATAAGTACAAGGTAATTTAAGATTCTTTTCTTGTTCCTAGAATTCCCCACTAACTTTCCTAGCCAATCTCCATAGTTTTCCATGTTGGGTATCATGGAAGAGGCCTTCCCCATTGTGGAATAACCAAGAAATTTAGATCTAGGCTAGTTCGACACTCAATCAACCATGCATGTTAGTCTTCGAGGTTGTTGATGTCAACAGTCATTACTGGGTGTCAAGATCTAGTAGTTTGGGGGCTCCTAATTGCCTCATGTAGTTTTTCCCCTTTCTTGCAAACTAGGCATGATGGACCTAGCATTGATGAAAGGGGGATGACACATTGGTTCCATATTTGACTACTTTTGAGGCATTCCAAAGCTCCAGAGGGTTCTAGCAAGGTCTAGGTGTCACTAGGCTTTGAGAAATGGTTACTATGTAGTAAAATTAGGTTATTTTTGGCTTCCCCCCATCCATCCACATTCTGCATGAGTTTCTCAACATGGATAAAGCCTTCCCTAGTGTGGAAACACCAAATCCTAAGCTTTTGACTAGTTTTGACTAATTTCAACTAGGTTCAGTGATGTTCTAGGTCATGTGAGGCCTACTTTAGAGTCAAACTTAGCCTAGATGGATGTTGGCCATGTGATAATTAGTGTTTCCCCCTTTCTTCCATGTGGTGATAATTAGTGGAAATCCAAATTGTCCAGATTTATTGTGTCCAACCCCCTTTTTGGAAGCTTGAGTCTAAAAGGGTATGTTGTAGCTACCAAAAATGGTAAGATAGTTATATTTTAATGGTTTTTTGAAATGAAAGGTATGTATCTATGCCGAGCATATATCCCTACTGTGCATGCATGGAAGTTAAGATTTGGTTATGTTCTAAGTGTCAAAAATGACTAGATCTTAGCGTTGATACAATTTTTTGGCATATGGTGCAACCTATAACCCAAAATTCAAAATTTTGAATTTTGAGTTTAACTCCCATCAATATTAGCATAAAAGAGACTTCCCCCCTCCTCTTTTACTTCAATGCACTTGGAGTTATGGTGCACTAAATGGGAAATTAAATTTTAGAGGTGGGCGTTTAGGTTTAGATGTGTTTTAATGCCAAATTTCATAATTTTTTATCATAATTATTATTCTTGAAAATTATGAATTGGAGGAGAGCTTTGGTAGATATCCTTAGTGATGAAGCCTTTCATCTTCCTTGGACACAGTGTAGAACTGCCATCCTTCTCAATTTCAAACTACTCCTAGCATTGAGCCTACCATGACACCAAAACAACATGGAGGGAAGAGTTGTAATCCAAGGATTCAAAAGATGGATGAATGAGTGAGGGATCTATCAGACCTATACAAGGCTATTTCAATCTAAGCCTCATCTATTGTTTCTCCAAGGTAGGCAATTCTACCCATTTTTTCTTTAGTTTTTAGCTACCTTTATTGCTTTTTCTTGTATTTTTTCTTGTCGCATGTGTGGTCATTTATTCAAAACCTACATTGATAGAGAGGGTAAACTGAAATTTTGACAAAATTTCCCCTCTTATTTTCATTGCTTCCATGTGAATCAATGATTTTTTCATTGTTTTGTCTTTAGTAGATTCAATTTTTAAAATCAAGCTTGTTGTTTTCATGCTTTTTTTTCGAAATTTGGGGATATGGCCATTTGTCTTAGATCTAGGCCAAAGTATTCATCAAAATTAAATTTCCATGTAATCCTAGCCCATTATTTTGATGTGTTTTCTAATGGGTATTAATTATTTCAACTATTTTGGCTATGTTAAATTGGATTTTAGCATTTAACCTTTTTACATGAAAAAACAAGAAATGTTCTATATTTTTCTCTTAGAAAAATGGTTGCATATTTTTAAAATCTAATATTATGGGTTTGTGACCCTATTTTTAAGCTTTCCAATGGCTATTGTCTCATTCAATTTGGCTATGAAACAATTAAGTTATGGCTATTTCCTTAAGGTCATGCAGTTAGGTTTCTATGTCATTTTTAGATTTTTATGTAAATTCATGAACTTTTTCTAAGAAAACAGCAAGAGTTTTGAATTTATTTATTTTTTTTGTTATGGCTGGGTGTGTCTTGGCCTTAGCTTTCCAACAGAGGTGGAATCACTCTGATTGGCTTTAAAATAGATTTTTTTATGAATTTTTTTGCTAAGCCTATGTCAAAAGGAGGTTTGTGCCATTTTCATATTCTTGTCCAAATTGGTTAGTTTTTTCTTACTAAATTATAATTATTTTGATTCATTAAGCATGGCTACAAAAGGCTTTATTTGAGCTTTCAAATGGTGGTGGGATCACTCTATTTGAAGCTCAAATGAATTATTTGCAAATTTTTTACCAACCTTGCATAAATGGGGATTCATGGTGATGGCTATGATTTTTTGCTAATTTTTTTATGTTCCATGTAACAAATGTTATGTAGTTATAGTTTCAATGATCATGGCTATAAGGTTTATGATTTCAAGATTCCTTTCATGGTGGAATCACTAAAATCAGAACCCAAACAAATTTTTGATAAATTTTTTATTAAACTATGTGAATAAGGTTAAATTATGGATGGATGTGATTGATATGTGTAGTTTTTCTTATAAAACTTATGTTTTAAATTTTTTTAAGAAAATTAAAAGCTTTTCTATTTTTAGAAATATTTTTACTATGCCTATATGCTTTTTCTAAGTCTTAATGCTTTTTCTAAGTTTATGCATGGTTTAAACTAAAGCTTAATTTTGGCTATAATATTTTGGGCTATGAAGTAAAAGGCTATGCAAGGTTTTAATAATGCTTTTTTCTATGGAATTTATTAAGCTAATTTAGATAAACACCTTAAGTCATTTTACAGAGGCTAATTTCACCTCTGACTAGGATGTTTTTTACAAATTTGTTAAGTAATTTCAATTGGCCATAATGTTTTTGCTATGGAAGGTTGTAATAATTTTTTTTTATGGAATTTCTTAAGATAATTTAGATAAACACCTTAGAGCTTTTTATGAAGCCTAATTTCACCTCTAACTAGTATTTTTTTTCCAAATTTGTTAAGAAATTATAATTGGTCATAGTGTTTTTTCTTTGCTTCATGCAGGGTATATTTCAAGCTCATCCTCATCATCATGGAGTTGGTGGGCATTCTATGCTACATTGATCATCCCAAGATCAATACCCCTCTTCATGATATGCCTTTGGTCAAGCTATCACTATGCTTTTGGCCTAGGGCAAAGAAATTCATTGCCTACATTCTATAAAATTTCATTGTGATGTTATGGTCACACTCGTCAATGGATGTAGCTGGGGCCATAGTGGAGACCTTGTTGCCTCTGGCATCCAGCTTGATTGTCAAGTTTATTATTGACAATCCATCTCCTAGGACATTAGGGAGATCAGTAGATGCCATTAGCCCACATTACCTTATAGAGATCTACATGATGCTAGACTATAGTCAGTATAATGCTAACAATTCTCTAATGGTGGCACATAAAGCCCACACATTATTCCAAAACTCACCTAACATCATGTATCATCTACCAAGGTAAGCATAGTTGTTATAGTAATTTCATGTTTTTCTAGATTTACTAGTTAAACTACCTTTCCTAGCTTCATTGATCTTATTACCTTCTTATAGGTACAATGTTAATGATCAAGGCTTGATCATTAACAATCAAACCTTTACAGTGGCTCAAACTACCCTAGATGAATTCACTAAGGGCTCCCAAATTAAAACTATTGTGTATCAATAATGAAGAGGGAACTTCAATGCCTATGCTATAAGGTTCAACCTTGTATAGAAGAAGTGTAAGGATGATGGGATGATGCAGAGCTAGTGGGTAGATTCCAATAACTCCATGGATTAGACCCTTGTAGCTAGGACCTCTACTCAAACTACACCTACGAAGAAGAGAAAAGGTAAACATAAAGGCTATATATTCTAGTGTTTTATGGTTATGAAAATTCTAATTTTTCTATTACATTGAATAGTTATTACACTTACCTATTTTGATGCTAAACTTTGGTTGTTCGTTTGCAAGACCTTCCACCTTTGCTAATGTCACCATATCACTTTTAAGAACACATCATGAGGATACCCTCATCCTAAAGTTTGGTGAGGTGACACTAGCATAGGAGTGTTTGAGGGGATAGGCACCTAGGTACATTCAAGTAAACATCCAATGTGTAGGTTTGCTTGATGTATTTATGGCACCTATCCCTTCCATCCTTGTTGTAGAGATGTTGCATGTCATCGACTCCTTCAACGAAAAGGCTAGTCATTTTAGCACCATCATACAAAGTGTGAGGGTCAACATGGATATTGATGAGGGCCTCTTTTGTAACTTGTTTCATGTTCCTACTAATGGGGCAAAGGTTTCAACAAGAATACTGAAGGAATTAGGCCATCATGATGAAGTTTTGGAATGGCTTGGTGCCAACATGAACCACTCTAAAATTTTCATGGATATCTCCATGAACCCTAATGCAAATAAATCCTATCCTTTTTTCAAGTCGCATGCATTTCCTAACCTATTATCTAAAAATAAGGTGATCAACATTGCATAGGGGTGGACCTTTAAGAAGGTCTTAATGGGTGATACTAGGTTCAACTGGGTAGCTTCTTTGGCTATTGGGCTTGAGGAGATCTTTAAACTTCACACAAACACCTCTGAAATAATCCACATGAATTTTTTATTTTTGTAGGTTATTTGAAGAGGTTTGCAAAGTTTCTAGTGGTGGATAGGAATGGGCAATGGGTTCTCCAAAACCCAAGCCAAATTTCTAAGCCTTAAACAAAGCACATTTTTCCAATGGTGTAGGCTCAAAACCCACCAGAGGTGATGGATGACATGTTATCCATTACCACCAAGGATCTTAATGTTAGGTAGTGTAACTTCCTTTATAGTACAAATGTAGGGAGGTCAAAGGGGTATCTAGAGAGAAATTCAAGAGGCCCATAGAGGAAGCACCATCGGCATTAGACCAACCTACCTCAAAGAAGCCTAAGTTCAAGCATAAGCCATTGCAGTAGATACTCATAGGTATGCTTTGTTTAAGTTTTGTTATTTTATGTTTTAAGATTCATGGCTATGTAATGATTTCATGTGTTAACTGGTATTCTATGTGCTATGGTTGTAGACAAGCACCAGGTTATGGTAGCCCAAGCTACCATGGAGGAAAAACAAAGGTGTGTAGAAGAGGTACTCCTAAAGCAACATGAGGTTGAATGGCTTGCTAATGCAAATATATATGATCTAGATGCCTTGTTCACTGAGGCAATGCTAGATACATCCCCCATCATCATCATAGAGGAAGAAGAGAAGCTAGGTATGCCCATGCCTTAATGTTTTAGTTCTATCTTATAGTTTCATTTTGGTTTTCATCCTAACCATTCGATGATTGTTATGCTTATAGTAGTTGCTAAGCCACCAGTGCAAGCCCTTGTTTCTAAGTTTCTTGTGAAACCATGGGTGGAGACTCTAGAAAAGGTAGAGTTCATGCATGGGATGGCTAAGGACATCATTAACTAGTTGCAACAGTTTGCACCCAAGATAGGTAAGGATTTTTTTTATGTGTCTTAGTCATTTGGCTATGTTATAGGCTATGTTTGTGTTATGACTATCTTAGATTATACATTATGTTTATGGTCATATTTCATGCTTGTGTAGTGCCTTCTATGAAGTGGAACCCTAGCAAAGACATGGAGATTGACTTCTTGCCTAAGCCTCCCTCCAATGTATCTAGTGTATCTTTGAAGTTTTATGAGACTACTACTAATCTAAAAATGTCATGTATAAAAACTTCATGAGAGCTAGAGAGGTCCAACAAATCCCTATGGGAGGAAGTTATCACCTTATGCAAGAAGACTTAATAGTAGGAGAAAACTATTAGAGATTCTAGAGACCACAAGGCATTTATGGAAGCCCATGTGGCTAACTCAGGAAAATTTTGGATACAAGAGATCACATGGGCCCACTATTGGCATGTCATTCAGGACAAAGTAGTAGTCTTATAGAAGATGGCAAAATAACAGATGTAGATGGACCTCATCTCCTAGAAGGTTGAGGACTGGAAAGATCATGGTGCTTGGGTCCTACAGTGGGATAAGAAATAAAAGGTTCAAAAGCAACAATACAAGGCAAATCATAGGGACTACCTTAAGTGGCTTAAGAAGGAGTTAGTTGAATGGTGCAAGAGAGAGCTATTCATTCAAGGGATCTAAGTAGAGAGTGCTTATCAAGTTTTTGAGAGTACTCTCATGGTGGAGAAATCTCCTACTACTTAGATTACCACTACTATAGGAGAGATTGCTACGACTACTATTACATGAGAGCCACCTACTTGGACTATGGTAGATTGGACCAACATCTTTTCTGGAATTGATATTTGGGGTGCTAACTAGGTCAACATGATGGAGGACTAGATCCTCCATTTTTTGGAGGAAGACCTTTCACATCTACCCTTGAAAGTTATGGATCCAAAATCCCCACAAGTTTGATATATTTTATGTTTTCTATTTTTAATTTTTTATTTATGATTTTGACTATTGATGAATGATTACCTATGTGTTGTTGTATTTTAGGCATTAGGAGATATTGGTGATCCTAGTGGTGAGGGTGGGAATGACCAACCACTTCCTCCTCTAGACATCCCTTAGCATCCTTCATCTACTCATTTTCAGCTTGTTGGCTATATTACTTTTATTTTCATATTGATGACTATTATTAGCCAAGACTATGTTGTAGACGATTGTTATTATTTTTTGACATTTTTTCCACATAATGTGGTCATGGCTATGTATGTTATTGACATTTTAAATTTGAAATTTCAAAATGTTTTGTTTTATTTTTGGCTATATATATATATATATTGTTTTAGTAAATGTTGTGAATGTTGTAAGTGGCTAAGTTGATGTTTTGGTTATAACATTAAATGACTAATTGATGTGATAATAAGCTGAAAAAGAAGTGTAGTGATAGAGAAGATGTTTACTAGTTTTAGACCATCATGGGAACAAGTTATATTGTGTTTCTAGTTTAAGGCCATGGTGGGCCATATTGCCAGTTTAAAGTCTTAGTGGACTACAATGTCAATTTAAAGTCTTAGTGGAATGCGATGCTAGTTTAAAGTCTTAGCAAACTATGATGCCAGTTCAAAATCTTAGCATATTGCAATGCCAATTTAAAGTCTTAGTGGACTGTGATGCTAGTTTAGAGTCTTAGTAGACTACGATTTTACTAGTTTAAGGCCATAGTGGACTATTTTGTATCATTACCTTTGCCAGTTTAAGGCCATGGTAGGCCATCATGCTAGTTTAAGGTCTTAGCTAGGCCATCATGCTAGTGTATATCTGTAATTTTATATTCTAAAGTATTTGAAGCTTTTTGATATTTACAACATGAGAAAGGTTGTAATAAATAAGTAAAAAGGCAAAGTAAAAACTTAGGCTACATGCATAAAGAGTAAAATAAATAAGGCTACATAAAAAGGTATAACCAATTAGGTTACATGGCTATTAGTGCATCTCATTCTATGGGCATGGGATAAAAAGATTAAGGTGAACTCACTTGTGTAGTTTCTTCCTAATCTTTGTAAGATTAGGGAATGAGTAAGGTCTATTTTGCACAAGCTTATATTCACAATCTTCTTTGCTAAAAATGTTAAAAGGGAGTTCATCCCATGATGCATCTTGTTACTTATCATTGTCATCATTGGGTTGCTGTTCTCTTTTGGGTTTTTGAATTCTATGGCTCAGAGCTTCTTCTTGAAGCTTCATTTTAGACCCCTGCTCTATGTTCATATTGTTGATAGCAAGGGGAATCATGTTATCATTGTAAATGATGATTTCACCCCCACCCCATTCCCTCATAAGGAAGGTGAATTTCTTGATGGATGGATGAGGATACACCCCATAATTAAGCCAACCATGGTCTTCCTAGGATAAGGTTAGACCCTATTGTTTCTTCCACCACCAAGAAATTTACAATTGTGGGGAATTTCTCTCCAACCATGAAGTCTAAGGAGATGGACCCCTTGATGGCAATCCTAGAACCATTAAAGGATTTGAGAGCTATGGTTGATGTAGGCTATATTTGCTTAGTTAGACCTAAGCATTCAACAATGATGTAGGGGATGACATTAGTTGTTGCTCCATCATCAACATGCACTTGATGCACTCGAAACTATCCTACACCTATGATTATGAATAAATGAGCCCTAGTTACTTTGCCATTCTATGGATTAACCTTGATTTCTCTATTGCAAAATACTAGAGGTGTTAACCTCACCTCCATTGGAAAGGGAGGAACCATCACTACATGGATGGATTCCTTGTTAGCAAGGATGTCCTCACTAATAAGGATAGAAGTCAACATTTTGACTAGCATCTCACGATGTGTGTTGGAAGTCATGTCTAGGTCATACAAGCTTAAAGTTATATTTTCTACTTGAGAGACTACCTAACTTGGTCTATTGCACTAAGAAAATTTTTATCATTAGCCATGGGCTTGTCAACCTGGTTATGCTTTACTTCCTCCATGCACCCTGAAATGAAAAATTTTTCTTTAGGTTGTGTTTGTTGGGGCTTTTCCTTATTCTTCTAATTATGGGCTTTGGTGTCCTTTTGTCGCCTATTGGTTGGAGAAAATTGAGTAGAGGAGGTCATGGGTATAGCTAAAATGAAAGTGGGCTTCAATGGATCCACTTCCTTTCATGCCTCCATCTACTTGTCATCCTTGTTGTTGAGCTTTTATGTATGCTTATTCCTTTTCTTGGTTGAAGTTTTTTGATTATCAGTCATTAGTTGTAAGGAAGAGGCAATAGTATTAGCCACCATAGGAGGTCATTGTGCAGTTGTTTTGGCTATAGTTGTTTGTGTTGTGTTACGCTAAGGTAGCTTGATGACAAAAGGTTCTCTTTGAGGCATTCATGATGGTACTCTTATGAAAAAGGGGGATATTGAGTTGGTAGAAGCTAAAGAAGCCCCTTCATCATAAGAGGGTACTCAGATCATAAGTGGTTCTCTTGAGGATCTCTGATCATCATCAAGGTTGAATGCTAAAATAACTTAGGGGCTAGCATTAGTATTCAACGAGTCCTTGTAGAATTACATTGATAGATTTTGTGGTCAAACTAGGTTGGAAGCATTTAAGACTAACTCCTCCATATCTATCATCCTCTATCTGTCATCCCTCAGTGCAAGGTAAAAGTCTATGTCATGACTAGGCAATTGGTGATAGTTGCAAAAGTGGTATAGCTTGAAGTACTTATGTAGTTAAGGATCATCTTTCATTACTCTAGTGGGATCTTTGGATATTTTACATAGCCTATTATGCTTATTTTAGGAAGATTTAGATATTTTTTTGTATTGAATATGTCCACTTTTCAAAAGTTGGCCTAACAACTTAGATGGCTTTAGAGGTAAGGTAGTGTACTTAAACCTATCCTTCCTTTCAAAATTAGGTCTAGGGATTGTCGATGTAGTAGACCAAAGGTTGATGGTTGGTTATTACGATCATTGGTGGGGGCCTTGGGTGGGTTGGCCCTTGGCCCCTGGTTCATGATATTTGTTTCTTTAATCATAGTTGCTACCATTGTATTATTTAATTTGTTCTTCTCTTTGTCTCTCCATGTATATTGATTTTTATATGCTACATAGTTTGGATTGTGACTAGCCTCCGCAACATCCTCTATATTTTTAGTTTGAGAAAATTCCTAGTTGAGGGATTGCAGGTCAAGGTAGTAGAGCTTATTCTTTATGAGGTCATTAATTGCTCCCTTAAATATGGCCAATAGGTGGGCCTCAACTATAGGCTCTTGTATATCATTCAACAGTCCATTCCACAACTACATGAACTTTTGCATGGGTTCTAGGGATCCTTGCTTCACCTTCATAATTTGGTTAAGCATTATGTCAGGCTTCAAGTTATATTTTAAGCAAGTGACAAATTGGGCAATAAAGTCCTCCAAAGAGGATATGGATACCCTAGGTAATGCGTGGTACTAATCAAGTGCTTTCCCAATCAAGGACATAGGAAAAATCCTCATGATGGTATGAGGCCATAGTTGTAAGAGTAAGCATTCAGATCAAAAGATAATACGATGAGCATTGGAATCACCTTCTCTATTATATTTGCTAAATTGAGAAATAGGGACACCAAGAGAAAGTGTCAAGGGTGGAACCATAGGACTGATCGAATCATCCGGGTAGAAGTCCATAATCTTGACTATTTGTTAATTAGAGGCTTTAAGCCTCTTCAATTCCTCCATTAGGTTCAAGATCACCTCAAAGGTTTGATCTAAGCCCTATGGTGGCCCTGTTGGCTATGGGGCTTGCACATATGGTTGTGGCATTTGTTGTGAGGCTTGTGGCCTCGCTATGGGTTACAAGGAAGAAGAAAATGGTTGTGTTATGGTCATAGCTTGTGAGCCAAATAAGGAAAAGGATGTTTGTGCTAGTACCTAAGGCACAAATGAGATAAATGGCATGTATGATCCCTGAGTTGCTTGAGGTCCCATGGTGGATCCCACATAGGTAGTTAATGGATTTGCAATGGTAAAAACCACCACCGCTGGTTGTACAGATTGAGGCTATGTATGAAATGACACAAATATGTTATAAGTTGTTGTTTGTGGCATTGGTTGAGTTTGATGCATGGCTATGATCGGTGTGGGATTAGCCATGGTAGGGTAGGAGGGAGTGGAAGAAGGTGGTACCATGCCCATGAAGAAGAAAAAGGTATGAGGGGAAGGCTTAGTGGCCTTGGGGGTTGCTTGTTGGAACAATCCCCCTAGGATGTTTTTGGGCTCAGATTCTACCCTAAATTGATCCTCTTATTGTTGTTCCTCAGAGCTATGTTTGTCATCCTCTTCCTCCATCTTAATCAATTTGGCTAAGATACCCACATAGATATTGCTTAGAGGTATTTGGTCATAGGGAAAAGGGATGTACTCCTTACCATTATGGTGGATAAGTTTGAATTCCCTTTTGGCTTCTACTTCCAAATGTGGAATCAATATGCTAGCCTATATTTTGATGCAAATGAAGTTATATTGATCTTCATTTATGACTACAAAATTATGAATTTTCCCCCTTACCCTTAAAGATTTCCTACATTCGATGACAATAGGGTCTTTAGGGTCATAGACCCTCATGGCTTATTAGCTAGGACCTTTACCAGTGAAGGTGAGGGGCAACTTGGTAGATTTTTGGAAAGACATTAGGCTATAAATGGTAAAGAAAAAATGAATTCTAGTGAACAAAATTAAAAAACATTTAAAATAAAGTAAAAATGGATGAAAATGAAGTACTTACTATAATTAGTAAGTGGGGGTAAGAGGGTTTACCCCTTTACCAAAATGAAATGCTAGAAAAGTTGATGTTAAGCCTCATCCACGTTGGCCTCCAAATTGCCTCTATGTTGGCTATGGCAAGGGGGAAAGAAATGGGATGAGATTATGGGAATCTCACACCTTCTAACCCAACATTAATAGGGAGAAGGCTAAAAATTATAGATGCAAAAAATGACTTAAAACAAGTTATAAATGACAATAAGAAGAGGTGGATCCCAACAAGTCCTATTCAAAAATGATCAAAGGAAGAAGAAATGGCTAAAAATGGAGCACTTACTCAAATTAATAAGTGGTGCTAATGGGATTTACGCTTTTACAAAAAATGAAAAGCTAGTGTTAAGCCTCACCTACATTGGCCTCCCAAGTGCCTCTACATTGGGTATGGCAAAGGGGAAAAGAAGGGTAGTGAGATGATGGGAATCTCACACCTTATAACTCAACATTGATGGGGGGAAGGCTAAAAACCAAATTGAAAAGTTTGGATTTTCAAACTAAAGCTTAGTTTTAGCAAGTTTCCAATTTTCTTAGCTTGGAAAAATGATATTGAAGATAACTTCCAAAAGTCTAGTAATTTCTAGAAGCATTGCACCATCAACTTTAGAAACTAGAAAAATTGAAATTGGCAACAAAAAGGAAAGGGGGAAGGTTTTAGCACTAGCTTTGGGCTAAAAAATTCATAGCAACTACTGTGAAAATTCACCATCCAACCACTTGCAACTTCCACACTGTAGTTTTGATCATAGGGGGGAATGGGTAGCATTGATCTTTTGAATGTTTTTGTCGGATGCCAACGTTGGCCTTGAAATTCAAAGCAACTACTATGAAAATCTTGAAAATCCAAACACCTACAACTTCCACACTAGGTTTTGATTGTAGGAGGAATGGGTTGCAACATTGGTTTTATGGCAAAAAAGATCAGCAAAAAGGTTTAGACATAGAACTTAGATGGATGCCCTCCTTCTAACATCAAGAAAATTGTTGTGATTGGAAAAAATTAATCACTAAAAAGAACTAATGGATCTAGTGTAGTAATCCTCAACCCATGAATCCGTAGGACCTTTGAAAAAAATGGGAATCAAGATGCCCTAGCTAGTCCTGCAAATCAACCAAGGACTTATGAAATGCAAAATAGGGTAATAAATATAGAATGTTGAAATTAATAATAGATCTAAATAATGCAAAGAAAATAAATGAATATATTTTGCACAAAAAACAAGAACTTAAAACTTTATTAAGAAAGAAAAAATAATAAGTTAGAGAAATTTGTACAAATGGCACCTGAGTGGGTAGTAGGGGGTTTGCTTGGATGGGGGTTCAAGGTCCATTAAAGTTGATTTAGTTAACTCCACGAACCAAATGTCCTACCACTATCAATGTTATCGAACCTTCAATGCTGCTACTTGAGATCTGTAACATTGGCTATGATGGAGTTTGGGAAGTGTGAAGAATACAAGCTACCCAAGTGCTCTACATTGGGAGCTAGAAATCCTAGGAGTGCAACTTGGAGCTTGAAAATTCAAAAATTCCAAAGGGGGTTACAAGGTCAAATGGTCATAATTTTTCCACACTAGGTTTAAGAGAATACAAGTGTGAAAACTTGTAAGAAATATATAGTGCTTGAGAATGCCTAAGTGTAGAACTGTGAAGAACTTGTTGAACTATGTAAAAATTTTGTAACCAATGTGAATAGTATAGGATTGCCAAAGTGTTTGTATGCCAAAAGTTTTTGAACCATTTCAAAAAATTGTTGAATCCTTAAATGGTATTTAAAACTAGTTTTTATAGGTTTTGGGTCAAGATGAGGCTGCAAAATGGTTCAAATTTGGTTGTACAATGGCTGCAAATTGGCTATGATTTAGCTGCAAATTCCTACCTCGTATAGGTGAGATGGGTGCTCAAATTTTGGGGATTACTATACATAGTAAGTGCCTTTTCCCATGGCCATTGCATTTCCTATAAATATTAATTAGAGCACACCTTCCATGTTGTAGATGAATCTTCCATGCTAAGCCTTCTGTCATCCTTGCTGGAGTAGTTGAACAACGTTGGAGTGCATGGAGTGTTAAAATATGGCTTTTATAGATTTCACACTAAGGGCATGCAATTTTCACGCTAGGGTGGGGGGGGTAGAGAGAGAGAGAGAGAGAGAGAGAGAGAGAGAAGTTTCCAAGCTAAGGAGAAACCCCCCACTCCTTCACACTAGGGGTAAGTGAGATTTACTACCCCCACCCTAAAGTTTTTCTAGTGTAGAAAAATGTATACCCCCCATAAAACCCATCAAATTTTCATTTTTGGCATTCCAAAAGGCTTTTTTGACACCCTCCCCCAAACCCCAAGTCCAAATATAGATAGTAGGTGACTTTTTTCACTTGGGAAATGAGGCTTTGACCACTTATTAGATGTCTTTTAGCCTCCAAAAGTATGGGATATGTGAGATTGCTCTCTATGGATTACAATCTTCACATTTACAATGAAGTTTTACCTCAGGTTTCATGGGGTGAAAGCTACATGATGAAAATTGGCTATAACATGTAAATTTTTGTGGTGTTTCAATACTTATTAACTAACCAAACAAGATTGCTATTCTTAATTAATAAAGAAAAGATAATATTAATATTAATCATGTAATCATCAATCATATAAAATATACATATTGATACATACCGGCACAATGACCAAACTTTAATGACCACTAATACTAAGACAACTTAAGTTAGTAATAGGGATGATAAAATACAATGTGTTACATCCATTTTATAAATATTCTTGATTTTAGTGGGATGTTCCAAGAAATGATGGATGTTCACCCAAATTTTAATGGATATTGTACTTGGATGTCCTAGTATAGTTGGGACATTCCAATTTGGAACATCCATCATGGATAATATCCTAATGTCTAAACATGGTTACACCTATGTTTAGACCTCCATCTTGCATTTTAGGTTAAGGAATAAAATAATCTTGACTCCTCTAAACTCACTCCTTTTTATCTTAAAGCTTCTACGTTGACACAAAATAATTATCTTTTCTCGTCCTATGCTTAATAACACAAGTAAGACTTTCATACATGCTCAAATATACCATGTATACTTCTATATCTTCAAGTTTTAGCACATCAAAATATGAAATTAATCAAAAAATATACTTTTTATTTATGTCTAAAAATTCTTAACTACTTTTAAATACCATAACTTATACTTCATGGGTCTAATTCCAAATCTATCTTATTCTAGAAAACCTTGATAAAATCTACAAGTGCACAAATTATTCAAACTCAAAAATTAACTCAAACCAAATTTTAGTAAAATAAAATTTGACTATATAATTATGGTTTCAAACCATTCATTAAAAAAACATCATCCATTATCATACTAGATATATTTAATGCAATAGAAAATTCCTAATACTTATTCAATTCATTATACTTTGCTACTGATGAGTGGCGAGGTACCCCTACACTCAACCATACGAATATAAGCATTACATGCGTGATCTGGTCGAACTCCATAGACTAAGTGCCTACACATCTTATGGAACACCTAAGGTTAATCAATCATTGTCCTCCCAAGCTTACATGTATTTGTCATGGTTGTATGGTTAAGTAAGCTTGAGGCATGTGATTTTTATATCTTTTATGTTTTTATCACCTATGCTAAGAGAGGAAAGGGTGAAGAGACTAATTAACTAACTTTAACTAACTAAGCCTGAATTAACCTAGCATCAGTATCCATTCCCACTTTCCATTTCACACCCTGAACCAATGCAATGCTATTGGGTTACCAAACGCTATTCGTTACTGGGATTACCATGCATAACGCACGTGCTCAAAGCGGTCGTACTGAATGCACTTAACTATGAGAGTTGAGGGTTGAGAGAGATTAAGTCCTTAAGAAAGTATTTAAACAATTAACAATAATTAAAGTCCTATTTAGCTTAGTCCATGCACTACAAGGTTTATCCAAAAGTTCATCTTTATTTCTGTACACAATTGTGTGCTCAGGTACAAAATTGCTCGAATAAAGATTCGTTCACTTCGGAGCTCCTATTGCGGGCACATGGATATTATTCTAACTCTAGAATGGAAAAATGGCAAGAGTTTGGCTAAGGTCTAGATCTAGATGAGGAAACAAGGAAGAGCTGTCTCTTATTTATAGAACTAGCAGTGGACCGTGATATCGTAGCCCATGTGATATCGCGTCCCATCATACCCCCATG
Source organism: Gnetum montanum (assembly GCA_015680685.1). Lineage (NCBI taxonomy): Eukaryota > Viridiplantae > Streptophyta > Gnetopsida > Gnetales > Gnetaceae > Gnetum > Gnetum montanum. Next base: position 85,512 of record MNCI01033485.1, read on the forward strand.
ACTGAATAAAACCTCATCCTCAAGTTTCTTATAAAATATCAGGAAGATATGGGATTATTGACTTGAATGGAACTAATGGTGAATGGGATGACATGTGAACGAATCGTCATTACAAAACATGATAAAACTAGTGTTCATGATAACAAGAGTGAACACTTTATATATTTGACATCAGACCTTATTTAGCAGCTGAGAGAGAAGAGAGAAGAGAGAAAAAGTCTGCTGCTGCCAATGCCAAGATTGCACCTTTTCTTGTCTATCCATAAGTGCGTCATCGATCTTGCTCCTTGTGTAGCTGCTTCAGCACTGATCCATTCCAAGTGTTCCCTCCAGATCCAATCCGTTATTGCATGATTGCCATCTACACACATAACACAGTCTTATATTAGCAAGGGTAAACGAATCATAATACAATTGATACCTTGCTTCGGTGTAAGGTCCATTGGCTAAGTTGTGACATGGCTGATACGGATCTGGAGATATACTAATGATGACTACCAAAGGTGTAGGGGTTAGGAGAAAATTGAAAAAATTAGATCGAGACCCCCATGACTAAGAGCGAACCTCCGATAGTGAAAGAATGGAGGAAAAGAAAAGAAAAGGAACAAGGAAGATGGAGAAAAAGAAACAACTGTAACACCAATGAAATAGATGTCAAGATGAAAATGAAAAAAATAGAGTTGATTGCAAAAATGTTAAGGGAAAGAATTTAACTGGTGCACCAAATAGGAATGCCAGTGGGTCCTCCCCAAAACAGGCTCATGCCTTTAATGCCCTAACAAACCCACATTCAAAAAGTTTGTAGGCTCTAGGAATGTCATTTGGAACAAGAGTTAAAGTCTTAACCACAATAATTTACCAAAAAGAAAACAATGTGTCAACCAAAATATATACTAATGATACAACTGAAAATGAGGTGAATAATGGAGGAAGAATGATGGAAAGAAGAGAATGGAATGGAGTCTCAAGAACAAGGTGATGTATAGTCCCTTGTGTATTTAATGATTAATGTGACTTAGTAGATCTCATTCCAACTCTAGCTTCAAACAAACCACATCCAGTGACTTTGCATTAATACATTCGGCTAATCCATCCTCCTGAAGTAACAAGAATTCCTTCACCAAAGAGCCACCACCATTCTGATGAAATGAAAGATGAGAAGGTAGGAAGCAAGAAGGGCCTTAGTTAGAGGGAACATGTTTATTTTAGTTCCATAACTAGTGCTTATAGCCCAAATGACTATTTCATCTAAGGGGTGTGCTTTGAATTCTCACTTCCTCTTTTTTTTGTGTTTTTGCATGAGAACCACACCATGCAAAGACTTATTATTTTTATTTACTCAGCTTTCCAATAATTTGGCAACGTTGAAATGATAAGAAAACTCAAGAAGAAAACATCCAAGCACCCAAGAGAATGGCCTGCACAAATGCATCAAATCCCCTTGAAGTCACACCCTTTTCAATCCTTGAGACCTTCCATAGTTTGAGAAATGCTTAGTCACTGATTCATTGATAGTTCTTATTATTGAGAAAGGGACTATACAGTTCCAAGCCAAGAGAGACCATAGAGATTTATGGATGCATGGATGATGTGGGCTCATTTCTTGCTATATCAAAAGAACCATACCTTAGTATCAACATCATAACTTAGAGGTAAAAACCAAATATTAGCAACCAATGGAGTACAGTTCATACCATCTTTGGAGCACTTATTAAATGACAAACTTAACAAAATGGATAACACACACACACACACACATACAAAGAAATGAAAAAGTATAAACGATGTTATAAAACAAAAACAAGAAAAGTTAAAGAAATTTGTAAAACAAAAATGTGCAAAACAAAAACTTAAAAGAACTGAGGGCCTCAATTAATTAGCACAGGTGTCCATCTCCCCCATGACTAAATTGAAAGGGAGAGATCTGAAATAATGAGCGCTTATTTGAATTTTTTAGAAGTGTCCAACTTCTCCCAATTGATGTTTTTAGATTAAGGGTTGGAAGTTGGCGACGCTCATATTCCAATGTATCTATGCTTTCGTTGTGGTTGCAAGTTTTTCTTCCAATTAGTTCCATGGATATTGGTGGGTTGCTCTCTTGATTAGCTATCAACCACTGGGTGTTTTCTTGTTGTGTGGTTGCTACATACAGGCACCTTTGTACCTGAGTTTCTTGGGCACACTGGTTGCATACAAGAGATGTTGAGCATTCCTATATGTCATCAACCTCTGTATCACTATATGTGATGCATGGAACTCTCTTCTTATTGATCCTTCCATAAATGTTTTCTTTAGATATCTCCAAGGAAAGATCGCAGATTCCTAGGCATGCGTTTATGGTGCTTAACCATGCCCTCCCCATTATAATTGATGATGAGTGGCGAGGTACCCCTACACTCAACCATACGAAACGAGCGTACCACATGCGATCCGATCGAACTCTGCAGACTAAATTCCTACACGCCCCATGGAACACTTCGGGTTAATCATTTGTTGTCTTCCCAGACTTACTTGTAGTTGTCACAGTGTATGGTTAAGTAAGTCCGAGGTATATGATTTTTATAGTCTTTTCTGGTTTTTCTCCTATGCTATCAAGGTGAAGGGTTGAAAGAGCTAACTAATTCTAACTAAGGACTAAGTCTAAATTAACTAGCATCAACATCCATTCCCACTTACTGTACACACCCTAAACTATGCAACTGTGGCTACCAAATGCTAATCGTTACTGGGATCACCACATGTAACGCACATGCTTGAAGTGGTCATACTGAGGCACTTAACTAGCCTAAACATGATGAACAGTTGATTCCTTGACTAACCTTACACATCCGTAGATTCTCGTAATCAAGTCGTACTCATCCCGCGTTCTAGGAGTTGAGGGTGAGAGAGACTAATCGCGATGAGTAGCCGATTCCTTGATTAGGCGTACACATTCGTCAATGCTCGTAATCAAGTCGTACTCATGCTGCGCTAATGCAAGTAGTAAATAATAGGTAATAAATAACAAGTAATAAATCCTATTCCATGCACTGCAAGGTTTATCCACAAAGCTAATCTTTATTGCTGTACACAACTTACGTTCAGGTACAAAGTTGCTCGAATAAAGATTTGTTCACTTGGGGACTCCTACTACGGGCATATGGAAAATATTCTATCTCTGGAGTGATCAAACTACCAAAGTTTTCATACTTTAAGCCTAGGATGAAAAATAAGGGGAGTGCCGCCTCTTATTTATAGATTTGGCAGAGGACCATGATATCACGTACGCGATATCGCAGGGGACGACACGATATCACGGCTTGTGTGAATCGCGTCTCATGATACCCCCATGACTGAATGAAAACTCATCCTCGAGCTCTTTACAATAATATCAGGTAGGTATGGAATTATTGAGGGGAATGGAACTAATGGGATGACATGTGAACGGATCATTATTACAAGACTTGACAAAACTGGTGTTCATGACAACAAGGGTGAACACCTTATTACAATGACATCAGGCCTTAGTTGGCAGCTAAGAAAGAGAGAGAGAAAGAAGTGTTGTTGCTGCCAATGCCAAGATTGCGCCTTTTGTTGTCCATCCATAAGCACACCATCGATCTTGCTCCTTGCATAGCTGCTTCAGCGCTACTCCATTCCAAGTGTTTGCTCCAAATCCAATTCGTTGTTTGTATGATCACCATCTGCACACACAACACAATCTTATATTAGCAAGGGTAAATGAATCATCATGTAATTGATACCTTGCTTCAGTGTAAATTCATTGGCTAGGTTGTGGTATACGGATCTAGGAATATATTGATGATGACTACTGAAGGTGTAGGGGTTAGGAAGAAAAGAAAAAAAATTTGGGGCTAAGAGAAAATCTATAAATCAGGCCTTGTACCCCCATGACTAATCGTGAACCTCTAGTAGCGTTAGAATGGAGAAAGGAAGGAGTAAGAAAGATAGATAAAAAGGGACAACTAAGACATCTATTAAGTGGATGTCAAGATGGAAATGAACAAAAGAAAATTAATTACAAAATGTTAAGGGAAATAATTTAACTAATGCTCCAAATAGGAATGTTAGTGGGTCCTCCCCAAAGCAGACTCATACCCTTAATGCCCTAACAAACCCACATTCAAAGAGTCCATAGGCTCCTGGAATGTTATTTGGAACAAGAGTTAAAGTCTTAACCATAAGAATTTGCCAAGAAGAAAACAATGCATCAACCAAAATATACACTAGTGATACAACCGGCAATGGGATGAACAGTGGAGAGAAGGGTGGAGAGAAGAGGATGGAATGGAATCCCAAGGACAAGGTGGTGTACAGCCCCTTGTGTGTTTTATGATTAATGTGACTTAGCAATTCTCATTTCAACTCCAACCTCAAACCAACCACATCCAGTGACTTCGCATCAATGCGTTCAGCTAAACTATGCACTTGGAGAACAAGAATGCCTTCACCAAGAGTCGCCACCATTTTGATGAAACAAAGGAGGGAATGGGAAGTGAGAAGGGCCTTAGTTAGAGGGAACACTTTTGGTTCCATAACCAGTGCTTGTAGCCCAAATTTATTCGTCTAAGGGGTGTGCTTTGAATTCTCACTTTTTTTCTTTTTTCTTTTTTGGTTTTGTGTTTTTATGTGTGAGAACCACACCATGTAAAGACTTTTTATTTTTATTGTCTCAACTTTCGATAATTGGGGCAACATCGGAACGATAAGAAAACTCAAAAGAAAACATCCAAGCACCCAAGAGAATGGCCAACACAAAAGCATCAAGTTCCCTTGAAGTCACACCCGTTTCAATCCTTGAGTCCTTTCATAGTTTTAGAAATGCCCATTCACCGATTCGTTAAAGTTCTTATTAGAAGGGAACTATACATTTCCAAGCCGAGAGAGACCATAGAACTTGGTAGAGGGATGGATGGAGTGAACTCGTTGTCTGCCATATTAAAAGAAACATACCTTAGTATCAACATTGTGACTTAAAGGTAAAAACCAAACATTAGCTATCAATATGAAAACAGTTCATACCATCACTCCGAACACTTATTATGGGACAAACTTACAGGGTGGAACACACACACATGCACAAAAAATGGAAAAAGTATAACGATGATGTAAAACAAAAACTAGAAAAGTTAAAGAAATTTGTAAAACAAAAATATGTAAGACAAAAATGTTGTAAAACAAAAATGTGTAAAACAAAAATCGAAAAAGAACTGAGGGCTGCATATGATTAGCATAGCTGGCCATCTCCCCCATGACTGAGTGGAAAGGAAGAGATCCGAAATAACAAGCGAGGTTGACCGCTAGTGGACGTGTAACTTATACTGGCTATTGTAGATTCACGAAAAGGTTTTATTTATTGTACATTAACCAATAACCTTTTATCTGGGCTGTCAGGCTTATATATCATCATGGCTCCAGAGGGGAAGGTAGTATGAATAATATAAGGTCCTTCCCACAAGGTTTGAAACTTTGTACGTTGGGGCACATGCATGGGATTCCAGTAAAGGACCTTATCTCCTGGTTGGTACCTAAACCTTTGGATC
>MNCI01033485.1:96785-120635 GCA_015680685.1 Gnetum montanum
GTAAATAACAGGTAATAAATAACAAGTAATAAATCCTATTCCATGCACTGCAAGGTTTATCCACAAAGCTCATCTTTATTGTCGTACACAACTTGCGTTCAGGTACAAAGTTGCTCGAATAAAGATCCATTCACTTGGGGACTCCTACTACGGGCACATGGAAAATATTCTATCTCTGGAGTGATCAAACTGCCATAGTTTCCCTACTTTAAGCTTAGGATGGGAAATAAGGGGAGTGCCACCTCTTATTTATAGATTTGGTGGTGGACCGCGATATCACGTACGCGATATCGCATGGGATGGGATATCACGGCTTGTGCAAATCACGTCTCATCAATTGGGAAGTCCCCTTTATTATTGTTGACTTCTATTACTAGGAAATCAGCTGGGTATGACCAACCACACATAGTGGTAAAAATGTCCTCCACAAGTCCCAAAGGGACATCTAATTGAATATTTCTCTTCTTGAGTGGAGGCAGGTTCTAGGCTTTGTACATTTCTTGCAATATCAAGTTGACTCTGGAACCTGAATCAAGAAGAGCCTTACGTGGTTCAGTCCCAGTGACTTGGAGGTAGATTATGGGACTTTTGAGGTTAGAGAGTTTCCTAGGAAGGTGGCCCACCTTTATCCAATCAGTAACGGTATGTGTTAACATAACTATGTGTGTTGAGCTCTGTTGTTGGTTTGAAGGGAGCTCTGAAGCCTTTCTTGATGGAGGAGTGATCATAGACTCAACTACTTGTGCTTGTGAGAGCTTGTTTAGACTATTGGTTCTAAAGAAGGGTATTCTCTTTGTACGGTTGTTAGAACCAGCAGTGGTTTGAAGGTTTACAGCTCTCGTAGCATTACGTTGCTATGGTTGAGTGGGAAGTTCCCCTTGCATTGTTGGAGCGGGTGGTAGTGGAACTATCGATGTAAGAGATGCGGATGGATTCGGAGGATGGTATGCATGTGGAGTATGTCTTCTAGGAGAGGGAGTCTTAAAATACTCTTGAACTTGGTAGTGCCATTGTAGGGTCATGTGACTAATAGAGTCACTTGGAGAAACCGACTGCTGCACATAATAGCCATATGGATCTGGTTGCCGGTAAGGGTATTGTTGTCTTGGTGATGGCATCCCCCATGACTGTGGGTATTGCCACTACTAGTGTTGCTTGATAGGTTGTGATACAGTTCCACTTGGATAGTACATTAATAGTTGGTGGAACTATCTTGGGTTACCTTCGGGATAACCTTCGGGGTGCCTACTGTTTGTTAAGTCTTGGGTTAAGTGCATACATCCTAGACTCTTGCAGATGTGAGATTATTGGGCAACATCCTTTAGGATGGTCATACTAGCATATCTCACATCCACCGTCATTGTCTGTATCTGAATCCACAACCTCATCGATGATATTCATTTTTCCCTTACCCTTGTTCCATGCATGGTTTGAATCTCTCCTCTTTTTCTTATCATGGTTACTACTTCACTCCTTAGACTCCTCTATGATTTTTAAAACGGTTTCGTACCTACTGTCTAAGGAGTCCCACATTTGATCTACCTTAGCCGACACTTTGGTTGTTAACTTTTGAAGCAGAAAGGTTTTTCTATTCACGAACTCCTTGAGTGGTGACTCATCCTCTTCCACAAAAAATCTTACTCCCCTCTTTCGGAGGGAAGGATCACGGTTATACTCTTCTGCACTTTCTCTTTTCCATAGCTCCCCTTCTTCTTTTAGCTACTAGCTCCAACAATCTATGAACTTCATGGGATGCAAGTTCTAATAATCTCCCTTGGGCATATGTTCCAAGGGTTCTCCTAGTTTCGTGTCTTAGCCCATCTACAAGGTGGCGAAGTTGATCCAGTTTTGCGTAGCCATGGCCCGGGCAACGATGTAGCAATGCATAATATCAGCCCATGGCAGCATCCAAGGGTTCGTGATCACCCTGCTTCCATCCTTGGATCTGCTTATGCAAGTTGGACACTCTGGAGTACGTCTAATATTTATCGTTAAATAGTTCTAGCATCTTACTCCACCTTCTAATGGATTCCAACTCTAACGACTGGTACCAACTTTCTGCTTCTTTTATGAGTGTCCTAGGAAACAACTTTAACTTCTACTACTCGTTTTCAATATTCTGCAAGGCATATGCATCATGGAATGTCTGTAAGTGATTTTCCAGATTAACATTGTATCCCCCTTCAAATTGTGGGATATTATTCATGTCTAGTCTCTTGATCTGACTATCATTTTGGTGCCTTGTAGGTATTCTAACTACCTCTGTAATGTCTAACATACTCCAGGTTGCTATTAGGGGTTCTTTGTTGTCATTCCTCTCATGGCATCTATGATGCCTACACTGTTCCCTACTTTTCCTTCTACCATGCATTAATTCTCTCGAATGCCCTTGTCCTCTCTCTCGACTCTCTCGTCAAGGTCTCTCATCTTGCTTACCCTGATCCTCACGGTTGTGCACTTTGTGACTGCATCTTGATGTGAAAGGAGAGGGTGAATGATGCAATGAAGGGGAAGAAGAAGAGGAACCATCATCATGATGATGCTTCTTACCTTCTCTTCGGTGGTTATGGCCCTGATCGTGATGACAATCCGAATGCCCATCCTTATCATGTGTTTGTGTTCCCTCATTGAACACTTGGTGTTCATGGGGATCAAATCCCGGGTTGTGAATCATTGAGTGTAGGTTTTGATACCCCACCTCCTCACCATCATTAGGAGGGGGAACATCATTTGATGGAGAACCTATTATAATTGGTTCACCATCTCCAATTTCTCTTAAGACGTACAGGACCCCTTTGCCCTTTAATGATGTATGGTGGCTTTCCTGCCATGAGTCCCTTAAACATTGCACCGTTGTGGGATGGTAATCCCTTGTGTTGTAATCACATGCAACATATTCAGCGTATAGATGTTTCATGCCTATCTATGCAAGAGCATGAAGGAGCATGTTGGGGACTGCACGATCTAGGGGTAACACTATGTTACCTTGCAAATCTCACCAACGTAGTTGTTCATCTTGATGGAGGATAAAAGTAAAATTGGGTATATACTCATCGGGATGAGTATATACCACCCGATACTATTGAGGAATTGGTAGTTCTCGGTTATGTATGTTATGCCACCGACTGTCTCTTGTGTGATCTCTAGGTGGTGAAGTGCTTTTATGAGAAGAAGAAGACATTATTATCTTGTCGGTATGCTATTGACTGTTGTTTAAATTTTCTTCTGATTAACCCTAAGGGTTCGTTTAATCTTCCCAATGATGTGGATGATTTCCTATATTCTACTTAGCGCACAAACAACTTAGTCCCTGGCAACAGTGCCTATGATGAGTGGTGAGGTACCCCTACATTCAACCATATGAATACGAGCGTTACACGCGTGATCTAATCAAACTCTGTAGATTAAGTGCCTACACACCTTATGAAACACCTAAGGTTAATCAATCATTGTCCTCCCAAGCTTACTTGTATTCTTCATGGTTGCATGGTTAAGTAAGCTTGAGGCATGTGATTTTTATATCTTTTATATTTTTATTGCCTATGCTAACAGAGGAAAGGGTGAAGAGACTAATTAACTAACTTTAACTAACTAAGATTAAATTAACCTAGCATCAGTATTCACTCCCACTTGCTATTTCACACCTTGAACCAATGCAACGCTATTGGGTTACCAAATGCTATTCGTTACTGGGATTACCAAGCGTAATGCACGTGCTCGAAGCGGTTGTACTAAATGCACTTAACTATGAGAGTTGAGGGTTGAGAGAGATTAAGTCCTTAAGAAAGTATTTAAAAATTAATAATAATTAAAGTCTTATTTAGCTTAGTCCATGCACTACAAGGTTTATCCAAAAGTTCATCTTTATTGCCATACAAAATTGTGTGCTCAGGTACAAAATTGCTCGAATAAAGATCCGTTCACTTTGGAGCTCCTACTATGGGCACATGGAAATTATTCTAACTCTGGAATGGAAAAATGGCAAGAGTCTGGCTAAGGTCTAGATCTAGATGGAGAAACAAAGGAGAGCCACCTCTTATTTATAAAACTAGCGGCAAACGGTGATATTGCGTACGTGATATCGCAGGGAAAGACGCAATATCGCGTATACGATATCGCATCCCATCAGTTACATAGTTCAACAAGGTTGACACATACATGAAATCACAAATAGATAAGTATGATAAACATCTTACAAACATTATGGTAGACCAACTCTAATACCACTATGTAACACTCTCACCAAACAACCCTAGACTATGTTGATCTTACACTTAGAATTAGCTAATGATTATATTAATAAATAGCAATGTGCATAGTCAATCAATAATAACAATAAAAGGAAGTATAAAGCAAAAGCAATTTATAGAAAAAGCATGTTGCACATAACTATTAACTGAAAAAACACATCTTCTAAGTAACATCACATTAGTCCATGCAAAGTTATCTTATTAGTCTATGAAAAGCATACAAAATGAACTATTTATTCATAATGAAAGGATTCCATGTACATATGTCATCATCCAAGTATATAAATTAATACATACATCATACTATGGATCTAACACCATGGATATTCCTACCAAATCCCTAAACAAAAAAGTCCATCTCATAAATTGAATTATACATGAATATATGAATACATATGGAGATTCATGCTTCATCCCCTTCCATTAGTCTTAATGCTTACTTGTGTCTCTGACTCCATCACGCGTATAAAACATAGTTAGTTTACACTATGTAGCAAATCTTTATACTTCTCCTACCAAATGGTTTACAAGTAGCATAATGGAGGAGAGGAAAAAAAATATAGTATCCTACATCAAATGTTAGTCATGTTAATACATCCCATATCATAACACAAATGCATCAAGCATTAAAATAATTAGTAAATTGTAAATCCATATTAATATAATCACACAAACTACATTGCATTCCAATGATACCCACACATGCACTTCATTACATGTACTAGATGCAAACATTTCAACATGCACATACAATTCCTATGGTAGTTAGCATATTTGTGCTCAGTGTAAAATTTGTGTGAGTTGTCATTAGTACTCACCAAATGCTTATAGGTCTTTTCTAATCTATTATTTATACAACTAGTGGTATGGTTTATTAATTTAGGATCTATAAATGTTAGGCTTTTCAAGTTTTTTCCATAGGAATGAACACATTGATGTCACAAACAAACCATAGGGATGAACAAACCTATTCTCCCTCACTCCTAGGTTGAGGCCTATTATGGAAGCCTCATTGATGCACCATAGTGTGAGTCAATCTAATAATGCCTCCAAGGTAACTCACCATGTACGACCCTACTCTTACATCAACCTATATTATGAATAAAATAGTACGTATCATAGCCAAGTTATTAAGTTAAACATACTAATATGTAATATATCTTGGGTGTACTTACAGTGCTTAATAAATAAGTTATTTTTAATGTTTTATTATAATCGTAAACAAACTTACTTATTTCATGATAGCACATGACTATAAGATCTAAGACAATATGAAATTAGGAAGAAGTACACATATCATGATAAAAAGAGAAAAAGGTAAATGAATAGTAACTTCAATAAAAGATGGTAACTAAATAGTAACCTTAGTAAAATAGATATTAACTAGGATAAAGTAAAAATAAAATATGAAAATAAGTGGTAGATAGGATGGAAAAATACTAGAGAACTGATATTCTTCTAAAATCTTCTAATGGAGGTGACACATTCCAACCCAGAACAATCCACAATAAATATAGAACTCTCTAGAATTTAAAAAGATCTTTCTCATCTTAAGCATATAAATACACCCCACCCCTAACTCATGGACACATCAAATAAGATGAGGAAGAGCCATTAGAAAATGGAAAAGAGCATTAGGCCTAGGAGTATGAGAGAAAAGTTCTCCAAGAAGATTCCTAAGGTTTGCGTAAGTTTATCTCCTACCCTTGCTCTAATGTAACTAATCTCTTATTTTTGTGTGTATGTGTATGAGTGTGTTTCATGCATATGTATACATTTTTGTGCATAACATAAGATTGTTTCACTAGTAATTTGATGATACTTATCTATTGTATGAAGAAACTACTACTTTGTTTAGTATCTAATTGAAAGACATGGAAGCTTGATTTAGGTGTGGCTTTTTAATTCTATAATTCTTGAGTTGTAAAACCACTATACTCTCTTTTAAGATTATTTTATCATAACTAATGAATATTTTTAGAAATGATCAATTATACACAAATAATCCTGATCTTCTCTTAATGTGTGTATGTGTGTAATGTTGATCTTGTTATGTATTGCTACAATTTAAAAACTATACAACCTTGATTTCTTATACACTTTCTAAAGGGTACGCAAGTAGCCAAGGTCATGGTCTTTGGTGTGGGTACCCTTCCTCTTCTAAATAGCTTGATTAAATGAATTATTAGATCACTTCTTGTGAACATTCTATAGATTAGCAAGTATAATTAGTTGTTATAGAAGTAATTTTTCATTTAATAAATGCTTTATCAATATGATTTTTCTTGAATATTAACTATAAGTATTCATGTGCAATTAAGTATTCCTTCTAATGTTGGGAATCTCATTACATAATTTACCTACCATTGACATTTGTGGTTGTGTCGATGACCATAGGCAATCACATCGTATACAAAGTTATGAATAATTAACCTTGTATGATTATGATTATGCCTATCATTAGCCTCTATGGTTGTATCAGTAAAGATGAGCTTCCACATATTACACAAAGTTGCAACCAGTGGATTATGTGTTCACCATTGGGCTCTATGGTTACACTAGGGGGCTGGGCTTCAAGAAGACATATAGAACTTATACCAATAGAGTTGATAAGTTGTATGAGGTTACTACTACTAAAGAAATTTCTTATAATGCTTTTGCTAATAAAGATTGTATATGTTTCCAGTTGCTGGTATGGAATGTAAAGATGGATTTGCTTTTATATTTTGATTGTCTAATAGTCCTATTGGTGACTCTAGTTTGATTATCTATAGAAGATGTTATATTGGATTTTTTATCTTCTCTTAAGAATCCCCAAAAGAGGCTTCAAATTATGTAGATATGTATGTGCATGTAAAGGTTGTTTTGTATACTAATTTTTAAATTTAGAATAATTTTTTGTATAGTTTCTAAAAATCAATATTAGTGTTATAAGATCTTAGTTGCTTCTTCTTGTGAAGGATTTTATGATCAAAAGGATAGTCAATGAAATTCTTCTTAAGGAGCTATCTTAACCAAAGTAAAAGTAGTAAACTAGTGCAAGGACATTGATGATTGCTTAAAAACTTTATGATCATTTTTTTTTTAGTTACAACATTATTATATCTTCTATGATTGTAATGCCCTTTGGTATTAAAAGACTTTGTTCATGCATTTACTTTCATCATTAGTTTTAGTTTGAAAACCTTCTTCCCATATGTTAATATTCCTTATTTATTTACATAAATACATTAGTAAAGACATGATTTGGATAAATTATGAATTAGATTGAGTTAGGTCATTACACACCACTAACTAGTCTACACATCTCATGCTACCTCCACCCACAAATCAATCATAAGTAGCTAGTGCAACATTTTCTATCATAAGACCACATGATATCACCACTAGATACCTAGCTCTCTTAAGCCTCATCACTACATAGTTTTTAGTAATGACACAACATTCACTTAAATCATGTCACATGTATATAGATCATATGACTAGCAATATGGTATGTCTTATATCATGTAGTAATACATCATGGATGCATAGCTTATTAATACTATAATACATAGAAATAGTGATAACATATGACAATTTGTTAACAAACATTAATCAAGAAAAAGCCAAACCATCATACCACAACATATCTCTTTGATAATATAATTAGAATTCATATGCATATTGATTGTCAATCTCAAGGTTTTCTTATAAAGTCTATTGTGACTGAAAACATTGGTGGCTAAAACACCAAGAGGTTCACAGGTGCATAGCTTAACCCAAAATCTACAAGAGGGCTTGCTGGAGGTGGATATTGGATGATTTAAATGGTTTTTTCAATTCAATAAGGACTTACTAGATGTAATCGAGGTGCAGTGTGGTTAACCATGATGCTGATGCGAAATGGTGGTACATGTTTAGGTAATGTCAACAATGTTAATGGTGTTGAGCGTAGTCAAGTTTTTTGATGAAAATGAGGGTGTCAACATGTGGGGACTACCACCCATGCATAGTTGTAGGCATGGCTATGCAATGAAATGGTAAAAATGCAAAGAGAAAAAGAAGAAAAACACCACCCCAAATCGGGTTAAGTGTAGTTAACACCAAAAGGGGTTAGAAGGTACATAGGGTATAATAAGTGCAATGGAGAGCATAGTCACAATCTTGGAGGTGTCTGGTGACTAAGAGTAATGCTCACCCGGGTGTCTATGTCTACTAGGCTGGCCATCGTGGTGTATCATGGGCTACGGTGTGGCTGTGGTGGGGCTATGGTCATCTACAACTTCACCAAATGCTAACCCAAAAATTTTCCAACTCATGATTTGCCCAAAATGCAATCCTAAAAACATTCAAGGTGCAAGGTATTTATAGCGTTAGGGTTTGCATGAAATGTGGCATGGTCACCATGTGGTAAAGGAGACGGTTGGGACTATGCTATCACCTAACTATGCTCTCCACTGGGGCTAGTGATGTTATGCTCTACTATACTCTACCAGACTCTGCAATGCTAAGAGACTATGACTATGCTACCAAGTACATGTATATGTGCCGAGAGGACCACAATGTACTTGAAAAAATGTAACTTTAGAGACTATGCCCTAGGACTATGTGTTTCAGTATCTTGTGTGGGGTTGAGCATAGTTACAATTTTGGGAATAGAAAGAATAAAAAAAAGATGCATTTTTCTAACTAGGCTTGCTGGAGGTGAGTTGGAGCTAAGCTAAACGCTAATGCTACATTGTGGAGGTTTTTGGAGGCTGTTCTGGCTAACTATGCTTGACTACACTCTAGACTAGGGGAAAGTGTAGTCCCACCAATTAGAAAAATTTTGTAGAAAATAGCCATGTGTTAACTATGCTATCCACAAGAGGCTAACTACACTCCCAACTAGGGTTGAGCGTAGTCTCAGCACTTGTCAAAACTCATAGAAATTAACTTCTGGTTGACTACACTTGACTATGCTTTGGGCTAGTGAAGAGCATAGTCTCAACATTTAGAAAAATCTACAAAATTTATGCCTTCATGCTGACTATTCATGGAACATGATATCGCATGGGCTGCAATATTGCATCGGCCCTTGCGATATTGCGTATGCAATATCACAGCCTGTTGCCCGTTCTATAAATAAGAGGTAGTTTTCCCTTGTTTTCCCATCTAGATATAGACCCTTAGCTAAACTCCGGCAATTCTACCATTCCATAGATAGAATAATTTCCATGTGCGCATAATAGGAGTCTCAAAGTGAATGGATATTTATTCGAGCAAATTGTACCTGAGCACACATTTGTGTATAGAAATAAAGACGAACTTTCTAATAAACCTTGTAGCATATGGACTAAGCTAAATAGGAATTAATTAGTGTTAAATGCATAATTTCTTTCTTAGATAATTAATCCTTCTCAACCCTTAACTCTCTTAGTTAAGTGCATTCAGTACAACTGCTTTTGAGTACATGTGGAACACTTGGTAACCTAGTAACGAGTAGCAGTTAGTAATCCCAGTAGCATTTCACTGGTTCAGGGTGTGCATGGCAAGTGGGAATAGATATTGATGCTAGGACAATTAGAACTTAGTTAATTAAAGTTATTCACTTAGTATCTTCACCCTTTCCTCGTAGCATAAGGTGTTAAAAGATAAAAGACATAAAAATCACATGCCTTAAGCTTACTTAACCATACAACCGTGACAAATTTAAGTAAGCTTGGGAAGCCAACGATTGATTAACCTTAAGTGTTCCATTAGGGTGCTTAAGAACTTAGTCCTTGGAGTTTGACTGGATTGTGCATGTAATGCTCGTATTTGTATGGTTGAGTGTAGGGGTACCTCCCCACTCATCATTGGTGCCATTGCCGAGGACTTAGCTGTTTGTGTGCTACGTAGAACATAGGAAACCATTCATATTGTTGGAAGCTAGAACGAACCCTTAGGGTTGATCAAATGAAAAAATAACATAACGGTAAACAACACACCGAGTAAGAGTAAAATGTTTTCTTCTTCAAACAAGAGCACTTCACCGCATAGGGATAACACAAGAGTCAGTCGGCAACACAACACGCATAACCGAAATCTGCTAGTTCCTCAAAAATTCAGTGTGGTATATATTCATTATGATGAATATATACCCAAATTTACCTTTGTCTTCCATTAAGATGAACAACTATGTTGGAGAGACTTGGAGGGTAACATAATGTTGCCCCCAGATAGAGCAGCCCCCAACATGATGCTTCGTGCCCTTACACAAATTGGCATGTCATAATTATACACTGAGTACGTTGCATGAGATTACAATGCAAGGGACTACCATCCCACAAAAGTGCAACATCAATGGGACTTGCGGTAGGAGAGTTACCATACATCGTTCAAGGGCAAAGGACCCCATAATGCTTTTCTTGTCATAAGTGAAATTAAGGTTGGTGAACCTATTTCAATAGGTTCTCCAAAAAATGATGTTCCCCCTCCTAACGATGGTGAGGAGGTGGTGTATCAGAACCTACACTCCACAATACATAACCCTAGTTCTGATCCCCATGAATACCAAGTGTTCAATGAGGGAACACAAACACAAGACAAGGGTAGGCATTCCGATCATCATCACGATCGGGGCCCAGATCACCGAAGAGAGGGTAGGAAACATCATCATGGTGATGGTTCCCCTTCTTCTTCACCTTCATCACCACATTTACCCTCTCCTTTAACATTGGGATGCAGTCATAAGGAACCTCATTGTGGACAAGAGAGTCGAGAGTGAGGACGAGGGCATTCTAGGGAATCACGACATGGAAGAAGGAAAAGTAGGGAACCGCGTAGACATCACAGACGCCATGAGAGAAATGACCATGAAGAACCCCTACTTGCAATTCGAAGCATGTTAGACATTACAGAGGTTGTTAGAATACCTACAAGGCACTAAAAAGATAGCTAGAACAAGAGACTAGACATGAATGATATTCCACAATTTCAAGGGGGATACAATGTTGATTTGCAGAACCACTTATAGGAATTTCATGATGCTTGTGCCTTGCAAAACATTGAAAATGAGTGGCAAAAATTAAATTTTTTCCCAAGGAAACTGATAAAAGAAGCAGAAAGTTGGTACTAGTCCTTAGAACTAGAATCCATTCGAAGGTGGAGTATGATGCTAGAACTGTTTAAAGATAAATATCAAATGTACTCTCGAGTGTCCAACTTGCGAAAGCAGATCCAAGGATGGAAGCAGGGAAATCACAAACCATTGGATGCTACCATGGGCCAGTATTATGCATTGCTACATCATTTCTTGGGCCATGGCTATGCACAATGGGACCAACTACACCATCGTGTAGATGGGCTTAGGCACAAAACTAGGAGAACCCTTGGAACATACACCCAAGGAAGATTATCTAAGCTTAGGTCCCATGAGGTTCATAGATTGCTGGAGCAAGTAGCTAAGAAAGAAGGAGAGCTATGCAAGAGAGAAAGCATGGAAGAGTACAACTGTGATCCTTCCCTACGAAAAAGAGGAGTAAGATTCTGTGAGGAGGAGGATGAGTCACCACTTTAGGAGTTAGTGAATAGGAAAACCTTACTACTTCAAAAACTAACAATAGAAGTGTCAGCTAAGGTAGATCAAATATGGGACTCCTTAGATAGTAGATTTGAAACTGTCCTAAAAATCGTAGAGGAGTCTAAGGAGCGAAGTAGTGACCATGATAGAAAGAAGAAGAGGGATTTGGACCATGCACATAACAAAGGTAAGGGAAAATGGCTATCCCTGAAGAGGTTTTGGATTCAGATACAGATAATGATAATGGATGTAAGATATGCCAATATGACCATCCTAAGGGATGTTGCCCAATAATTTCACATCTGCAAGAGTCTAGGGTGTATGCACTCAGCCCAAGACTTAACAAATGGCAAGCACCCTGATGGTTACCTTATCCCGAAGGTAACCCAAGGTAGTTCCACCAACAATTAACGTATTATCCAAGTGGAAATCTGCCACAACCTATCAAGCAACACTAGAAGTGGGAATACCCACAGTCATGGGGAATGCCATCGCTGAGGCAATAGTACTCTTACCAGTAACCGGATCCATATCGCTATTACGTGCAGTCGCCAATCTCTCCAAGTGACTCTATTGGTCACGTGACTCCACAACATCACTACCAAGCTTGGGAGTACTATAGGACTCCTTTTCCTGGGAGAGACACACCACATGCATACCATCCTCCAAATCTGTCTGCCACTCTCACACCAATAGCTCCACTACCACCCTCTCTAGTGATGCAAGGGGAACTTCCCACTCAACCATAGCAACGTAACACTATGAGAGCTGTAAACCTTCAACCTACTAGTGGTTCTGGAAACCATACAAGGAGAAGACCTTTCTTCAAAACCAACAATCCAAACAAGCTCTCACAACCATAAGCAGTTGAGCCTCCCAACATTCCTCCATCAAATAAGGCTTCGAAGCTCCCTTCAAACCAACAATAGAGCTTAATGCATACGATTACGTTAACTCATACTATCACTAACTAGATCAAGGAAGGCCACCTTCCCAGGAAATTCTCCGACCATGGAAGTCCCTTAATCTACCTCCAAGTCGTTGGGAATGAACCTTGTAAAGCTCTTCTGGACTCAGGATCTGGAGTCAACTTGATATCGCAAGAAATGTATAAAGCCTAGAACTTGCCTCCACTAAAGAAAAGCAATATTTTCTTAGAGTTGGTGAACCAATCCATCATTATTCCTTTGGGACTCGTGGAGGACATCATTACCACTATGTGTGGTTGGTCCTACCCAGCTAATTTCCTAGTGATACAGGTCAACAATGACAAAGGGGACTTCCCAATAATAATGGGAAGGGCATGGCTAAGTACAGTAAACACATGTCTAGGAATCTGCAATCTTTCCCTAGAAATATCTAAGGAAAACACTTGTGGAAAGATCGAGAAGAAGAAAGTTTCATGCATCACATACAGTGATACAGAGGATGATGGCATACAAGAATGTTCAACATTTCCTGAATGCAACCAGTGTGCACTAGAGATTAATATACAAAGGTGCATGAATGTAGCAACCACACAACAAGAAAACACCTAGTGGTTGACAGCTAATCGAGAGAGAAACTCACTAATATGCATGGAACTAACTGGGGAACCAACCTGCACCCACATAGAAAGCATAGATACACTAGAACAAGAGGGTCACTGACTTCCTATCCTTAACCTAAAAACATCAATTGGGAGAAGTTGGACACTTCTAAAAAATTCAAACAAGCACTCATTATTTCGGATCTCTCCCTTCCAACTCAGTCATGGGGGATATGGCCACCTATGCTAATCAATTGAGACCCTCAACTCCTTTTTAAGTTTTTGTTTTACACATTTTTTTTACAAATTTCTTTAACTTTTCTTGTTGTTATTTTGCAACATTCATACTCGTTCTTTTCTTTATTTGTTTGTTTATTTTGTTTGATTCGTCACCTAATAAGTGCTCCTAATGGTGGTATGAACTGTATTTCATTGATTGCTAATGTTTGGATTTTACCTTTAAGTTATGATGTTGATACTAAGGTATGCTTCTTTTTGATATAGTAGGAAATGACTCCACTTCATCCATACATCCATAAATTTCTATGGTCTCTCTTGGCTTGGAACTGTACAGTCACCTTTTTCAATAATAAGAACTATCAACGAATTGGTGACTAGGTATTTCTTCAAGGATTGAAAAGGGTGTGAATTCAAGGGGATTTGATGCACTTATGCTAGCCATTCTCTTGGGTGCTTGGATGCTTTCTTCTTGAGTTTTCCTTCCCATTCTGACGTTACTCCATTATCGGGAACCTGGGCTAATAAAAATAATAAGTCTTTGCATGGTGTGGTTCTCATGCAAAACACAAAAAAAAACACACAGTGAGAATTCAAAGCACACCCCTTAGATGAAATAATCATCTGGGCCACAAGCACTAGTTATTAAACTAAAATAAACATGTTCCCTCTAACTAAGGACCTTCTCGCTTCCTATTTTCTCCTTTTTCGTTTCGTTGGAATAGTGGTGGCTCTTTGGTGGAGGCATTCTTGCTACTTTGGGAGGATGGATTAGCTGAATGTATTGATGCAAAGTCACTGGATGTGGATTGTTTAAGGCTAGATTTGGAATGAGATCTACTAAGTCACATTAACCATTAACACACAAGGGGCTGTACACCACCTTGTTCTTGAGACTCCGTTCCATTCTCTTCTTGCCATCCTTCTTTCTCCACTATATACACCTCATTGTCAGTTGTATTAGTAGTCCATATTTTGGTTAATGCATTATTTTTTGTTTGGTAAACTCTTGTGGTTAAGACTTTAACTCTTTCTTCCAAATGACATTTCTAGAACCTACAAACTCTTTGAATGTGGGATTTTCAGGGCATTAAGGGCATGAGCCTACTTTGGGAAGGACCCACTGGCATTCCTATTTGGTGCATTCATTAATTTCTTTCCATTAAACATTTCTATAATCACCATTTATTTTGTTCATTTCCATCTTTGACATCCATTTTATTAGCATGGCCGTTGTTTCTTTTTCTCCATCTTTCTTGTTCCTTTTCTTTTTCTCCATTCTCTTGCTACCAGAAATTCACTCTCAGTCATGGGGGTCCTGGTCCATTTTTTTTGATTTTCTCCTAACCCCTACACCTCGAGTAGTCACTAGCATTATATCTCTAGATCCACATTAGCCATTTCACAACTCAACCAATGGACCTTACACCAAAGCAAGGTATCAATTGCAGTATGATTCATTTACCCTTGCTAATATAACACCATGTTGTGTGTGTAGATGGCAATCATGCAACAATGGATTGGATCTGGAGGGAACACTGGGAATGGACTAGTGCTAAAGCAGTTATGCATGGAACGAGATCGATGGCGTGCTTATGGATGAACAACAAAAAGCGCAATCTTAGCATCGGTAGCAACAAACTTCTTCTTTCTTCTCTTCTCTCTCTCTCTCTCTCTCTCTCTCTCTTATCTTCCAGCTACCAAATAAGGCTAGATGTCAAATGTGTATAGTGTTCACTTTTGTTGTCATGAACACTAAATTTTACCATGTATTGTAATGATGATCCATTCACATGTCACCCCATTCACCATTAGTATCATTCAAGTCAATAATCCCATACCTTCCCAATATTTTGTAAGGAACTCAAGGACGAGTTTTTCTTCAGTCATGGGGGTATGATGGGACACGATATCGCATGGGCCACGATATCATGTACATGATATCGCATCCGCAATCTCGCTTCGGCCCCAATAATATCATGTACGCGATTTCTCAACTCGTCGCCAATTCTATAAATAAGAGGCAGCTTTCCCTTGTTTTCCATCTATATCTAGACCCTTAGCTAAACTATGGCAGTTTTACCATTCCAGAGATAGAATAATTTCCATGTGCCTGCAGTAGGAGTCTCAAAGTGAATGGATCTTTATTCGAGTAAATTATACCTGAGCACACATTTGTGTACAGAAATAAAGATGAACTTTCTGATAAGCCTTGCAGCATATGGACTAAGCTAAATAGGAATTAATTAGTGTTAAATGCTTAGTTTCTTTTCTAGATAATTAATCCTTCTCAACCCTTAACTCTCTTAGTTAAGTACATTTAGTATGATCGCTTCGAGCACGTGTGGAATGCTTGGTAACCCAGTAACGAGTAGCGTTGCACTAGTTCAAGGTGTGTACGGCAAGTGGGAATGGATACTGATGCTAGGACAATTAGAACTTAGTTAATTAAAGTTATTCACTTACTCTCTTCACCCTTTCCTCATAGCATTAGCATTAAAAGATAAAAGACATAAAAATCACATGCTTCAAGCTTACTTAATCATACAACAGTGACAAATATAAGTAAGTTTGGAAGACAACGATTGATTAACCTTAAGTGTTCCATTAGGGCGTGTAAGCACTTAGTCCTTGGAGTTCAACTGGATCACACGTGTAACACTCGTATTCATATGGTTGAGTGTAGGGGTACCTTGCCACTCATCAACTACGCTTGACTACACTCTATGGTAGTGGAGAGCATAGTCTCAGCACTTAGAAAATTTGACTGCAACTAGCTTGACACTTAGAAAAAATTGTGAAACTAGCCTTAATTTTATGTTGACTATGCTTGACTATGTTGACTATGCTTGACTACGCTTTGGGGTAGTAGAGAGTGTAGTCTCAACACTTAGAATTTTATGTCCAAGATGTCAAAGTTCAAATTTTATTATGTTTCATTGGTTTCTCTTTGTTGATTTCTAGAGGAATGGTCCAAGAGACATCAACAAAGAACAATAAAACACCACAACAAACCTAGCACCAACATCGCTCATCACTACTTGATTGAATGTTGTTGCATTATTCTCAAGAGTGTCATGGGTAGTGGTATGCTAGGAATAACAAGTATAGGTAATGTGCTATGGGTAGAAGAGAAGATGAGGTATGAATAAGGTATCATGAAGTAGGATGTGGAGTCAACACGACAGATGGTAACCATGACACCAGAGTGGCTTACCCCTAAAAACATTGACCTCTCATTGGAGTACTCATAAGAGAGTCAATGTGGATTCAAGGCTAGGATAGTTCTAAAATTACTTTGATTTTGGGTTGCTTGAGGACATGCTTTTCTCCCTTTGCTCTTTTTTTCTCTTTTTTTTCCTTCATTTTTTCCTTTTTCCCATTTTTTTTTTTTTTTTTTTTTTTTTTTTTTTTTTTTTTTGTTNGCTTCTTTTTTTGTTGTAAGGTGAACCTTCTTTAGGTTTTTCACATTACTAAATGCTAGCTACGAGGTCCTTTTCATCAAGTGAACTGTGTGCCACTCGATAGGTGATGAGTGGCAAGGTACCCCTCCACTCAACCATACGAATACGAGTGTCTCATGCATGATCCAGTCGAACTCCAAGGACTAAGTGCTTGCACGCCCTAATGGAACACTTAAGGTTAATCAATCACTGTCTTCCCAAACTTACTTGTATTGTCATGGTTGTATGGTTAAGTAAGTTTGAGGTATATGATTTTTATGTCTTTTAACTTTTTAACGCCTTATGCTAAGAGGAAAGGGTGAAGAGACTAAATCACTAACTTTCATTAACTAAGTTCTAATTATCCTAGCATCAGTATCCATTCCCACTTGTTGTACACACCTTGAACTAGTGCAACGCTATTGGGAATACCAAATGCTACTTGTTACTGGTTTATCAAGCATTACACACATGCTCGAAGTAGTTGTATTGAATGCACTTAACTAGGAGAGTTAAGGGTTGAGAGAGATTAATTAACTAGGAAAGAAATTAAGAATTTAACACTAATTAATTCCTATTTAGCTTATTCCACATGCTGGAAGGTTTATCAGAAAGTTCATCTTTATTTCTGTACACAAATGTGTGCTCAAGTACAATTTGCTCGAATAAAGATCCATTCACTTTGAGACTCCTACTACAGGCACATGGAAATTATTCTAACTCTGGAATGATAAAACTGCTATAGTTTGGCTAAGGGTCTAGATCTAGATGAGTGAACAAGGGAAAGCTACCTCTTATTTATAAACAAGGTGACGAGCTGCAATATCGCATACGTGATATCACAGGGGCCAAAGCGATATCATGGCTCATCATACCCCCATGATTAAATGAAAACTCATCCTCGAGTTCCTTACAAAATATTGGAAAAGTATGGGATTATTGACTTGAATGACACTAATGATAAATTGGGTGACATGTGTATGGATCATCATTACAAAACATGACAAACTTAGTGTTCATGACAACAAAAGTGAATACTATACACATTTGACATCCAACCTGATTTGGCAGCTAGGAGAGGAGAGAGAGAGAAAAGAATAAAGAAGAAGTCTATTGCTGCTGATGCCAAAATTACACTTTCCGTTGTTCCTCCATAAGCATGTCATCAATCTCATTCCTTGCATAACTGCTTTAGCACCAGTCCATTCCAAGTGTTCCCTCCAAATCCAATCCATTATTGTATAATTGCCATCTGCACACACACAACACAGTCTTATATTACCAAGGGTAAATGAATCACAATGCAATTGATACCTTGCCTCATTGTAAGGTCCATTGGTTGAGTTGTGTTATGGCTAATACAGACCTAGAGAAATAATACTAGTGACTACCCAAGGTGGAGGGGTTAGGAGAAAATCAAAAAAATTGGACCAGGACCCCCATGACTGAGAGAAAATCTCCAGTAGCGAAAGAATGGAGAAAAAGATGTTATAAGAAAGATGGAGAAAAAGAAAGAACAGCAACACTGAGAAAATGGATTTCAAAAATGGAGATGAACAAAATAAATGGTGATCGCAAAAATGTTTAATGGAAAGAAATTAACGAGTGCACCAAATAGGAATGCCAGTGGGTCCTCCCCAAAGCAAGCTCATGCCCTTAATGCCCTAACAATCCCACATAGCACATAGCCCAAATGATTATTTCGTCTAAGGGGTGTGCTTTGAATTCTCCCTATGTTTTTTTTTTTTTTTTGTGTTTTTGCATGAGAACCACACCATGCAAAGACTTATTATTTTTATTAGCTTAGCTTCCTGATAATGGAGCAATGTCGGAATGGTATGGAAAACTCAAGAAGAAAACATCCAAGCACCCAAGAGAATGGCCAGCACAAGTGCATCAAATCCCCTTAAAGTTGCATCCTTTTTAGTCCTTCAGTCCTTCCTTAGTTTGAGAAATGCCTAGTCACCAATTCATTAATAGTTCTTATTATTTTCTTTTGAGGAAAGGGACTATAAAGTTCCAAGCCAAGAGAGACCATAGAAATTTATGGATGTATGCATGAAGTGGACTCATTACCTGCTATATCAAAAAGAACCATACCTTAGTATCAACATCATAACTCAAAGGTAAAAACCAAACATTAGCAATCAATGGAATATAGTTCATACCATCTTAGGAGCACTTATTAGGTGACAAACTAAATAAAATAAACAAACACACAAAGAAATAAAAGAGTATGAATGATGTTGCAAAACAAAAACAAGAAAAGTTAAAGAAATTTGTAAAAGAAAAATGTGTAAAACAAAAACTTAAAAAAAAACTAAGGGCCTTGATTGATTAGCATAGGTGGCCATCTCCCCCATGACTGAGTTGAAAGGGAGAGATTTGCAAGGATGAGCGAGGTCATCCTTTCTCTGATGTGCTATGTGCATAGACCATTCTAGGTTCATGATAAGGTTTGGTTTGTTGCACACAGACTAGTATTCTCCTATCGGAGTACTCGTTTGGATTTTTTAGGAGTTTCCAACTTCCCTCAATTGGTGTTTTCAAGTTAAAGGTTGGAAGTTGCGACACTCATGCTCCAGGGCATCTATGCTTTCAATGTGTGTGCACATTGTTCCCTTAGTTAGTTCCATGCATATTGGTGAGTTTCTCTCTTGATTAGCTATCAACCACTAGGTGTTTTCTTGTTGTATGGTTGCTACATATAGGCACCTTTGCATGTTAACTTCTGGTGCAGATTGGTTGCATGCAGGTAATGCTAAACATTCTCGTACACAATCACACCCTGTATCACTGTATGTGATGCATGGAACTTTCTTCTTCTCGATCTTTCCACAAGTGTTTTTTTAAGATATTTTTAGGGAAAGATCACAAATTCCTAGGCATGCATTCACGGTACTTAGCCATGCCCTTCCCATTATTATTAAAAAGTCCCCTTTGTCATTGTTGACTTGTATCACTAGGAAATTAGCTAGGTATGATCAACTACACATAGTGGTAATGGCGTCCTCCACTAGTCCCAAGGGAACAGTGATGGATTGGTCAACTAGCTCTAAGTGAATATTGCTCTTTTTTAGTGGAGGCAAGTTCTAGGATTTATACATTTCTTGTGATATCAAGTTGACTCCAGAACCTGAGTCCAGAAGAGCTTTACAAGGTTCATTCCTAGTGACTTGGAGATAAATTAAAGGGCTTCTGGGCTTAGAGAATTTCTTGGGAAGGTGGCCCTCCTTAATCCAGTCAGTGATGATATGTGTTAACATAATCATGTGTGTTGAGCTTTGTTTTTTGGTTTGAAGGAAGCTCCGAAGTCTTATTTGATAGAGGAACATTTGGAGGCTCAACCACTTGTAGTTGTGAGAGCTTGTTTGGACTGTTGGTTCTGAAGAAAGGTCTTCTCCTTGTATGGTTTCTAGAACTAGCAACAGGTTGAGGGTTTATAGCTCTTGTAGCATTGCATTGCTGCGGTTGAGTGGGAAGTTCCCCTTTCATTGCCGGAGAGGGTGGTAGTGGAGCTATCAGCGTGAGAGTTGCAAATGGATTTGGAGGATGGTATGCATGTGGTGTATCTCTCCCAAGAGAAGGAGTCCTATAGTACTCCCAAGCTTGGTAGTAATGTTGTGATGTCACGTGACCAATAGAGTCATGTGGAGAGATTGGCTACTACACGTAGTAGCCATATGGATCTGGATGCAGGTAAGGGTATTATTGCCTTGGCAATGGCATCCCCCATGACTGTGGGTATCGCCACTACTGGTGTTACCTAATAGGTTGTGGTAGAGTTCCACTTGGATAATACGTTAATGGTTGGTGGAACTACCTCGAGTTACCTTGGGGATAAGGTAACCGTCAGGGTGCTTGCCATTTGTTAAGTCGTGGGTTAAGTGCATCCACTCCAGACTCTTGTAGATGTGATATTATTAGGCAACATCCCTTAGGATGGTCATACTAGCATATCTCACATCCACTGTCATTGTTTGTATCAGAATACATAACCTCTTCGGTGATAGCCATTTTTCCCTTACCTTTGTTATGTGCATGGTCCAAATCCCTCTTTTTCTTTCTATCATGGTCACTACTTCTCTCCTTAGACTCCTCTACGATTTTTAGAATAGTTTCAAGTCTACTATCTAAGGAGTTCCACATTTGATCTACCTTTGTCAACACTTCTATTGTTAATTTTTGAAGTGGCAAGGTTTTCCTATTCACCATCTCTTCAAGTGGTGACTCATCCTCCTCCTCATAGAATCTCACTCCCCTTTTTCGTAGGGAAGGATCACAGTTGTATTCTTCCACGCTTTCTCTCTTGCATAGCTCTCCTTCTTCCTTAGCTACTTGCTCCAAAAATCTATGGATTTGATGGAACCTAAGCTCTGATAATCTCCCTTGGGCATACGTTCCATGGGTTCTCCTAGTTTCGTGCCTAAGTCCATCTACGAGATGGCATAGTTGATCCTGTTGCGAGTAACCATGGCCTGGGCAATGATGTAACAGTGCATAGTATTGGCCCATGGCAGCATCCAAGGGTTCATGAGTTCCTTGCTTCCATCCTTGGATTTTCTTTCGTAGGTTGGACACTCAGGAGTACATTTGATACTTATCATTAAATAGTTCTAGCATTGTACTACACCTTTGAATGGATTCTGGTTCTAAGGATCGGTACAAGCTTTTCGCTTCTTTTACCAATTTCCATGGGAACAACTTTAATTTCTATCACTCATTCTCAATATTCTACAAGACACATGCATCGTGAAATGCTTGTAAGTGGTTCTGAGGATCAACGTTGTATCCCCTCTCAAATTGTGGGATATTATTCATGTCTAGTCTCTTGATCCTACTATCTTTCTGGTGCCTTGTAGGAATTCTAACGACCTCCATAATGTTTAACATGCTTCGAGTTGCAAGTAGGGGTTCCTCATGGTCATTTCTTTCATAGCATCTGTGATATCTATGCGGTTCCCTACTTTCCCTTCTTCCATTTCGTGATTCCCTAAAATTCCCTCATCCTCGCTCTCAACTCTCTCATAGAGGTTTCACATTTTGTTTACCCTTATCCTCACGATGAGGTTCCTTATGACTGCATCTTAATGTTGAAGCAGAGGGTGAATGTGATGATGAAGGTGAAGAAGAAGGAGAACCATCGCCATGATGATGTTTCTTACCTTCTCTTCGGTGATCCCAGCCTCGATTGTGATGATGATCAGAACATCCACCCTTATCATGTGTTTGTGTTTCCTCATTAAACACTTGGTGTTCATGGGAATCAGAAATAGGGTTATGAATTGTGGAATGAAGGTTCTGATACACTACCTCCTCACCATCGTTAGGAGGGGGAACATCGTTTTGTGGAGAACCTACTAAAATAGGTTCACCACCCTCAATTTTTCTTAAGACAGGTGGAGCATTATGGGGCCCTTTGCCCTTCAACAATGTATAGTATCTCTCCTATTGCAATTCTCTTTGACATTGCACATCTATGGGATGGTAGTCCCTTGCGTGGTAATTGCATGCAACGTACTTTGTGTATAATTTTGACATGCCTATTCGTGCAAGGACACGAAGGAGCATGTCGGGGGCTGCTTTGTTTGGAGGCAACACTATGTTACCCTCCAAGTATCTCCAACGCAANTGTGGTAATTGCATGCAACATACTTTGTGTATAATTTTGACATGCCTATTCGTGCAAGGACACAAAGGAGCATGTTGGGGGCTACTCTGTTTGGAGGCAACACTATGTTACCCTCCAAGTATCTCCAACGCAATTGTTCATCTTGATGGAAGATAAAGGTAAAGTTGGGTATATATTCATCATGATGAATATATACCACATTGAATTGTTGAGGAACTGGTGGTTCTTGGTTATATGTGTTGTGCCACCGACTGTCTCTTGTGTTGTTCCTAGGCAGTGAAGTGCTTTTGTGCGAAGAAGAAGACATTTTTGTCTTATTCGGTGTGTTGTTTACCATTATCTTATTTTTCTTATGATCAACCCTAAGGGTTCGTTCTAGCTCTCAATGATGTGAATGATTTC
The DNA here is from genome assembly GCA_015680685.1 of Gnetum montanum. Classification (NCBI taxonomy): domain Eukaryota; kingdom Viridiplantae; phylum Streptophyta; class Gnetopsida; order Gnetales; family Gnetaceae; genus Gnetum; species Gnetum montanum. The sequence goes on from MNCI01033485.1 coordinate 119,803, forward strand.
CTAAGTTCTACATAGCGCATAAACAACTAAGTCCCCAGCAACAGCGCCAATGATGAGTGGCGAGGTACCCCTACACTCAACCATATGAATATGAGCGTCTCATGCGTGATCCAGTTGAACTCCAAGGACTAAGTGCTTGCACACCCTAATGAAACACTTGAGGTTAATCAATCGCTATCTTCCCAAACTTACTTATATTGTCACAGGTGTATGGTTAAGTAAGTTTGAGGTATATGATTTTTATGTCTTTTATCTTTTTAACGTCTTATGCTAAGAGGAAAGGGTGAAGAGACTAAATCACTAACTTTCATTAACTAAGTTCTAATTATCCTAGCACCAGTATCCATTCCGACTTGCCATACACACCCTAAACCAGTGCAATGCTACTGGGATTACCAAACACTACTTGTTCCTAGGTTACCAAGCATTACACATGTGCTCGAAGCAGTCGTACTAAATGTACTTAACTAGGAGAGTTAAGGGTTGAGAGAGATTAATTAACTAGGAAAGAAATTAAGAATTTAACACTAATTAATTCATATTTAGCTTAGTCCACATGCTGCAAGGTTTATTAGAAAGTTCATCTTTATTTCTGTACACAAATGTGTGCTCAAGTACAATTTGCTCGAATAAAGATCCGTTCACTTTGAGACTCCTACTGCAAGCACATGGAAATTATGCTAACTCTGGAATGATAAAACTGCTATATTTTGGCTAAGGTTCTAGATCTAGATGAGTGAACAAGGGAAAGCCACCTCTTATTTATAGACAAGGCAACAGGTTGTGATATCGCGTACGTGATATCATGTACACGATATCGTGGCTCATCAATA
>MNCI01033485.1:120896-131784 GCA_015680685.1 Gnetum montanum
TACGAGACTCCATTTTGGATAAATAATAGACATCAACAATTGCATTCAACAGAACCTTCAAAAGACTTGACAATTTCTGATTGAAATACCACGGAGATTCACTTTAAAGATAAAAAGAAGCTATTCTGGTCCCATCAAAATACAAAATATTTTCTGAACCCTCTTGACTATTGAAACATTCAACAACATGACTACCAGCAAAGGCTCTCTTACAACGATCTCAATAGCAGTTCTTATACGTTGCACAATAACCAAATTCACTACTAAAATGCTCTTAAGGCTTTCAAACACAAGCGCTTCTATGGCAAAATTTTAATAGAAATTTTCAATCGTACAACAAGAACAATAAGAGCAATCTAAAAATCCCAAAATTACTTGCCAAGGATGATACTATCTAAACCACTAGCTAAACAATTTAAACAAAATAAAAAATAAAAAAAAACATAACTCACAGGACCATAACAAAGAGGCTGAAATCTTTTCTCTAGCAAGTCATCTTACAAGCAATCTTTCACACTTTCTTCTTTACAAATGCTCTTCTCCCAAGACCCAAAGTGTGTATCCAAGTGAGAGCCAAAGTGCTAGCTAGTAGCCTTCCAAAGTGTGATGTGAGACCTCCCCCGCAAGTGTCTTTTTTTTTCTTCTTACCCTTGAAGCCTTTTTATAAGGTTCATAAGGTAGTTACATTCCAAAATATCCTAGCTAACTTTTCTCCCAAGTAAGGAGGTTACAACTTACCCATCTAATTAGGAGGAAGTTATGTAGTTAGGAAGTTATACATAAAGTTAGGAGGAATTTATGCTAACACTAATATTTGTAAATATTACAAATATTGCTTTTGTAAATATTGCTTTTATTTAGAATTTTAAATACTAAATGTCATGTCCTTAGGAATCCTTGTGAAAGTAATAAAATGGAAATTAACTAAATCCCTCCTTTTAGTTATATAAATATCCTAAAAATCCTAAAAATATCTTTTTCCCTTTTCTCAATGTCATATATATATCTTATGCTATGCATACCTAAATTAATTCATTTTAATTTAATTTTCAGAGTTATAGTTAAGGGGACCTTTCTTAAAATAGCTGAAATTCAGGGCATTGTGGATGCAAAGGTTACGGCGGTTCTATCTTGTATTTTTCTTGCATTTGACATCTGGAATAATGTCGTGTCCATTTGTTTCAATAGCACCATTGAACCAGCAGGCATCGGCAGTGGCATCGAGTTTCTTTCAACCAAAGGAGGTAATGTGTTGATTTTATCTTCATCTTGCTGCCGCTGTTAATGACTTGAAATTCAGATCAACATCAAGGTTGTTTTGCGGATAACAGAGTTGGGAGTACTGGGATTGTATATCCCTTCCTTCTTCTTTTTGTTCCTTAATTTTCATTGGGCCTGGCTCGCCTAGGTCTGGAGCGTCTGAACTTCTAAAGCTCATCAGCATGAGCAACATCAAGTACAGCAAACTCATAAGTACCAAGATTACTCATAATCCTCTTCTCAGAAATCAGCTCTGCATACGCAGTCATGTTGTTGGGCACCGTCGGCGCCTCCCACTGCCATGTGTGATGGAATAGTTTCATCTCGGCAGGAATGGAATCGAACCCGCACGCGCTCGCAACCAAAGACTCGCTCTCCATAGCTTGGTCGTGGAAAAGGGCCTTCATGTGCTCCACGAACTCAGGCTTGCCAGTGATGTCGAGGTAATCGACGCTGATGGCGATGCAGGCGGCGACAACGGGTTTTGCGTAGAGGCGGAATGGGACCACACAGGCGAGCACGAGGTGGGTGCATGTGCACAGTCGTTGCAATGAATTTGGGTCAAAGACGTCAACCACTAGAATCGAAATTACAACCTGCAGCGAAGGAGGGGAGGCCCAACGTAAAGCGTCAACGAGCCGACTGCGACTGCGTCCGGCGACGCCGATTCACAGGTCCGACTAATGCGCAGGCACGACTCCGAGCAAGTACCAGATGACTTATTTGCTGATGAAGCCCGAAAACCACGGTGTCCAGTTCTAATTATCCAGCCCTCAGTCACGATTCTTCACACCAACCAAAAGTGCCATTGCCAAGAAATGCAACAAGAAGACGATCCTTCATTAATTTCAATTCACCAAATCCAAAACCTGTTGGCAGTCCATTCGTTGGATCTTCTGTGCGCTTCCAACTCTTAACTGGACCATAAAGCTTAAGAATAGAACGTAAAAATCTATTATCCACGATGGTGGCTATTTTTCCAACATAAACGGTGGTTTGGGGTTTCTCAGAAAGAACATTAACAGGAAGTATGCTTTTTGAGGTAAATAATCTAATTCTTTGTTTGCTATTGTACTATCTTCCAATCTCCAATAAAAGAATAATTTGGCACTTTAATTTCATATTCCAAGAAGGCCTCAACATCAAAATTCTTTATTAGTAGATTTCTTCAAAAACACCCATCAACCCACAACACTAAAGCTGTAAATTTACTTCTAAATTTACAACCATAGATTGTTCCAATTTTTAATAAAATATTCCAACTATTCCATGGAATGGCCAAATGTGCCAACAGCTTTGATGTTTGTAAAACCACACCACATTTGTAGGACAAGTGTTTCCTCCTTGGGATGATTTGTGTCACATCCACCTGGGCTTTGACTAGCCAGTAGAGGCTCCCCAAAGGAGAACTTATGTTCTGTCTATTAGCATTCCAAAAGACATTTTTGACACCCCCCTCCCCCGCCGCCCCACCCCCCCAACAGCCTAAATATAGATACTAGGTGACTCTTTTCACTTGGGGAATGATACTTTGGCCACTTATGAGGCATTTTTTAGCCCCAAACATATGAAATACGTGAAATTGTCCTTCTTTGATTACAATCTCGACATTTACAATGAAGTTTTACCTTGGGTTTCATGGGATGGAGGTACAAAGGTTACAACATGAAAAGGCAACTAAGGTTAGAAGAGTTACCATTATTAGGAATAACATGAAGATCTATCATTGGTAAATTTTTGAAAAATTCTATAAAGTTTTGTAAACTTTAAAGTTAGTCTAATATTTTTGTCATTTTTTTAGTTTGTAATGCATCCACTCAAATAAATTTTGTAATGTGGTAGTGAAATTTTTGTAATGACAATTAATCCTATTTATGTTACCCCATAAGTTTTCTTAGTTGAAATTTATTCATTTTGTAAAAAACTTTATTTCATTTTTATCTAACTTGAGGATGCATTTCTAGTTAGTCATAGGTATATGGTCAATAATAAAACTGTATTTTAGAATGGTTTAGTTAATGTTGATGCATTGATATAGCTTCATTGATGATGATGCATTAATGTTGCTTAGTCAACTAAGCCTATGTTGCATTAATACATCTATGTTAATATAATTATAAAAAATGCTTATAAATATGATTCACTTGCTATGTTTAAGTTCTATTTTGATTACTAGTATAGTTAAGCTCTTGCAATTTATTTTTATAGTCTAGTAATAGTTAACATGTGCTTGAAGTGTTAATATAAGTGGATTGTATATGAACGTAATTCAAGAATGATAATAAGAACAAGATTGATTTTCATTCTTTACAACACTCTGACTTAAAATAGTACTTACCTTCAATATAATCATATTTTCCATATAGTTAGCTTAATGTTTACTTTTCTGTTCCATATAGAATTAGTAAAATAAGAATGATAATTTTCAAGCATAATGTGTAATCATTTGATAATCTAATAGTGATATTTCTTACTACAACTAGTAGCATGTTGCTTGGTGATTCCAACAATGATTACACTATCTCTACATGTGTACAATAAGCTAAGAATGGATAGTCATCATCATAAGTTAGCCTTTCGTTATAAATTAGAATAAATATTTAATTTTTTATTATTAGATTATTTTAGTTCAAGGCCTCAATAACATCATTATCATATGCCTTAGTTATACTTAAGCACATGCATTAAGGGTTAATGCAAGTAGAGTCGGGTAGATAGTAACTTGCAGTCTTAAATTTAATTACCTAGATACCATCCTAGTCACATCCATAAATTATAACACGGTCTACCATGATGCTTATAGATTGTATGATTAGATATTGGAAACACTTGCCACTCATCATGTAACAAATTAGTTTTCAAAAGATAACATCTATGCTTTAGTAAATATTATTTATGCTTAGCTATTAGGCATAAGGATGTATGTCTATGTTATGAGATATTCTATTATATGCTTATAACTCTTTCTTTTATTCTTATTGGTATTTGAACTTGAGATCTCTTGAATTATATAATAGTTGTTATGCATCTTGAGATTTGAACTCTTGACTTCTTTTTTACATTTGATATAATGATATTTTATTAACTATTTATTTTATTAATTCTTAAGTCCTTTTAATTTTTGATTAGTCTTTTATTATGTTACTAATCCTTATTTCTCTTAGATGGATATATTCAAAGGATGATGATGGTTTATGACACGTAGTTTATTTATGCTTATATTTTTATAGTTTTATATTTTATTTTATTCTAATATTTTCTAGAATAAAGTAATGGGAAATGTTAAATATTTTGGATTTATTAAAGTTATTATTTTATGTTATCTCAAAACCCATTCTTAGATTTATAAGCTTATTTCAATATTTGCTATGCGTCTTTTCATCTATTTGTTGACCAATTGATCCTTTTGTGGTACCATGTAAATTGATTTTAGAAATTGATTATTTAATTATTATTTTAAAACTTTTTAAATAAATAATTAGTAACTCTCTTGAAATTAAATATGCTTCTTTTCCTCTTTTTCTTTCTTGCTTGTGACTATGCATGACAAATCTCTTACTGATTCTAGATCTGAACCTATCCCTACTTGGAAAATTCATGTTCTCAAATTGATCTCTTTAACTAGAGGAATTATTTATTCATTAATCAATTTTTCTCTTATAATTTAATATTCTTTAGATCTACATTTCTATTTTTCTTTTCTATATTAATCAAACCTTATTTCTTGTTGTTAATCTAACCCTTGTTCACTATTCCAATTATCAAAATTCACCACCACTGCTGGTGATATCATCGTTAATGCCATTGTTACATGTTGTTATCATGGTTATCACTATTATCACTTTTTGTTACTATGATTACTACCATTGTTACATATTATTACCTATTATTAGTGACACATAAAACCTTGGATTCACCATCTTTTAGACATTCGATCTGAAATTACTTCAAATAATAGTAAGTAGTAGACATTTCAGGTGTGCATTGGTGCAGTTATCATGTTAAATTATGAGGCAATGTTTAGGCTATTGAAACTAGCTACTTAGGTAATAGCAAACATTGTAATGAAATTTGGCTTTATCACTAGTGATTATCATTGTAGTCAATATCAGTAAGGTTTCATTAATAGACATGATTTTTGATAAAGACAACTGATATGGAAAATAGTTAGTTGATCAGTGGGTAAGCATTGTGGAGGGATTTAATTATGTTGCTTGAGCATTATACATTTAGCCAAGAAGCTAGAAACTTGGATAACTATAAGGTTGGTCGTAGTCATAATGTAATCTAATAGTTGGAAATTGACATACATGAGGGTTTATTAACTCAATAGTTAAAAATTTTCATACATGAGGGTTGGATAAGATAGATGAAGTATGTTCTTGTAAAAATATTTTTCACATTTCTACAAGGACATCTTCATAAACTAAGTGTCAAAATACATAGTACATGACTGTAACTAATCTTCAAATTTTGATAATCCTTGATATATTAGTGATTATGAAATAAAGGAGCATGGAGCCTCCAATTAGATATAGACTTAGCTTGTTGCACATGAACTAGAAATGGTAGGGAAATGATGAAAAATTTACATTTTAATACTAAAAATGGCAAGTGTAAGTCATTAAAGAAATGACTAAGTTTAAAATATTTAAAAATAAATTAAATATAGAATAAACTATGAGCAATAGAATAAAAACCAAGTATAAAATCTAAGTAAAAGAACATAAAATATTAAAATATTAAGAAGATGATATAGGAAAAATGATCTTGGATTCCTTACCAAATAATAAAATGCTTTATCAATCTCTCCTATGAAGTGTCAAAACTACAAGCGATAGATGAAACACACACGTTAATCAAAAATGATAATAAGAGCTTATATCATAAGAAAAATATGAATTTAGAGAGTGGAATTAAACCTCTAGAGGATTAGGATATGGGTGAGGAAGCTATAGGAATAATTCAAAATCAATTTTGGGCCAAAAGGAGGTTATTTTCTTGAAGGGTTCTGAAATTGATGTTGGAGCTCAAAACATTTCAGCTTTGGAATGTGTTATAGAAGCCTACAAATTCGATCTTTGGAAGTGATGCTAAAGGTGTAGAAGGTGGCCATGGAGCACATAGGTGCTATGATGATGGTAGGCATTCATGATTTTGATTTTCTAAAATCTGATCTCTCCTTTCAAATCTCAAAATATTGGCCTCAAAATTTATGTTTAAAGCTCATGTTTATAGGTCCAAGATAATAAATTTCAAATTAGAAATACTAAGATTAAACTTGAAGTTAATTATAGTTCACTTGAAGTTCACCTTGAGTCCAAAAATAGCAAGTTTGATCTTTTGACTTTGTAAGCTCGAATAAATTGATGGGTTATGCTAATGCTAATGCTAATGCTAATGTTGAAATCAACATCAATGTTAGTCAGGAAGTTTCTGATATCTCATCTATGGATGTCACGGAAAACATCAGATATAAGTTATATTAGACATTTTGCATAAGAAGGCAATATACTAAATGTCAAAGATAGGTAACATTTGACTTTATGTGCAAAGAAAATAACAAAGAAAGTATAGAAAGGAAAAAATAAATGCTTTATTGATATGGAATAGAGTATCTAGATCATGCTTTAAGAGTCTTTCTTGGGATTTTCTTCCTTCAACATCTATCCCCTTAGAGGGAATCTAGCACTTCCACCATGGTTAGGCCTACAATTGGCTAGAAGAGATGGCAATGGCTAGTCCTCTTCCTATCCCACTTCACTTGGCTCTTGTGACTTGCCTATACCAACTCCACCACCCATGTTGGCACAACCTCTAATACCAAGTATAAATGCCTTAGGTCAAACTCCCAAAGGTTACCTTAAGAGACATGTCCATTATTATAATGTTTCCTTTCAAGTTTTAATTGCAACACTTCCTTTTGGGTTTTGTTACAATAACGATAACACTTATCATCAAGAGGCATCATCTTTATTATGTAGCTGCACCATTAGGAAATGGGGATGTTACAGAGTTAGAAAAAATTTTAATGATTTTCTTGGCAAAAAATTCTAACTTTTTAGATGTTAAAATTGACAATAGAATGAGTTGAACTAATGATTTTTGAGTGTTGAGAGGCTTGTAAACTTCTGAAATGCTATGAACTATATGTGTAAAGTGACTTGGAGGTACTAGAAGTACTTTTGGAAAAGTCAAGAAAATCATGGACTTGTTGATACTCCAAACATAGAAAAAAAATTTATTTTCTATGTCTCAAGAGAATCTATTAGAAAGTGCCAATTTCTGAAGTCCAAAGTGCTAAAACTATTATTGATGAATTGTTTAGGCCTTGGGGACTCATGGCACATGTCAAAATATAGTACTAATAAGGTTTAGAGGTGTTGAAGATGGTCTTTTTAGCGTTGATGTTGATACTAACACTGGCATTAGCATTAGTGTCAGGCATGCTTAGAAGAATTTTTGATTAATTTTCTAAACTTTGTCAAAGTCACTAAAATTAAAATTAAGATGTTAGGGTATGATTCCAAATTAATCATAGAGGTTTATAAATACTAAAAATGTATCTTATAAAGCTATTTTGGGGTGTTCTTTTTCTTATGATGTCAAAGGGAGATTGACTTAGAATCTATGCCACATCCAATACTTTGGAAAATTTTGATTTTGGAGTTTTTCTAGGATAATCAAGAATAAAGTCCATAAGCTAGATTATGAACTAAAATGATCCTTGGAGATCTATGAGAGTTGATAATATGCCTCATGATGATGTTATTAGGGCATTTGAGGCTCTAACCTGCATAGAATAATCTCTAGTAAACTAAAAAATTGGGCATAACATTGCCTCCTCTTGATGAATGCTAGAGAGGTTGATGAGACGCGATTCACATGAGCCGCGATATCACGTCATCCCCTGCGATATCATAGTCTCCCACCAAATCTATAAATCAGAGGCGGCACTCCCCTTATTCCTAATCCTAGGCTAGAAGTAGGGAAACTTTGGCAAGTTGATCACTCTAGAGATAGAATATTTTCCATGTGCCCGCAGTAGGAGTCCCCAAGTGAATGGATCTTTATTCAAGCAACTTTGTACCTGAACGCAAGTTGTGTGCAGCAATAAAGATGAGCTTTGTGGATAAACCTTGCAGTGCATGGAATAGGTTTATTACCTATTATTTCTTACATGTTATTTATTACCTGCAATAGCGCGGCATGAGTACAACTTGATTACGAGCATTGACAAATGTGTACAGCTAATCAAGGAATCAGCTGCTCATCATGATTAGTCTCTCTTACCCTCAACTCCTAAAATGCGAGATGAGTATGACTTGATTACGAGCATCTACGGATGTGTACGGCTAGTCAAGGAATTGGCTACTCATCATGTTTAGGCTAGTTAAGTGCCTCAGTATGACCACTTCGAGCATGTGTGTTACGTGTGGTGATCCTAGTAACAATTAGCGTTTGGTAGCCACAGTTGCATAGTTCAAGGTGTGTATGGTAAGTGGGAACAGATGCTGATGCTAGTTAATTTAGACTTAGTCATTAGTTAAAGTTAGCTAGTTTCTCAACCCTTCACCTCAATAGCATAGGAGCAAAACATTAAAAGACCATAAAAAATCATATACCTCGGACTTACTTAACCATACACCGTGACAAACACAAGTAAGTCTAGGAAGACAATGAATGATTAAACCCAAGTGTTTCATGGGGTGTGTAGGCATTTAGTCTATGGAGTTTGACCAGATCGTGTGTGCTATGCTCGTTTCGTATGGTTGAGTGTAGGGGTACCTCACCACTCATCATTGGCACCATTGCCGGGGACTAAGTGTTTGTGCACCATATAGAATATAAGGGATATCACTCACATCATTGTAATCCTAAATGAACCTTCAGGTTAATCAAAAGAGAAAAATTATATAACAGTGAAATAGCACACCGATAAAAATGCCTTCTTCTCATAAGAGCAACTCACCACCTAAGGATCATACACGAGATAGTTAGCAACATAAAAAACATAACCAAAATCAGCCAAGTCCTAAACAATACAAGATAGTTTATACTCATCCTAATGAGTATATTTCAAACTTCACCTTTATCCTCCATCAAGATGAACAACTGCGATGGAGAGATTTGCAAGGTAACATTGTCTTACCCCCAGATCGATCAGTCTCTGGCATGCTTTTCCGTGCCTTGGCACAAATTGGCATACAAGAACTATATGCTGAAGATGTTGTGGAAGATTTTAACATGAGGGATTATTATCCAACAGATGCCAAACGTATGAGGGACTTAAGGTAGGAGAGTCAACATACTTTTCTGAAGGGCAAAGCCCCGCACGTCCTTAGCGAAATAGGAGATGAGGAACCCCTTATCGTGGGTTCTCTAACAAATGATGTTCCCCCTCCTAACGATGGTGAGGAGGTTGAGTATCAGAATCTATGATCAATGATACATATCCCTAGTTTTGATGCCCGTGAACACTAGCTATTCACATAGGGAACAACCACTCATGCTAAGGACGAGCACTTAGATCGTCACCACGATCAGGGCCATAGCAGCCGAAGAGAAGGCAAGAAACATCATCATGGTGATGGTTCTCCTTTCTCTTCCCCTTCTTCACATCACTCACCCTCTCCTTCCACATCTGGGTGCAGCCACCATGAACATAAAGGTGAGGACAAAGGTAAGAAGGATGAAAGACCTTGACGAGAAAGTCAAGAGAGAGGACAAGGGCAAGGACGTAGGGAGAGTAGGGAACAATGCAGACATCACAGGTGTCATGAAAGAGATGATCATGACAAGCCCCTACTTGCAACCCGAAGTATGCTTGACATCACAGAGGTAGTTAGCATTCCCAAAAGGCATTTAAAAGATAGTCGAATCAAAAGATTAGACATGAACAATATCCCACGATTTGAAGGGGGATACAATGCTGATCCGAAAAACATTTACAAGCATTCCACGATGCCTGTGCCTTGTAGAATATAGAAAATAAGTGGCAGAAGCTTAAGTTGTTCCCAAGGACACTCATTAAGGAAGCAGAGAGTTGGTACTAGTCCTTCGAACCGAAAACCATTAGGAGGTGGAGTACGATGCTAGAACTCTTCAACGATAAGTATCAGACGTACTCCAGAGTGTCCAGTTTGCATAAGTAGATCCAAGGTTGGAAGCAAGGTACATATGAACCCTTGAATGCTACCATGGCCCGCTACTACACATTGTTACATCGTTACCCAGGCCATGGGTACGCTCAGTGGGATCAACTTCGCCACATCGTGGATGGGCTAAGGCATGAAACTAGAAGAACCCTTGGAACTTATGCCCAAGGGAGACTCTCACAACTTAGAGCCCATGAAGTACATCGCTTGTTGGAACAAGTAGTAAAAGAAGAAGATGAGCTACGCAAAAGGGAAAGTGCAGAAGAATACAACTGCGATCCCTCCCTTCGAAAGAAGGAAGTGAAGTTTCGTGATGAAGAAGATGAGTCACCAATCGAAGATTTGGTAAACCGGAAAACCTTGCCAATCCAAAAGTTGACAACAGAAATAGTGGCTAAGGTAGATGACGTATGGAGTTCCTTAGACTCTAAAATTGAAACTGTCTTAAAAATTGTAGAAGAGTCTAAGGT
>MNCI01033485.1:135373-170330 GCA_015680685.1 Gnetum montanum
TTATTTATTACCTGTAGTAGCATGGCATGAGTACAACTTGATTACGAGCATTGACGAATGTGTACGGCTAATCAAGGAATCTTCTGCTCCTCATGATTAGTCTCTCTCACCCTCAATTCCTAGAACGTGGGATGAGTACGACTTGATTACAAGCATCTACTGATGTGTACAGCTAGTCAAGGAATCGGCTGCTCATCACATTTAGGCTAGTTAAGTGCCTCAGTATGACCACTTTGAGCACATGCATTACGTGTGGTGATCCCAGTAACCATTAGCGTTTGGTAGCCGCAGTTGCATAGGTCAAGGTGTGTACGGTAAGTGGGAACAGATGCTGACGCTAGTTAATTTAAACTTAGTCATTAGTTAGAGTTAGCTAGTTTCTCAACCCTTCACCTCAATAGCATAGGAGAAAAACACTAAAAGACCATAAAAAATCATATACATCGGACTTACTTAATCATACACCATGACAAACACAAGTAAGTCTGGGAAGACAACGAATGATTAACCCTAAGTGTTTCATGGGGTGTATAGGCATTTAGTCTACGGAGTTCGACCGAATTGCGCGTGCTACACTCATTTCATATGGTTGAGTGTACAGGTACCTTGCCACTCATCAAAGGTGCTAAAGAAAAATCCATCAAGAAAAGAATAGATGGATGATGGGACGCGATATCGCATGGGCCAGGATATCGCATCCCATGCAATATCGCGTATGTGATATCGCGGTGCGCCGCCAAGTCTATAAATAAGAGGTAGCTCTCCCTTGTTTCTCATCCTAGGCCTAGAACATAGTGAAACTCTGGTAGCTTTACCTCTCTAGAGATAGAATAATTTCCATGTGCCCGCAGTAGGAACTCCAAAGTGAACGAATCTTTATTCGAGCAAATATTGTACCTGAACACAAGTTTGAATACGGAAATAAAGACGAACTTCTTTGATAAACCTTGCACTGCATGGATTAGGCTAATTAGTAATTTATTTACTATTATTTAATGTTTATCATTTAAATGCTTTAGTAGTCACTAAATCTCTCTCAACCCTTCTCTTCTAGTTAAGTACCTCAGTAAGACCACTTCAAGCACGTGCGTTACGCTTGGTGATCCTAGTAACGACTAGCGTTTGGTAACCAAGGTTGCATTGGTTCAAGGTGTGAACGGTAAGTGGGAACAGATGCTGATGCTAGGTTAATTAATGCTTAGTTAGTTAGTTAAAGTTAGTCAATTAGTCTCTTCACCCTTCACCTCAATAACATAGGAGATAAAATAGAAAAAACTATAAAAATCACATACCTTAGACTTACTTAACCATACACCATGACAACTACAAGTAAGTCTGGGAAGACAAAAAATGATTAACTTTAAGTGTTCCATAAGGCATGTAGGCACTTAGTCTGCAAAGTTCGACCGGATCACGTGTGCTATGCTCGTATTCATATGGTTGAGTGTAGGGGTACCTCGCCACTCATCATTGGCGTCGTTGCCGGGGACTAAGTGTTTGTGCGCTAAGTAGAACATAGGAAATCACTCACATCATTGGGAGCTTAAACAAACCTTAGGGTTAATTAAATGAAAAATTATATAACAGTTAATTAGTACACCGATAAATAACAATGTCTTCTTCTTTGAACAAAAGCAATTCACCACCTAGTGATGATACTAGAAACAATCAACAGTCTAGAATACATAAACAAAATCTACCAATTCCTCAACAATACCGAGTGGTATATACTCATCCCGATGAGTACATACTAGATTTTACCTTTATCCTCCATTATGATGAATAGCTGTGATGGAGAGACTTGCAAGGCAACATCGTGTTTCCTCCAGATCGGTCAATCCCAAACATGCTCCTCCCTGCTCTTACATAAATCGACATGACAAAATTATACACTGAATACATTGCAAGAAATTATGACATAATGGATTACCATCCCACAGTAGTGCAACATCTAAGGGACTCAAGGCAGGAGAGCCACCATAGACTGTTGAAGGGTAAAGGGGTCCTGCACGTCCTAAGTGAAATTGGAGATGGTGAACCACTTTTAACGAGTTCTCTATCAAATGATGTTCCCCCTCCTAATGATGGTGAGGAGGTGGGGTATCGAAACCTGTGCTCTACAATACACAACCCTATTTTTCATCCCCGTGAATGCCAACTATTCACTGAGGGAACAACAACACATAACAAGGATGGGCACTTGGATCATCATCACGATCGAGGTCATAGCAGTGGAAGAGAAGGTAGGAAGCATCATCATGGCGATGGTTCTCCTTCTTCTTCCCCTTTCATCACATCACTCACCCTCTCCTTCCACATCTAGGCGCAGCCACCAAGAGCATAACAGTGAGGATAGAGGTAGGAAAAATGAGAGACCTCGATGAGAGAGTTGAAAGAGAGGACAAGGGCATGAACGAAGGGAAAGTAGGGAACAACGTAGACATCATAGAAGTCATGAAGCAGATGATCATGATGAGCCCCTACTTGCCACCCAAAGTATGCTAGACATCACGGAGGCTGTAAGAATACCGACAAGGCATCAAAGGGATAGTCAGATCAAAAGATTAGATATGAATAATATCCCACGCTTTGAAGGGGGATACAACGCTGATCCGCAACATCATTTATAGGCATTCCACGATGCCTGCGCCTTGTAGAACATAGAAAACAAGTGGCAGAAACTAAAGTTGTTTCCTAGGACACTCATAACGGAAGTAGAGAGTTGGTACTAGTCCTTAGAACCAAAAACCATTAGGAGGTGGAGAACGATGTTAGAATTGTTCAACGATAAATATCAAACGTACTCCAAAGTGTCTAACTTGCGTAAGTAGATCCAAGGATGGAAGAAAGGTACTCATGAACCCTTTGATGCTACCATGGGTCGATACTATACATTGTTACATTGTTGCCCAGGCCATGGTTACGCACAGTGGGATCAACTCCACCACCTCGTAGATGGGCTAAGACATGAGACTAGGAGAACCCTTGGGACTTATGCCCAAGGGAGACTATCAAAACTTAAATCCCATGAGATACATCGATTGTTGAAGCAAGTAGCCAAAGAAGAAGGGGAGCTACGGAAAAGAGAAAGCATGAAAGAATATAACCGCAGTCCTTCCCTTCGGAAGAAGGGAGTGAAATTTTATGATGAGGAGGATGAGTCACCACTCGAAGAGTTGGTGAACAGAAAAACCTTGCCGATTCAAAAGCTAACAACATAAGTATTGGCTAGGTGGATCAATTGTGGGATTCCTTAGACTCTAGACTTAAAACTATCTTCAAAATTATAGAGGAGTCTAAGGAGGAACAAAGTAGTGACAAAGACAAGAAAAAGTGGAGAGATTCAGGCCCTACACATAACAAGGGTAAGGGAAAATTTACTACTGCTAATGAGGTTGTGGATTCAGACACAGACAATGATGGTGGATGTGAGATCTACCAATATGACCATCCTAAGGGATGTTGTCCAATCATCTCACATCTACAAGAGTCTGGGATGTATGCACTCAACTCGAGACTAAACCAACAGCAAGCACCCCGAAGGTTACCTTATCCCCAAGGTAACCCAAGATAGTTCCACCAACCGTTGATGTACTATTATCTAGGGAAGGCCATACCTAGGGAAGGCCATACCTGATTGGGTTCCACCAATTATAATGGGAAGGCCATGGCTAAGTACAATAGATGCATACCTAGGGATCCATGATCTTTCCTTGGAGATATCTAAGGTAAACATTTATGGAAAGATCGAGAAGAAGAAAGTTCTGTGCATCACATATAGTGACTCAGAGGGTGATGACATGGAGGAATGTTCAGCATCTCTTCCATGTAATCAGTGTGCCCTAGAAACAAAAATACAAAGGTGCCTATATGTAGCAACCACACAAGTAGCAGACACCTCGTGGTTGACAGCTGGTCGAAAGAGTAACTGACCAACATGCATGGAACAAACTAGGGGAACAACTCATGCTAACAATGAAGGCATAGACACCTTGGAATATGAGCGTCGTCGACTTCCACCCCTTAATCTAAGAGCATCAATCGAGAGAAATTGGACACTTTTGAAAAATTCAAATAGATGCTCATTATTTCGGATCTCTTCCTTTCCATTCAGTTATGGGGGAGATGGCCACCTATCCTAATCATTAGAGACACTTAGTTCTTTTTAGTTTTTGTTTTACACAATTTTTTTTTACATGTTTTTGTTTTACACATTTTTTCTACATGTTTTTGTTTTACACATTTTTTTTACACATTTTTTTACATGTTTTTGTCTTACACATTTTTGTTTTACACATTTTTGTCTTACATCTTTTTGTTTTACACATTTTTGTTTTGCACATTTTTGTTTTAAAAATTTCTTCAACCTTTCTTATTTTTTTTTTACAACATCGTTATACTTTTTCATTTTTTGTATGTGTTTTATCCATCCTGTAAGTTTGTCACCCAATAAGTGTTCTTCATGATGGTATGAACTGTTTTTCTATTTGATTGCTAATGTTTGGTTTTTACCTTTAAGTTATGATGTTGATACTAGGGTATGTTTATTTTGATATGACAAGCAATGAGTCCATTTCATCCATTCATCCACAAATCTCTATGGTCTCTCTTGACTTGGAAATGTACAGTCCCTTTCTAATAAGAATCATCAACGAATCGGTGACTGGGTATTTCTCAAACTAAGGACTTAAGGATTGAAAAGGGTGTGACTTCAAGGGAAGTTGATGCATTTGTGTTAGCCATTCTCTTGGGTGCTTGGATGTTTTCTTCTTGAGTTTTCTTGCCATTTCAACGTTACCCAATCATCAGGAAGCTGAGCAAATAAAAATAAGAAGTCTTTGCATGGTGTGGTTCTCACGCATAAACACATAAAAAAATAAAGTGAGAATTCAAAGCACACCCCTTAGAGGAAATAATCATGTGGGCTACAAGCACTAGCTATGGAACTAAAATAAAAATGTTCCCTCTAACTAAGGCCCTCCTCGCTTTCAATTCTCTCCTCCTTCGTTTTATCGAAATGGTGGTGGCTCAGGTGAAGGCATTCTTGTTATTCAAGAGGATGGATCGGCCAAATGCATTGATGCGAAGTCATTGGATGTCGTTTGTTTGAGGCTAGACTTGGAATGGGATCTACTAAGTCACATTAATCATAAAAACACACAAGGGGCTGTACATCACCTTGTTCTTGAGACTCCATTCCATTCTCTCTTTTCCATCATTCTTCCTCCATTATTCACCTCATTGAAGGTTGTATCATTAGTGTATATTTTGGCTAACACATTGTTTTCTTTTCAGTAAATACTTGTGGTTAAGACTTTAACTCTTGTTCCAAATGACATTCCTTGAGCCTACGGACTCTTTGAATGTGGGTTTGTCAGGGCATTAAGGGCATGAGCCTACTTTGGGGAGGACCCACTGGCATTCCTACTTGGTGCATTCGTTAAATTCTTTCCCCTAACATTTTTGCAATCCATTTTATTTTGTTCATTTCCATCTTGACATCCATTTCATCGATGTCCTAGTTTTCTCTTTTTCTTCCTCTTTATTATTCCTTTTCTTTTTTCATTCTCTCGCTACCGGAGGTTCGTGATTAGTCATGGGGGTATGGGGCCCAATTTTTTCAATTTTCTCCTAGTCCCTAGACCTTTGGTAATCACCATTAATACATCTCCAAATCCGCAATCAACCATACCACAACCAAACCAATTAACCTTTCACTGAGGTAAGGTATCAACTGCATTGAAATTCATTTATCCTTGCTAATACAAGACTGTGTTGTGTGTGCAGGTGGCGATCATGCAATAATGGACCAGATCTGGAGGGAACA
Source organism: Gnetum montanum (assembly GCA_015680685.1). Lineage (NCBI taxonomy): Eukaryota > Viridiplantae > Streptophyta > Gnetopsida > Gnetales > Gnetaceae > Gnetum > Gnetum montanum. The sequence continues at coordinate 141,201 of MNCI01033485.1, forward strand.
CTTGGAATGGAGTGGTGCTGAAACAGCTATGTAAGGCGCAAGATTGATGGTGTGCTTACGGATGGACAATGAAAGGCGTAATCTTGGCATTGGCAGCAGAAAAACTTCTTTCTCTCTCTCTTTCTCTTTCTCAGCTACCAAATGGGGCCTGATGTCAATGTAATAAGGTGTTCACTCTTGTTTTTGTGAACACTAGTTTTTTTTTGTCTTGTAATGATGATCCATTCACATGTCATCCCATTAGTTCCATTTTGAGTCAATAATCCCATACCTTCCCGATTTATTGTAAGGAACTCAAGGACGAGTTTTCATTCAGTCATGGAGGTATGACGGGACGCGATATCACATGGGCCATGATATCATGTACGCGATATCGCAGTGCATCGCCAAGTCTATAAATAAGAGGTGGCTCTCCCTTGTTTCTCATCTTAGGCCTAGACCGTAGCGAAACTCTGACAGTTTTACCTCTCCATAGATAGAATAATTTCCATGTGCCTGCAGTAGGAACTCCAAAGTGAATGGATCTCTATTCGAGCAAATATTGTACTTGAACACAAGTTTGTGTACGGAAATAAAGACGAATTTCTTGGATAAACCTTGCAATGCATGGATTAGGCTAATTAGGACTTTATTTACTGTTATTTACTATTTATCATTTAAATGCTTTATTAGTCATTAAATCTCTCTCAACCCTTCTCTCCTAGTTAAGTGCCTCAATACAACCACTTCGAGCATGTGCGTTACGCTTGGTGATCCCAGCAACGACTAGCGTTTGGTAACTAAGGTTGCATTGGTTCAGGGTGTGAATGGTAAGTGGGAACGAATGCTGACACTAAGTTAATTAATGCTTAGTTAGTTAGTTAAAGTTAGTCAATTAGTCTCTTCACCCTTCACCCCAATAGCATAGGAGATAAAACAGAAAAAACTATAAAAATCACATACCTCAGACTTACTTAACCATACACCATGACAACTACAAGTAAGTCTGGGAAGACAACGAATGATTAACCTTAAGTGTTTCATAAGGCATGTAGGCACTTAGTCTGTGGAGTTCGACCGGATCGCACGTGCTACACTTGTATTCATATGGTTGAGTGTAGGGGTACCTCGCCACTCATCAATGGATGATTGACGTAATTGAAAGAAAAAAATTTGTGAGAAAGAAGTGGAAAATGGGGGAAAATTAAGATATTACTGATACACCAATCTTGAGAATGATGTCATGCTAGAGAAGGAAGGGCATAGCTAAATTCTAATCTTAAGATGGTCAAAGGGATGATGTTCAAACCTTGTTCCACTCATGATATTAACATACCATTACTATAATAGAATAAGTCAATCCTCACTAAATATATTGAAGAAAGGAAAGGCAATGAGATAGGAAAGGGAGTTAGGAGAAGAATAGAGAAGTGAGAGAGTAAATAATCAAAAATAAATTTGCAAAATTTAGAAACTAAAAAAAAATAAGTGATATTGACAATACATCAAGATAAGGTGTTATGTCATCGAAAGGGGGCATGGAAAAATTCGACACTCTAATCATTGTTCTTAGCTAATGAACTGATTTTCTCCTTGTTCCACTCAAACATAACATATCCTAACATGGATTTGAAATGGTAGAATACTCATTAATCATTACATGATGTAGATATATAATAAATATTCTCATCATAGTGTGCTATAGAGAAATGATAGTAAAATATGATAAGAAGAGATTGAGAAAGATAAATAAAATCATATGAGAGAAGCTTTGAAGAATAATGGTAGAGAATAATATATATATATATATATATACAAAGAGAGAGAGAGAGAGAAAATCATGTAGAGACCTTACCATTTTGAAGAGAACTTGGTTATCTTGACATTATGAAAATGCCTAAGGACAATGTCATCTTCTTTGATTTCTTTGAGTTTGACATGCTTGTCATGGCAATGGTGCATAACTTCTTGATGATTTTTGACGTTGATAGCTATGTGCTTATGATTTTATTCAAGTGTTTCTAGCTCAACATAGTTCATTTTGTCATTCTCCTCATCTAACATCCAATTATTCAAGGATGAACAAAGAGAAGAAACATCTAATTCTATTGGAAACATAGCTTTTTGTTCCTAGGTAAGCATGAATGGAGATTGGCTAGTTTAATTACGTAAGATAGTATAATAGATCCAAATGGTATGAGATAATTGGGTATGCTAATTATATTGGGATTTTTCAAGAATGGTTTGAGAAAACAGATGAAGGACCAATTGGTTAACTAAGCTTTAACCATTGGATTCTAGGTAGTATGGAAATGTGAATGACTAAATGATTTGGTATTGGTCACAAAATTTGGTAAGTCCTTTTCTCTTCAATTAAGGTTCATTATCAATGACAATGTAGAGGTAAATACCAAAGAAAGTGACTATATAATTTACAATAAAATTACAAATATACTAGAAGTTATAGATTTTAAAGAAATAACTTCAACTCACTTAGTAAAATATTTAGTAGCTATCAAAATGAATTGATGACTAGAGGAAGATGAAGGATTGATAGAATCTATGAGATCTAGTTATGACTTTGGGAAGGGCCATATAATTTTAGAAGTTGTAATCTCTTGAGATGTTACATAAAGAAACAAAACATGATGTTGATATGCACCAAAAATTTTGACTATCGTATGTGCATTACTTGACATCATAGACTACTAATAACATAGTTAAAAAATATGAGCTATGAGAGATCATGAGTCTAGGTGGCCCTCACATACACATGAATAAATCTATTCTAGGAATGTTTAAGCTTCATTAATTCATATATAATGTAGAAGAATGTTTGATATGAGATACACCATAAAATAGCATAATCTACAATACAAAAGCATTTTAAACATTTATTGAAAGTATATTTTTGTTAGTAAAATAGATTCCCTAGAGTTTTTCTTATTTCCAAGTATTATATAATATTACAATATTATCCATTCTCTTCTAAGTTTACTAAGAAATGTGTTATCTATTTATGAGAGTGATGGGTGTATCTTTCAATGAGTAAGATAAATGTTCTTTAAGGAAATTAGGACCAAAAAGAAGAGCAAAGTAACTAATGCATCTACAAGTGTGTTTTTTGAATGGTGGATATGTGCAAGTAAATATCCATAAGATTGAGAATCAAAATTTTTGGCTAATTCTAGATAGGATAGAAAATTTTCAGTCTTCCAAGCATATTTGTTGTTTAACTTGCATACAATCAATTAAGAATCACCACAAATGAAAAGCCTCTTAATTCCAAGTTAGAGTTCTTAGAGAAAATCTCAAGTAAGGTCCTCATATTCTACTACATTATTAATGCATGGAAAATTAACTTTGTAAGTTTGATAAATGGGATCTATACATTGATAATAAGTACATAAGTTGTGCTAGAATCTTAAGTTATCATCAAAGTACAAGTGTGAACCAAAATCCTCATCGATCAATGTCATAATTGGAGGATTTATCTCTTTCTTATTCGGTTGCTTAGGGAAAGGTTAGTTAGTTATGATGGAGGTTTCAAATAGTAGAACTAATGAGAGCAGGTCCATTATGTCTTATTTCTTAATAGAATTTTCGTGCAAGTAGGATAAGTAAAATATAGTTAGGAGTGTTTTCCATTTTGCCATGTATTTATTAGCATAAGGATTAGTAGAAATAAATCATAGGGCATTTTCATGTAAGTCACATAAATATTTGCTCCTAGTAGATAGTGTCAAAATTTCTTAAGGAATAAGATAAGGCCTAAGCAATATTTTTATATGTCTATGTAGTATGTTTCATAGTTAGTGAAGGAATGAGAGATGTAGTAGATAGAAATATCTCCATCATTTTTAACAAAACATAACTACAATAGAGTGATTATATTTAGAGAGGTATAGGTAAAAAAATATTAAATTATGAGGGATGAAGGATTTGAAGGTTGATAAGAGCATGGTTGATCACATTGAAGGTCTTTGATACTTTGAGTCCTAATTACAAGTAGTTGAGTTTTTAAAAGATGTGAAAGGGGGTAAAATAATCCATAAGATTGTATATGAAATGATGAATGGATTGGAGTCTATCTTGAAAGGTGCACATGTCTTTATGTTACTTAGGTTGTGGGAGATTTATGATTGCTTTGACTTTATTGCAATCTATCATGATATGATTAGGTAAACCTTAAAATCCTATAATTGTTGTTATATCTACTTAAAAATGCACTTTTAAGGATTTAATTAAAGTTTGTACTTTTTGCAATGAGTTAAGACTATATTTAAGTCAATGGAATGATCAATTGGAATGATGGCCTTAATAGTTAGATCATCTATTTAATCATTAATGGTTTTGAACATCCTGTTGCTAAATATAAAAGTCATGGCTTATTGTATATTGCTCTAGTATTTTTAAGTCCAAAAGAAATTTTTGTGTAGCAAAATGTTCTTCATGGAATTAAAATGATTGTAAAATGTTGGTGCTTATGGTTAATCTAAATTTGGTTGTAACTTGAGAAGTCATCCATAAAACATAGTAAAGCATAATTTTCCATTATATATATGAGTTGATCAATGTTGTGTAATAGAAAGTTATCTTTTATAGTTACTTTGTTGAGATCATGGAATTTGATGCATATCATAATGACTCTATATTTCTTAAGCATGACCATCATGTTGGATATCTAAAAAAAGTAAACTATTGAACATATGAATTCTACATAGTAGATTTTGGTAATCTCATTTTTCATAACTAAGAATAAATTAACTTTAACATTTTAGACTTTTTTATAAGCTTTGAATCATCCTTAATAATGATGTTTGTTAAAAAAAAATGATGTCCAACCTAGCATGTCATCATATCCTCATGCAAATGCAATAGAGTTTCTTTTTTTAAGTATCTCTAAGATGGATTATTTAATGTTATTGGATAATTTCCCCCCTAATTATAGGATATTTTCTCATTTAGTGATTAATTATGGTAATCTCTAGTAAGGAATCATTGGTTACAACTAGTTTACAATCCAAAAAAGGAAGGTTAGTTAAAGAAATTAAGTGTTTCTTAGTGATGTTGAGCATTGAGATGATAGAGTCTAAGTCAAGTGAAGAGAAATTAATTAAATCATCAATAAGAGGATAAATAATTTAATTATGGAACCCAACCAAGATTAGTATTTTACATATATGATGGAGTGGGGCAAGATCCATGACCTAAAGAGCATGAGAGAAAAAATAGTTATATGAGGAAGGGATTAAAATTTAGAGAGTTAGAAAAATTTACAAGTGAATGTATGAGTAAAGAAAATAGTGAGAAAAATTGCTAAGATTTTAGAAGAATAGTTATGTAATTTTCCTCATAAATAGAAGAGGAAGAGCTATATATAAGTATCCAAGTTAAGGAAGAGAGAATAGGAAAATTTCCAACTTTGGGTCAAGGAAAGTTAATAAAATTTTTAAAATCATATAAAAAGTTAGAAAGATTTTAAAACCAATGTGCAAGTAAGGGAAGGAAAATATAGATAATTTTTCAAGTGTCAAGAAGCTAGAAAATTTTTATAAATGATAATGAGAGGATTTAGAACAAGTTTTGAAGTGAAAATAGAAGTTGAAAAATGAAAATTAGAAGATCTTACAAGTCAATTTGGAGAGAGAAAATTTTTTGAAGTGATAAGAGAAGTTAAAAATTTCTTCTTGTTTTTGAATTTAAAGTATTATTTTATGTGCAATGTTGCATAAAAGAAGGTCTAGGAGCTATATGAGTAAGGTTGGACACCCAATGATATGGTCAATACACTCTTTAGTATGTTTTATTTTTATGATCGAGAGGTTATGCATGATGTGAGAATGGTGGTGTAGATTTGTGTTGGTGTCTTAGTTGTTAATAGAAAAAAATTAAGGTAAAATAAAAACTAAGAGAAGGGAGAAGAGAAAAAAAATAAAAGTGAATAAAGGGAGAAAAAATTTAGTCATTTTGGCATTGTGCATGCGTGAAAGTGCTTGGATGAGAGATTGTGAGTAAGGAAGTGATAGTTTAAGTTCATGTTATGCTTGCAAGATCATGGTATCATGGCAGCATGTGAAGAGAGGCAGTAGTGTGGAGGATGCATCAAAGAGATATGTGATACCTACTAGTGTCCATGTGAGTAGGAGATAAAGGTTTCTATAGGGGTATCTAGCCATATGCTAGCCCTACCCAAGTGAGACCTTGGGCCTCACCCTTTACAATTTTTTTAGTTATCCTTTCTAGACATAAGAGAGGAAGGAAATTTTCATTATTTTATGATTGGAAATTTTTAGGAAGAGAAGGAAGAAATAACGTACCTATAGTACACAACACTAGCAACCATCATGACTACTGTGCTAGCCATGATGACCATGACATCAACCATTATGTTGTGTGATGGTGACATCAATGGCATTAGGATAGGCTTAGGAGCAATCATAGGAAAAAGAAAAAATGATTTTTTGTTGTTTTTTTAGAAATAAAGGATGAAGAAAGCTATTGGTTTAAGTCCATGGAAGATAGATATACCTTTGAGAAAGGTAGATTAGGGCACATGGGTGTTATCTATGGAGAGGAATGACCATCAATGGCATTAGGATAGGCTTAGGAGCAATCATAGGAAAAAGAAAAAATGATTTTTTGTTGTTTTTTTAGAAATAAAGGATGAAGAAAGCTATTGGTTTAAGTCCATGGAAGATAGATATACCTTTGAGAAAGGTAGATTAGGGCACACGGGTGTTATCTATGGAGAGGAATGACCATCCATGGTGCCCATGAAGGCAAAATGACAAATTTATGGGGTGATGGGTTAGTTGGTTTCAATTTTTTTTGAAAGAAAGGAAAAGGGTAGGTCATGGTTTTGGTGTGATGAGTTTTGGGAAAGTGTGAATTAGAAACGATGTTGGTATGAGTTAATGTAGAGAAAGGATGGATCCTAGCATCATATACTAGTTGGTTAATGTGAGGTTGGATATAGCTACATGGTCATAGTTGCCAAACCACCTAGCTTGTAGCATTGGTGTTACATCTTCCATTGTGATGTGGAGCCTTAACCTTGAATGGTTTTTAAAATTTTAAATTTTTTATTTTATGATTTTTCCTAGAAGGAGGATAAGATTAATAGTGGCCATGGCCATGACCATGGTAACACAACATGTGCTATGACATCATCGGTACATGCTAGTGATCATGCATCAATCTACAAGCTTGCACATTTTTTTGTTTTTAAAATAAAAATTAACCTAATGCTAAAAAGGGAAAGGTTATCTCAACTTAGGAATGGAAACACTAATAGATGCATTGACATCAGCCATACACAGGTAGAAGTAAGGACTAGGCATGCGTGGAAGGTAGAGAGGATAAGATCGACTAGATGCTAAGGGGAAAAAATTGAGATATTTCTAGGTGATAGATGCATAAGATAGAAAAATTAAAAATTTTCTAAGTACTCGGAGTTAGTAGGGTAGAAAATTTGTAAGTGTTAGTGCAATGAAATTTTCTTAAGTGTCAATGGGGAACAAGATATAGTCGAAATTTCATGAAATACTAGAGGGATGAAATAAAAAAAATTTGAAGTAAGAAACTAAAACCAAAAATTTTCAAAGGAAGGATACAAAAAATAAAATTAAAAGCAAAACCAAAAATTTCTAAAGGAAGAAGATAGAAACAAAATTAAAACTAAATACCAAAATTTTCAAAGATAGAATATGAAAATTGAAATGGAAAATCAAAAGAAAAATTTTTCAAAAGGAGGAGATAGAGACTAAAATTGCAATGAAATTCAAAACTGAAAATTTTCAAATGGATGAAACAAAAACTAAAACTAAAACTAAAAATTTTCAAAGGGAGGATATAGGAACTAGAGTTGATACTCAAATTAAAAATTTGCATTATAAGGAGGTGAAAATAAAAACTAAAAATTGAAATAAAAAATTTTCAAAGGGAGGAGGCAAAGATTGAAACTACAATTGAATCTAAAAGCAAAAATGTGTAAAGGAAAGAGACATAAATAAAACATGAAATTGAAATCAAGAATTTTCAAAGGAAGGAGACATAAATCAAACTAGAAATTGAACCCAAAAATTATAAAAGGGAGAAGACAAAAATCAAAATGAAATGTTTCTAAGGTAAGAGATGAAAATCAAAACCAAAATTGAAATGGAAACTTTTCAAAGTTCCAAGGAAGAAGTAAGAGAAGATCAAAATTTGGCTAAGCATTGGGAGATATGTAATAAGGAAAAATTTTGGCTAAGTGATGAGATTAGAGAGATAGAAAAATTTTTAGATAAGTACTAGGGACTATAATTTGGAATGATGGTAAGGTACTCATTTTCAAGTTAAAGCCCTCAGTTCAATCATGGAACCAACCACTCTATGATGTTAAAATTTTGTTCATCTACAAACCCTTCCCAGGCTTTGCTTAGTGGGGTGAGCACTATGGCTCTTGGTGATGATTGTTTACTAGGGTATATTGAGATCAAAATTTTACTAAGCATTAAAGAGGAAAAGTGAAAATTATCTAAGTATTAGATAAGGAGTTAAAATTTAGCTAAGTCTTGGGATGTGCTTCCTAAGTCAAATATTGGGAAATGAAGACTAGATGTCTAAAAGTTTAAACTAAATTTGTTGATTTGGACTTAAGTGTATAAATGTTTTTATATTTATATTTTTATGTTTTATTATTTCAAATTTCATATTTTTTCCTCATGAATACTAACTTTTGGCCTATTGATGGGACGCAATATCGCAGCACATCGCCAGTTCTATAAATAAGAGGCAGCTCTCCCTTGTTTCTCCATCTAGATCTAGACCTTAGCCAAACTCTTGCCATTTTTCCATTCCAGAGTTAGAATAATTTCCATGTGCCCACAGTAGGAGTCCCAAAGTGAACGGATCTTTATTCGAGCAATTCTGTACCTATGCACACAATTGTGTACAGAAATAAAGATGAACTTTTGGATAAACCTTGTAGTGCATGGACTAAGCTAAATAGGACTTTAATTATTGTTAATTGTTTAAATGTTTTCTTAAGGACCTAATCTCTCAACCCTCAACTCTCATAGTTAAGTACATTCAGTACAACTACTTCGAGCACGTGCGTTACACTTGGTAATCCCAGTAACGAATAGCATTTGGTAATCCCAGTAGCGTTGCATTGGTTTAGGGTGTGAAACGGCAAGTGGGAATGGATACTGATGCTAGGTTAATTAAGGCTTAGTTAGTTAAAGTTAGTTACTTAGTCTCTTCACCCCTTTCCTCTCTTAGCATAGGCAATAAAAACATAAAAGATATAAAAATCACATGCCTCAAGCTTACTTAATGATATAACTGTGACAAATACAAGTAAGCTTGGGAGGACAACGATTGATTAACCTTAGGTGTTCCATAAGGCGTATAGGCACTTAGTGTACGGAGTTCAACTGGATCACACGTGTAACGCTCGTATTCGTATGGTTGAGTGTAGGGGTACCTCGCCACTCATCATTGGTGGCGTTGTTAGGGACTAAGTTGTTTGTGCACTAAGTAGAACATAGGAAATCTTCCACATCATTGGGAAGCTTCAACAAACCCTTGGCATTAATCAGAAGAAAATTTAAATAACAGTCAATAGCACACTGGGTAAGATAACAATGTCTTCTTCTTCTCATAAAAGCACTTCACCACCTAGGGATCACACAAGAGACAGTCAGCGGCACAACATGCATAACTGAGAATCACCAGTTCCTCAACAATATCAGGTGGTATATACTCATCCCAATGAGTATATACCTTATTTTACTTTTATCCTCCATCAGGATAAACAACTGCGTTGGCGAGATTTGCAAGGTAACATAGTGTTATCCCCAGATCATGCAGTCCCCAACATGCTCCTTCATGCTCTTACACAAATAGGCATGACATAGCTATACGTTGAATACATTGCATGTGATTACGACGCAAGGGATTACCATCCCACAGTAGCGCAACGTTTAAGGGACTCATAGCAGGAGAGCCACCATACATCTTTGAATGGCAAAGGGGTCTCGCACGTCCTAAGTGACATTGGAGATGGTGAACCAGTTATAATTGGTTCTCCATCAAATGATGTTCCCCTCCTAATGATGGTGAGGAGGTGGGGTATCATAACCTACACTCCACAATTCACAATCCTAGTTTTGATCCCCATGAACACCAAGTATTCAATGAGGAAACACAAACACATGACAAGGATGGGCATTCGGATCGTCATCACGATCAAGGCCATAACCACCGAAGAGAAGGTAAGAAACATCATCATGGCGATGGTTCCCCATCTTCATCACCTTCGTCGCATCATTCACCCTCTCCTTCCACATTAGGATGTAGTCACAAAGAGCCCAACTATGAGGATAAGGGTAAGAAAGATGAGAGACCTCGATGAGAGAGTCGAGAGCGAGGACGAGGGCATTCGAGAGAATCAAGGCATGGTATAAGGGAAAGTAGGGAACCATGTAGGCATCATAGACGCCATGAAAGGAATGACAACAAAGAACCCCTACTAGCAACCTGGAGTATGCTAGACATTACGGAGGCTATGAGAATACCTACAAGGCACCAAAAAGATAGTCGGATCAAGAGACTAGACATGAATAATATCCCACAATTCAAAGGAGGATATAATGTTGATCCACAAAATCACTTACAAGCATTCCACGATGCCTATGCCTTGCAGAATATTGAAAATGAGTGGCAGAAGTTAAAGTTGTTTCCTAGGACACTCATAAAAGAAGCAGAAAGTTGGTACCTGTCCTTAGAACCAGAATCTATTAGACGATGGAGTACAATGCTAGAACTATTCAATGATAAATATCAAACGTACTCCAGAGTGTTCAACTTGCATAAGCAGATCCAAGGATGGAATCAGGGTAATCACAAATCCTTAGATGCTGCCATGGGCCAATATTATGCATTGCTACATTGTTGCCCAGGCTATGGCTACACACAATGGGATCAACTCCGCCACCTTGTAGATGGGCTAAGACACGAAACTAGGAGAACCCTTGGAACATATGCCCAAGGGAGATTATCAGAACTTAGGTCCCATGAAGTTCATAGATTGTTGGAGCAAGTAGCTAAAGAAGAAGGAGAGCTACAGAAAAAAGAAAGCATGAAAGAGTATAACTACGATCCTTCCCTCTGAAAGAGGNTATGGCTACACACAATGGGATCAACTCCGCCACCTTGTAGATGGGCTAAGACACGAAACTAGGAGAACCCTTGGAACATATGCCCAAGGGAGATTATCAGAACTTAGGTCCCATGAAGTTCATAAATTGTTGGAGCAAGTAGCTAAAGAAGAAGGAGAGCTACAGAAAAAAGAAAGCATGAAAGAGTATAACTGCGATCTTTCCCTCTGAAAGAGGAGAGTAAGATTCTATGAGGAAGAGGATGAGTCACCACTCGAGGAGTTGGTGAATAGAAAAACCTTGCCACTTCAAAAGTTAACAATCAAAATGTTGGCTAAGGTAGATCAAATGTGGGACTTCTTAGACAGTAGATTTGAAACTGTTTTAAAAATCGTAGAGGAGTCTAAGAAGCGAAGTAGTGACCATGATAAGAAAAAGAGGATAGATTCAGATCATGCATGTAACAAGGGTAAGGGAAAAATGACTATCACCGATGAGGTTGTGGATTCCAATACAGATGATGATGGTGGCTATGAAATATGCTAGTATGACCATCCTAAAGGATGTTGCCCAATAATCTCACATCTGCAAGAGTCCAGGGTGTATGTACTCAACCCAAGACTTAACAAATGGCAAGCACCCCGAAGGTTACCTTATTCCCAAGGTAACCCAAGGTAGTTTCACCAAACCTTAATATATTATCCAAGTGGAACTTTGCCATAACCTATCGAGCAACACCAACAATGGCAATACCCACAGTCATGGGGGATGCCACCGCCAAGACAACAATACCCTTACCAACAACTAGATCCATATGGCTATTACATGTAGCAGCCAGATTCTCCAAGTGACTCTATCAATCACATGACCCCACAATGGCACTACCAAGTTTGGGAGTATTTTAAGACTCCATCTCCTAGAAGAGACACTTCACATGCATACCATCCTCTGAATCCATCCACATCTCTTACGCTGATAGTTCTACTACCACCTGCTCCAACAATGCAAGGGGAACTCCCCACTCAATCGCAGCAACATAATGCCATGAGAGTTGTAAACCTTCAACCCACTATTGGTTCTAACAACCATACAAAGAGAAGACCTTCCTTTAGAACCAACAGTCCAAACAAGCTCTCACAACCACAAGCGGTTAAGTCTCTGACCACTCCTCCATCAAGTAAGGCTTCGGAGCTACCTTCAAACCAACAACAGGGCTCAACACACATGGTTATGTTAACACATACCGTCACAAACTAGATAAAGGTGGGCCATCTTTCTAAGAAACTCTCTAACCCTGGAAGTCCCTTAATCTACCTCCAAGTTGCTAGGAATGAACCATGTAAGGCTCTTCTTAACTCAGGTTCCGGAGTCAACTTGATATCGCAAGAAATGTATAAAGCCTAGAACCTTCCTCCACTAAAGAAGAGCAATATTCAATTAGAGCTGGTTAACCAGTCCATCACTATTCCATTGGGACTTGTGGAGGACATTGTTACCACTATGTGTGGTTGGTCATACCCAGCTAATTTCCTAGTGATAGAAGTTAATAATAACAAAGGGGATTTCCCAATTATAATGGAGAGGGCATAGCTAAGTACCATAAATACATGCCTAGGAATCTATGATCTTTCCTTGGAAATATCTAAGAAAAACATTTATGGAAAGATTGAGAACAAGAAAGTTCCATGCATCACATACAATGATACAGAGAATGATCATGTACAGGAGCGTTCAACATCTCCTGTATGCAATCGGTGTGCCCAAGAAACTCAGATACAAAGGTGCCTGTATGTAGCAACCACAAAACAAGAAAACACCCAGTGGTTGACAACTAATTAAGAGAACAACCCACCAATATGCATGGAACTAGCTGGGGGAACAACTTGCAATCACAATGAAAGCATAGATACATTGGAGTATGAGCATCACCAACTTCCAACCCTTAATCTAAAAACATCAATTGGGAGAAGTTGGAAACTTCTAAAAAATTTAAACAAATGCTCATTATTTTGGATCTCTCCCTTTCAATTCAGTCATGGGGGAGATGGCCACCTATGCTAATCATTTGAGGCTCTCAGTTCTTTTATGTTTTTCTTTTACACATTTTTGTTTTGCACATTTTTGTTTTACAAATTTCTTTACTTTTCTTGTTTTTGTTTTACAACATCATTTATACTTTTTCATTTCTTTGTGTGTGTGTGAGTGTCTTATCCATTTTGTTAAGTTTGTCATTTAATAAGTGCTCCAAAGATGGTATGAACTGTACTCCATTGATTACTAATGTTTGGTTTTTACCTTTAAGTTATGATGTTGATACTAAGGTATGGTTCTTTTGATATAGTAGGCAATGAGTCCACATCATCCACGCATCCATAAATTTCTATGGTCTCTCTTGGCTTGGAACTGTACAATCCCTTTTTCAATAATAAGAACTATCTATGAATCGGTAACTGGGCATTTCTCAAACTAAGGAAGGACTCAAGGATTGAAAAGGGTGTGACTTCAAGGGGATTTGATGCATTTGTGCGGGCCATTATCTTAGGTGCTTGGATGTTTTCTTCTTGAGTTTTCTTACTGTTTCGACATTACCCAATTATCGAGAAGCTAAGTAAATAAAAATAATAAGCCTTTGCATGGTGTGGTTCTCACACAAAAACACAAAAAAAAAAACGAGAGAAAAAGTGAGAATTCAAAGCACACCCCTTAGACGAAATAACAAGTCTGGGCTACAAGCACTAGTTATGGAACTAAAATAAACATGTTCCCTCTAACTAAGGCCCTTCTCGCTTCCTACCTTCTCATCTTTCATTTCTTCGGAATGGTGGTGGCTCTTTGGTGAAGGCATTCTTGTTACTTCAAGAGGATGGATTAGCCAAATGTATTAATGCGAAGTCACTGGATGTGGTTTGTTTGAGGCTGAAGTTGGAATGAGATCTACTAAGTCACATTAATCATTAAATACACAAGGGGTTGTACATCACCTTGTTCTTGAGACTCCATTCCATTCTCTTATTTTCATCATTCTTTATCCATTGTTCACCTCATTTTCGATCATATCATTAGTGTATACTTTGGTTGACGCATTTTTTTCTTTTTGGTAAATTCTTGTGGTTAAGTCTTTAACTCTTGTTCCAAATGACATTCCTAGAGCCTACAGACCCTTTGAATGTGGCTTTGTCAGGGCATTAAGGGCATGTGCCTGCTTTGGAGAGGACTCACTGGCATTCCTATTGGGTGCACCAGTTAAATTCTTTCCCTTAACATTTTTGCAATCAACTCTATTCTATCCAATTCCATCTTGACATCCATTTCATCGATGTTACAGTTATCTCTTTTTTCTCATCTTCCTTATTCCTTTTCTTTTTCCATTCTATCACTACCGGAGGTTCGCTCTTAGTCATGGGGTTCCCTGGTCCAATTTTTTCGATTTTCTCCTAACCCCTACACCTTCGGTAGTCACCAATATTATATCTCTAGAAATCCACATCAACCATACCACAACTCAGCCAATGGACCTTACACTAACGCAAGGTATCAATTGCACTATGACTCATTTACCCTTGCTAATATAAGACTATGTTGTGTGTGCAGATGGAAAACATGCAACAACGGATTGGATCTGGAGGAAACACTTGGAATGGATCGGTGCTGAAGCAGCTATGCAAGGATCAAGATCTATGGTGCGCTTATGGATGGACAACAAAAGGTGCAATCTTGGCATTTGCAGCAGCAGACTTCTTCTCTCTTCTCTCTTCTCTCTCAACTGCCAAATAAGACCTGATGTGAAATGTATAAAGTGTTCACTCTTGTTGTCATGAACACTAGTTTTGTCATGATCTGTAATGATGATCCGTTCACATGTCATTCCATTCACCATTAGTTCCATGCAAGTCAATAATCCCATACCTTCCCAATATTTTGTAAGTAACTTGAGGACAAGTTTTTATTCAGTCATGGGGGTATGATGGAATGCGATATCGCATACGCGATATTGCATACGCAATATCGCGTCCTTCCCTACGATATCAAGTACGCGATATCGCAGCATGCTGCCAAATCTATAAATAAGAGGCGGCTCTCCCTTGTTTCTCCATCTAGATTTAGACCTTAGCCAAACTCTTGCCATTTTTCCATTCTAGAGTTAGAATGATTTCCATGTGCCCACAATAGGAGTCCCAAAGTGAATGGATCTTTATTCGAGCAATTCTGTACCTATGCACACAATTGTGTACGGCAATAAAGATGAACTTTTGGATAAACCTTGTAGTGCATGGACTAAGCTAAATAGGAATTTAATTATTATTAATTTCTTAAATGCTTTCTTAATGACCTAATTTCTCAACCCTCAACTCTCATAGTTAAGTGCATTCAATATGACTGCTTTGAGCACGTGCGTTATGCTTGGTAATCCCAGTAACGAATAGTGTTTGGTAATCCCAGTAGCATTGCATTGGTTCAGGATGTGGAACAGCAAGTGGGAATGGATACTGATGCTAGGTTAATTAAGGCTTAGTTAGTTAAAGTTAGTTACTTAGTCTCTTCACCCCTTTCCTCTCTTAGCATAGGCGATAAAAACATAAAAGATATAAAAATCATATGCCTAAAGCTTACTTAACCATACAATCGTGACAAATACAAGTAAGCTTGGGAGGACAACGATTGATTAACCTTAGGTGTTCCATAAGGCATGTAGGCACTTAGTCTGCGAAGTTCAACCGGATCATGCGTGTAACACTTGTATTCGTACGATTGAGTGTAGGGGTACCTTGCCACTCATCACCTATTTTGTGATGTTGTTGCAAGGATGAAGTGATTCCTAGACTCTTGATCATAGACCCAGATGTTCTTCTTGATTTGCTATGTGGATCTTGTAATCATGAAGAAGCCTTACAATGTAAATGTCCTTCCCATCATTGATTATCATTCCTTGTATCCTATATAAATGTCGATGCATCCAAACCTAGGAATTTCTTAAAATTTTATCTTGATCATTTCCACATGTTGATTTGGATCCTACTACCTCTTAGGATGATTTCCCCTTACCTTGGAGTGAATCTAACCAGTAGGACATTGAATATGTTGTAACTTTGTTGCTGATTATTGTCATGCAAAGGAGTTTCATGAAGAGATTTCAATTATTTGTGAGGATGAAGGGGAAGGGGGGACATTCTTGTAAGTAGTTCAATGTAAACTTGATCTTGATATTGGATAATAAGAGACTTCAGACTCTATTTTTTCTTACATGTACTCTATAATTTCAAACAGACGTTTTACTCTATAAGTTCAATGTACTCTATTTTTCTAAAATTTCTAAAATTTCTAAAAGCTCTAACATAAACTTGAATTTTGCAAAGTTTTATTCTTCAATTTGGTTTAAAACTTGGATTTTTTGTTTTCTATGCTTCTCAAAATTTTGTCAAATCTTTTTTAATTGTTAAGTTGACATTGATCTTCTTTAGATCTTTCATTGTTGGATCAACTTTCTTGCTTGGTCAATTGTGGTTTGGTTAAATTTTTATTGATGGTGGTATTTTCCTAGTTTGTTGCAATATTCATTTCACCTCTTTTGACCTTTGATGTCTTAATTCCAATCTCTTAAAGGTGCATTTTAATGAAATTGATGGATAGGCATTGTGGGCAGTCTAGGTTGGCCTCTAGAACTTGATCCACATTGCCTATGATTATGCCTTGGGTAACCAAATTTGAGTGTCAATGGGTAGGCATTGTGGGGTAAGGTTGGCTTCCTTGCCTAACCTACATTAGCTATAATTACACTTAGATTATGACATTAGACAAACATTATGAAGGAACTGTTTAGCCAATGAATGTCTGATAATGTTGCTTGTAAATGTCATATAGCTAGTTTCCATGATGCAAAACTAAAGGATGAGTAATCCATGTGAGTTTGTTTCTAGGTTTGGTTCATCTAAGATAGGTAAGGTTTGTCAATTGGTCCTTGAGAAGGATCACTTACAACATCCAAGATAGGTAAGACCTATGTGGGCTAGTAGTCCTTGCGAATGATGGATTCTAGTACATTCTCAATTTACCTCTCTCTTGATGTTTTGTGGATATCATGGTTTTGGATTTAACTTTTAGTATCTAATCTAAGGGATCTTTAGATGGATTCTTGTGCAACATGTGTTCCATTTGTCAACTTATTCCAGATGTAGCAAGGTGTTTAGCTCTACTATAAGGTTTCTAACCCTTCTTACATGTGTGGATGTAGATTCATGTGGTAGAAGCTAGTAGCTTCATGGTAATGAAGCTAGATCTTTGGTGTTTTTCTTTGTATTTTTAGATTTTGATTATGCTATTATGATGATCATGATGCATTTGAGCTTTTATAATGTTGGGTATTATCAACTCTCTTTTGAGGCTATGAACATATTATGCTATGAGATTCATTTATAGATTATGGTTAATGAAATTATTCTTTAAAGTACTTCGATATGTATTTTGTTTTACCATGCATTTTGGTTAAGATTTATAATGCTTATGATGATATTTCTCCTTTGGTTATAAGCATTATGATGCTACATGCCCAAGTATTAAGATTTATGTGATTAAATTTGGGTAATTTAAGTGTGAAATTTTGGGGTGTGACACTCATCATTATTGATAAAGTTTTAGTTATTAAGTAGATGCTTTAATCAACTTGTGTTTATTACAATAGTTTTTGACTCATTTTAAAACTTCTTATGATAGAATTGATCATATTATTTGTTAATTTCTTTGGTTTGCTAAGCAACGTAGAAAAGGTTTTTCAAGAGTTGCTTGGGATATTTATATTAGCAGCAATAAAGATGGAGAATTTGGTCTCATTAATTGTTATAAGTAGAATATTTCTCTTGTAACAAAATGGATTGCAAAGTGCATTAATGGAGATGATCTTTGAATTCTTCTTTTAAGAAACAAACTTATACAAGGAAAACCTAAGAATGATAATCATTGGTCTTATAATAACTTTCTTCACTACCTTATTTTCCCTCAAGCCATTTCCATTTTTAGTTCTCCAATTTTAAACAAATTTAAAAGACATGGTACAAGCTTAGTATATATTGGAACTACAATCATATTAGAGATTCAAAAGATATGCTTAAGCAAATACGCCCATGATGGCTTCCTTTTAATGAAGGAGCTTAGGCTACTAATTCATCTAAATTGTGTACCACTTGAAGGAATTTTGGTATCATTGTAGTTTTCTATCTATGTATGCATGATAGATTGATTACATAGAATGAAGCTTCTAACCTCTATGATTTGAATAGAAAGAGAAGAAAGAATTTTAAAATATTCATTTCTAATCTTGAGAATTTATCTAAAGTTAACAATAGTTTGCATTAGGCTATTGTAAATATTTTTTGGAAGGATGTAGATTTGTTTTTCATTTTAATTCAAAATTTGCTTACAAGATTATTATAAAGAATAAATTTATTCATAACAAATTCAATAAGGCTTGGAATATGCAATTATCATTGCACTTTTGGATGAGGAAAATGAAATATATTTGGAGAGCTCCTACATTAATTAGTATTTTTATGGTGTCTTATACATCAAGGTTTTCTTGTTAACACTCATCTTAAACACATGAGACATGTTTCTCCTAAATGTCCTCTTTATAGAAGTGAAGACTCATTTTCTCATTTTTTTTCTAAGTGTTCTATTGCTTAGCATGCTTGGAAATGTACCTCTAAAATTTTTAACAACTTTCAACCAAGCATCAATAAATTTATTTTTGGTGATTAGCTTGCCTCGTCTATTTCTTATCTTTGCATTTGGAAAAGTCTTAGTTCACTTGTTCTTTACTCTATTTGGAAGCTTTGGTGTGTAGTTATTTATAACAGTAATAACATAATTATGATCTCTATTTAGGAGTAAAATAATAGATTTTCAAAGATGTTGCTTTTCAACTATAGCTTCAAACATTAAAGCTTTAAGTGAAAGTTGAACAATTAATTTATTTTCTATAGTATTAATTTCTTTTTGTTTTGGTGGCTTCAGGATGGGAAACTTTCAACTTTTGTTGTTGTTTGTTTATTAATTTTTATTGATATATTGTTTTGTCATTAAAAAGAGTTTTCTCCTTCTCTTTATAAGAAACTCTTAAGTAAGAAATGAATACCTATGAGGGTGTTTTGGAATTAGGGCAACGCCTGAGCCTTTTACTACCTTGAATGGAAGGTTTTTTACAATTGGTTATAAAAATGAAAACTTTAAAAGGCATCCTCAAAACTGTTAAGGTTTTCCTTTAGGTTTTCTCTTCAATCATTTGATTTACTCAATTGTGTTGGTTGTATCCTAAAAAATCCATATACAAGTGCTTACACATAGCAGGTTATAAGTTAATTTGAATTGAAATCATTATTGTAATAGTTCTGAGATATTTGTTGGATGGTACATTTATTCAACATTTGGACATTTGATTTAGAATTTCTAAATTATAGCTTGGAATTTAATGAGCAATACTAAATTATAATGTTAATTTGACTATATATCTTAGAAGTAAATAATGATTAAAAAAAGTTTGGGTTCCATGACCCCCCACATTTGTAGTCTCGAAACCTAATGCTATTTTTCAGCCATTGTATTTTTATTGATAATATCATGTCCAAATAGTTACAAATATATATATATATATTATGTGCACCATTTTATATGTATCAATAAGCATATTAGATAATTCTTTTTTTTTAAACAAGTTGACAACGAGAGAAAAAATTATGAGAACATGAATTTACCCTGGTTGAGGTAATACTTGCAATATTTCGAGGGGGTGTTGGACCCCAAAAAGAAGTTCTGTTGATATTAACAGTGTATAAGTTACAATAACCTGAACAAGTCATAGGGTTAAGGGGAAGGGGGAAGCTGAGAGCACTATGCATGAAACTTGGGACCAGCCTTATAAATAAACAAGTATTAAGGGAGGAAACCCAAATTGGGGCACCATCAAACGTCCACCCATGCTGACTCTTTACAAGATAGAAGGACATAGAATTAGATAAGATAAAAAAAGCTCTCAATTAAGGATAGAGAGAGTTCCAATGGTGACTCCTCACAATAAAAATGGAAAGCTTCCTTCCAGAGATTACTAATGATGAGTGTTACTGGAATGCACAAGTCTTTCCCATAGCTGCAAGAGATGAACCAACTAATGTCTTTC
Organism: Gnetum montanum; assembly: GCA_015680685.1. Lineage (NCBI taxonomy): Eukaryota > Viridiplantae > Streptophyta > Gnetopsida > Gnetales > Gnetaceae > Gnetum > Gnetum montanum. The sequence goes on from MNCI01033485.1 coordinate 161,490, forward strand.
CATATTGAACTTGGATGCTTGAGATGTGAGTTGGAAATGAATTAGGCAGAAGATCTGCAACTTCTCCAACCTAGTGAGCAAACATTTATTAGAATAATCTGTCCTTTGAAATATAACATTGCATCTTCGCTTCCAAATATAATATAAAATAGTAGGCCTAATAACTTTCCATAGAAACTATAGATTAGCAGAAGTAATGTTTAAAAATCTGAATATGACATCCTCTTGAGATAGCTTGTATGAAGGAAAAACTATGGAAGCCCACTTCCACACATGTTGAGCAAAGGGACAATGCCAAAACACATGGACAAAGTAATCTTGTCCACCACAGAGAGCGCAATTGGGATTCAAAATTCCTAGATATTCTAACCATTTAACAATAGGTAGACCATGGTGCAGGAGACATCAGAGGAACTACTTAATTTTGGGGAGGGTCGGAAGGTNAAAGATCTGCAACTTCTCCAACCTAGTGAGCAAACATTTATTAGACTAATCTGTCCTTTGAAATATAACATTGCATCTTCNCCATCTGAGGTCATTCAACGTTGCAATAAGCATTGGCACAAACAGGAGTTAGTATCATTTTGGATCCCTCTCTTCCAAAATATTCGGAACCTTCCGACCCTCCCCAAAATTAAGTAGTTCCTCTGATGTCTCCTACACCATGGTCTACCTATTGGTAAATGGTTAGAATATCTAGGAATTTTGAATCCCAATTGCCCTCTCTGTGGTGGACAAGATGACTTTGTCCATGTGTTTTGGCATTGTCCCTTTGCTCAACATGNTAGGAGACATCAGAGGAACTACTTAATTTTGGGGAGGGTCGGAAGGTTCCGAATATTTTGGAAGAGAGGGATCCAAAATGATACTAACTCCTGTTTGTGCCAATGCTTATTGCAACGTTGAATGACCTCGGATGGGTCGTGCATAAGATGAAAGGGGATAGATGGTCAGTGATGAAGTGTCATTAGTCGATGCGTCGACCAGGCCGCATATACGGGGCCACGTATACGCAGCTGCATTGACACAGGCCCGTCAACGTAGCCTCCCATGCATCGACGTGGCCTCGTTTACGAGGAGCCTATCTCAACCTATAAATAAGAGGGCCTTCTGCCTCATTTAGGTACCTTTCAGTTAGTTGTAGTGAAGCTCTTGCAGTTTATTCCTGCAGGAGATAGAATATTTTCCAAGTGCCCACAACAGGTATAAGAAAAGTGATTGGCTCTTTATTCAAGTGTTGATGTATCTGAGCCCATTGGCATGATAGCAATAAAGATGAACTATTCAAGCATTCCTTGCAGCATTTGGACTTAGTTATTTTATGCATTCAATAGGTTAATATGTTTATGCTTTGTTAATTACCTATTAATTACTTAAGTTTCTATTATTATTATCTTAATCGCTATTGCTCATTCATAGTTTGTAAAGGCCATAAGTACGACCATCTCAAACGTAAATCAAACACTTGGTAAACCCAATGACGCTTAACGTCTGGTAACCCAGAAGTGTTAGGAGCTGCTCAGAATGTGCTAGGAAGATGAGATCGAATACTTATGCTAGGAATAGTTAGAGTAGAAGCTATGATAATTAGATTAGATAATAGTTTATTCCTTATTCTTCATACCTTAATTAGCCACCAAAAGATAAGTAAAAAGCTATAAATATCATCACTCTTAATCTCACTTAACCATCGTAAACAAAACCTCACAAGTGAGATTAGAAGGACAACAACCATTCTAACTCAAGGTTTTACTAGTTAGATTCTAGTGTATGTTAAGTGCTTATAGTCTACAGAATTCGACCGAGTCACGTGTGAACGCCCGTGATTCGTATGGTTGGACGTAGGGGTACCTAGCTGCTTATCATTAGCACTGTTGCTGGGGACTGTTAGTCTTACATGCATCATCTAACCTTAGTGAAATTATCATTCAAGTCGTTGGAATGGACCTAGGATAGAAATATTTACGCACGCTAGGAAGATTAAAGTTAGTAGTAAGGTACATTGATTACACGGACCATCTAACGTCCAATGTCTTCTCACAAGAGAGAGGTATCCAACCCACCAGTGCCACAAGAATGTCGGGTGGTACAAGCACCCCGATGAATATGTCCCTAATTTCACATTCATCCTACATTAGGATGAGTATCTACGATGGTGGGACATGGAAGGTAGCATCATGCTACCACCCGACCGATTGGCTCCTACGATGCTATATCACAATCTGGGCAGATTGGGCATCCAGGACCATGGAATGGAGTACGTCATGGAGGACCATGACTACCAGGACTATCATCCCACCAAGGCTCAATGAGCACAAGATCAACAGTAGGCAGACAAATATGAACATCAGAAGGGGAAACAATTCAATAACCCCTTATTCTCACAAGGGCTGCAAGACGATGGGGATCCCATCTTTCATGATACCCATTCAACCGAACTTCCAATGGGGCAGCAGATCCTCCAGTCCATCATTTAGAACAAACCTCTCAATGACCAAGATCCTCAATGGGATGGAGGGTCACATAGCAAGGATGGGCAGGCTGATCGATGCCATCATCAGGGTAGAGGGGGAGATCGACACCAAAGCAGTGGTGATACCTCTTCTTCTTCTCCATAGTCTCACTCTCCTACACCTTTATCCAGCTAAGGCTTTGAATGTAACCGGGATAGGAAGGGGTGAAAGGATGATGGTAAGAAAGTTTGGAAGGGACAATGTGAGGAAACACGCAATCAATCACGTCATCGCCATGAAAGGAGCGGTAGCTGGAATCATCATAGACATCATGGTCCTCAGCAGGACTATGATTCGGATGAGCCGTTGTTGGCTACTCAAAGCATGCTCCAAATCGCTAAGCAATCCAAATCCCTAGTAGGCACATGAAGGATAGCCGAATCAAGAGTGTTAATATGAACAACATCCCCATATTTGAAGGGGGATACAACTGTGATCCGCAGACTCACCTGCAAGCATTCCATGATGCCTGCACCCTACAAAACATTGACAATGATTGGCAGAAACTGAAGCTATTCCCTTGCATGCTCATCAAAGAAGCTGAAAGTTGGTACTGGTCCTTGGAGTCAAAATCAATAAAAAAATGGAGTACGATGCTTGAAATTTTCAATGACAAGTATCAAATGTACTCTAGAGTGGCGAATTTGAGATGGCAGATCCAAGGCTAGAAACAAGGAAATCATGAACCCTTGGATGTCACCATGAGCAGATACTACTCATTGTTGCATCGGTGCCCTGGTCATGGTTACTCTCAACGGGCACAACTTTGGCACATCATTGATGGACTCCGTTTTGAAATGCGAAAGACCCTTGGCGTGTACGCCCAAGGATGACTGTCAAAGATAAGGGCCCATCAATTGCAACGCCTCATTGAACAGGTGGCCAAGGAGGAAGGAGAACTTAGGAAAAAGGAGAGTGCAGAAGAATTCAATCGGGATCCTTCCCTCAGAAAAAGGAAAATCTGTTTTTGTGATGAGGAGGATGAATCACCACTGGAAGCAATGGTGAATCGAAAGACTTTACCTTTACAAAAGTTTGCATCTGAAATATCAGCAAAGGTGGATAAGATGTGGGACTCTTTGGACGAAAGAGTCCAAAGAGTGTTGAAAATTGTAGAGGAGTCCAGAGAACAAGGTAATGACCGCGATTAGTGCAGGAAGAAGGAAGCTAAACATGCCCAACATAAGGGCAAGGGCAAGGTTGCTGTAGTAGAATAGGTTGCAGACTTTGACACCAAGGAGGATGATGAATGTGGCATATGCCAATATGAACATCCTAAGGGATGTTGTCCTGTGGTGTCACATCTTTAAGATTCTGGGGTGTATGCATTGAACCCTCACTTGGCACAGCGGTAAACACCTCGAAGGTTGCCTTATCCACAAGGTAATTCCAGGTGGTTCCACCAGCAGCAGCAGCAAGGATATTATCCAAGTGGAGCACCACCGCAACCATACGAATACTTCCAATAGTGGTAGCAACCACAAGCATGGGGGATGCCACCTCCAAGGCAGCAGTACCCTTACAAACAGCCAGACCCTTATGGGTACTACGTTCAGCAACCAGTCTCTCCACAGGACTCTTCCAATCATGCGGCCTTTCAAAGTCATTACCACCCCCTAGAGTATTTCTAACCTCAATCTCCATCACCTAGGGGGGAGAGTCCACATCTCTTCTATCCTCCATCACCTTCTCCTACCACTCCTCCACAACATCCTACTCAACTACCACCTGCCCCACTGATGCAGGGAGAAATACTGCCACAGCTACAGCAACGAAACGCTACGAGGGCTGTTAACTTACAATTGGCACCTTAGCTGAGTCGACCGGAGCCCAAGCCATGAAAATGTCCTTTTTTCTAGCCCAATCATTTGAACATACCCTCACATACACCTGTGGCCAGTGCCTCTGAACCTACAAGCGCCTCCACCATTCCACCGCCAGAGTAGCCTTCAAGCCAACCACACTCCAACATCCAAATGGTCATGCTCACACATGCCGTAACCAACTGGATCAAGGTAAGTCATCTTCCCCAAAAATTGACTAATCCAAGAAGCCCCCTCATCTATCTTCAAGTGGTAGGGAACGAGCCATGCAAAGCTCTTTTGGACTTGGGGTCAGGGGTCAATTTGATCTCTCATGATATGTACAAGAATTGGAACTTTCCCTTGCTAAAGAAGAGCAACATCTGGCTCAAGTTAGCAGACCAGTCCATCACTGTTCCCTTGGGATTGGTGGAGGACATTATGACCAACGTTTGTGGGTGGTCCTATCCTACTGATTTCCTGGTTATCCGTGTGGAGAACTGCATAGGGAACTTCCCAATCATCATGGGAAGAGCCTGGCTAAGAATGGTGGACGCATGTCTAGGACTCCGAGATCTATCCCTTGAAATTTCAAAGGAAAATCCTTTTAGGAAGATCAAGAAGAAGCGCATTCCATGCATCGCGTATAGTGACTTAGGGTGCAACTGTGTGCAGCAGTTATGGTCCGCTAAGTGGATATTCATTCAAGCATGCAGTCGATGTACCGACAAATCACCTGTTCAATAGTGCCTATATGCAGTAGCCACTAACCAAGAGGGCACCCAGTGGTTGACAACTAATCCTACTAGCAGTGCATTGTGCATGGAACCATCTGAGGGGCTTGTGCAAGCCTATATTGAAAGCATGGACGAAATGGAAGAAGTTCATCAACAAGTCTTCACTGTTGATGACCAAGATGACTAGGGGAAATTACAAATCCCTAAGAGATTCAAACAAGAGCCCCTAGAGCTAAAGTCTTTACCGGCTCACTTGGAATATGCATTTTTGCAAAATGGAAAGCTGGTAATCATTAATGCCATCCTTGCTCCTGAATTGAAAAAGAGATTGCTGAAGGTGGTAAACAAATGGGTTGCTGCATTCGCATGGTCATATCTTGAGTTGACTAGAGTTGATCCCAAGGTCTGCCAACATCGGATCTATATTGACCCTTCCATGAAACCATGACACCAGCCACAAAGACAATTGAATCCCAAACTGAAGCAGGTCGTAAAGGATGAAATCAAATAATTGCTAAAGGTGGGATTCATCTATTATATTGCCAATAGCGAATGGGTTAGCCCACTCATTATCGTGCTAAAGAAAGATGGCAAATGGAGGGTCTGTATTGATTTCCGGTTGCTCAACATGGCTACCTTTAAGGATCATTTTCCACTCCCATTTGTGGATCAGGTGTTGGACACCATCGCAGGGCACCACTACTATAGCTTTTTGGATGGTTATAGTGGTTATAACCAAATCCAAATAGCACCAGAGGACTAGGCCAAAACAATGTTCACAAGTCCATGGGAGACTTTCGCATACAAGAAGATGCCCTTTGGCTTGTGCAATGCACCTACTACGTTCCAACACCTTGTCCTAAGCATCTTCCAGCAACAAATCGGCAATGGGGTAGAAGTCTTCATGGATGACTTCTCCACCTATGGGGCCATGTTCGAGCAAGCCTTGAACCATCTGGAGCAAGTACTGAAAAGGTGTGTAGACACCAATCTGTGGCTCAATTGGCAGAAGAGCCATTTGATGGTCCAAGAGGGCATTGTGCTAGGGCATCGCATCTCACAAATAGGGATTAGCGTAGATCTTGAAAAGATCAGGGTCATCCAAGGAATCACCCACCAACCAAGTACCATCAAAGATGTTCAGTCATTCCTTGAACACACTGGTTATTACCGACGTTTCATTGAAAACTTCTTAAAGATTGCCAAGCCGTTGGTAGAACTTACAAAGAAGGACGCTCCATTCATCTGGACCAAGGAATGCGAGTCTACATTCCAAGCGTTGAAATAGAAACTCGTAGAAACTCCAGTTCTACGAGTACCTGATTGGTCTAGACCCTTTCACATTATGACGAATGCATCTAACTATGACTTGGGAGCCGTGCTTACACAGTGTGACAATCAGAAACATCCATATTATATCCATTGTGCAAGCTGTAGCATTGTGGGTGCTCAGCTGAACTACACCATCACCGAAAAGGAGTTGATGGTAGTGGTGTTCACCTTGGACAAATTTTGGCACTATGTGCTCAGATACTAGGTGTTTGTGCATACTGACCACAGTGCTATCCAGTTCTTGATGAACAAACCAACAGTGAGCCCCCGCATCATCCAGTGGCTAGTGATTCTTCAAGAGTTTGATCTCACCATGGTAGATCGAAAGGGGACCGAGAATGTAGTTGCTGACAACTTGTCTCAGTTACGATGGGATGACATAAAAGAGGAGGAGCCCCTCTCAGACCAATTTCTAGATGAACTCCTCTTCATAGGTGCAATCGATCCTCAAGTACCCAAGGAATCCCCTTGGTTCAACCACATCCTCACCTACCTCACAACCCAAGAGCTGCCAAAGGAGTGGAACCATCAACAAAAACAATAGTTTCTCCATAAGGCTAAGCGTTTCATGGAAATCAATGGCCACCTTTACAAGATGTGCGTAGATGGCCTGGTTCAATGGTGTGTCCCTGATGATGATACATTGCACATCCTCCAAGATGCTCACGAGGGCCCTTGTGGGGGCCACTATGTTGGACGTCGCATGGCCATTAAGATCTTGCTTGCAGGGTATTATTAGCCCACAATTTTCAGGGACACATAATGGTTCACCCACTCCTGCGAACGATGCCAAAAAGATGGTGGGATGTCAGCATGATTGGAGGGACCTCAACGGTGGATCCAATCACTGGAGCCCTTCGACATCTGGGGCATCGACTTCATGGGGCCCATCAAACCCTTGTCAAATGAAAAGGCATACATCATCGTAGCTGTGGACTACTGTACAAAGTAGGCAAAAGTGGTAGCCCTCGTCGACTGTTCTTCCAACACCACTGCACGATTTGTCCAGCAACAAATCGTTAACAAGCTTGGAGTGCCACGTGCACTCAATTCTAATAATGGGACTCATTTAACGGGTGTCACTTTTCAGAAACTCATGCAATGCTTAGGGGTAACACATAAATTTACAATGCCCTATCACCCCCAGGCCAACAAGTAAGTCGAAGTCACCAATAGGGAGATCACCAAGATCCTTACCCGAACCATCAGCAAATACAGGAGGGATTGGAGTGCCAAACTCAATGATGCCCTATGGGCCTATCGCTTCACTTGGAAACTTCCTGTAGGGTACTCTCCCTATGAGTTAGTGTACGGAAAGTTACCAACACTTCCAATTCAGGCCAAACTCCGCACACTATCCACCGCTAGTGACTTAGGCCTTGATCTCCCACTAGCACAACGAGAACGACTCATCAATTTAAGTGTGCTAGATGAGAACCGATTAGTGGCCCTATCTTCCAATGAGATCCACAAGGCCTATAACAAAAAATGACATGATCTTAGGATTCGGAAGGTCACATTTAGACGTGGAGACAAAGTGTTGTATTGGAACCCCTCACATGTATCTCAATTGACCAAGTTTCAAACACTGTGGGAGGGACCTTACATTGTCTCTGAAACCTTCCCATCCAGGGCCTTGCTTATCCACAAACCTGAGGACCCCACCAAAATGCAATTAGTCAACCACTGATAATTGAAACCTTTTCATGAACTCCACTCAACCAGTGTAACTGCCGCGTCATCACTAGGACAACCTTGCTCCATTTTTCGTGTCTCCTCCTTTCCACCCAGTCATGGGGGGGACTGTCATCCCTGCTGATCCATTCCACTGCACCCCTCATTGTTTTAAAATTTTTTGTTTTACACCTTTTTGTTTTTCACCATCGTTCATACGTTTGCAAATTCTTTGTACATTTTTTCCTTTCTTTAATTATTTTTCGCGTAATTGCTAATACGTCGTCGTATTGTCTTCAGATGTCTAGTGTGAATGGTTTTCATTGTGATGGGTAATGTAATAGTCTACCTCATTATCTGGCTCCTGCCCTCACATGGTTGTCCTTGGACTTTACGTTTACTCTCACCTCATAAACTCAGCAATGAGTCCACATCATCCATCCATTCACCATTCCATGGTTTTCCTTCTGTTGAGAACATGTAACCCCTTCACTTAAAAACATTATAATTAATGTGTGACTTTTGTAGTTCCCAGACTCAGGGATGATCCAATGGTTGAATTGGGTGTGACTTCAAGGGGAATACAGTATTCGTTGCTATGTTCTATCCCTTGGGTTGCTGGTCTGCCCTTACAGATTTTCTACCGCTCCACATCCTTCTCTCCAAGGAAGCTTCTGGGCAGTTCGACCTTACATGGTGTGGTCCTCACCGAAAAATTCAAAAAAAAATAGAAAATGAAAAAGAACAAAATAAAAGAAATAAACATGAGGATTCAAAGCACAC
>MNCI01033485.1:170466-233905 GCA_015680685.1 Gnetum montanum
GGTTGGTTTTGGGTATGAACTTAGGAATGGTTCTACTAGGTCACTTAACCACAACTCCACACAGGGTTTCATGTGCTTGACACTTGGACTACCCATTCTCTCATCTCCCTTTGTTCCCATTTCTCTTCGTACTCACCTCATTGCCAGTTTTATGTTTTGTGTATTCATCGTGATGTCTGTGGGCTTCTCATGCATTGGCAGGATCTCTTAGGTAGGCGTCTTAACTAGCTACCACCATTCCTTGGCCTCGGGGCCCACGAACCCCAGTGTTGAGGATATGTAGGGGCTACGAAGGCTATTGCTTGATATGGGGAGGACCCACCTGCATATTCTTGGTCCTACTTATTAAGTCTCCCATCCGGTGGATTTCGTAGTTGATTATTTTTAGGATCCCATCACTCGGTTTCTTCTCAGCAAAGTTCTTTTGAGTCCCATTCTCCTATTTTTGTCTCTCTTTTTAGCCTAATTACCTTCCTTATGTCCTCAGCCATGTCCGGGCCTCTCACACACTTCAACCGCCCTAATTTGACATTTCAAATTCATCATTTCGGGCTTTTTCCAGGTTAGTCAACATTGGTCAACAAGTAAACACCCCTGTGTATACGCGGCTGCGTATACGCGGCCTTATCGACATAGTGCCTAATCCCTATATATAGGGCTGCTGTGCTTCACATTTTCATCATTTGAGCTCTAAATTGAGGGGATATTTTGCCATTTTTTCTACCTAACCTTTCCCAACACACCTACATTCCATCGCGAGTCTGCATCAACCGATCCTTGCCCTTTTAAGTAACCAGAGGTATGCTCTCAGTCATGGGGGGTGGTACCTAGGTGTAATTAATTAATTAGTTGGTTAATTACGAAAACTTTAGCTCTAACCCATAAATTAACACTCTAGAAGACTTAAAGGTGTGCCTATGCTAACAACATAACTTGGTCAAACTGAGAAGGTGTATACAGACCATCTTAAGCTACTTAGGTACAATCTAACGGGCGGTTATGTTTGATTGCAGATGGCACCCAAGGGGCGAAGGACCATCACAACCAAGGGACAAGCACCCACACACAGGAAGGGGATAGGAGTGCAACCGCTAGAGCATGCGAAGGGTTCTCATGCAACTGGGCCCCTCCATGAAGGACTTGACGTGGAATCTATCCATCAGATTCCTAAAGAGGAGATTCCTGGCAAGCAATCGCAAGGGGATGAAACTCTTGGGATAGCACCATGGCTTGAGGTCACTCTGACCCAAGCCTGCCTTGATGCTATCACGCCATGCGAGGTGCAACGGACGGTCCTCCAAGAGCTAAATTTTGGACCATTCCTCGAGAACACGCCAGAAGAAGTGAGGCTCCAACTGTAGAACTCTCTAATGTGGCCAATCATCACAACCAGTGGTGAATGGTACTTAGGAGAGACTTATCTCTTCTGGACGAATCGGCAACCAGGGTCTAGAGTAAGAATCAAAGACATTTATGTCTCTTACTTTTCAGAGGTGATAGCGCAGGCTCTGGGGTTACTCGAGACCAAGGCAGATGTCGTGAAAATCCCAAAGCAGGCTGATCTAGAGGTAAAGGCAGAATGGACCAAACGATGCTATGGGGTAGAGCGCAAGGAATTCGGCTCTCTAACCATGGCAGAGAGAGTGTACTCAAAGATCGTGTCTTACCACCTGAACCCAACAGTAAGACCAAGTAAAATCATAGCCTTCTTCACTCATGCATGTGCTGCCTTGAGTGGGAAATTCCCAATGAGTCTTCCACAGCTGCTATTTTTGGAGATTGAAAAGAGGTTCGCTGAGAGCGAATGTGGAAGATGAGCTCTCCCCTTTCCCTACCTAATCACAAAGTTATGCAAACGGGCAAGGATATCACGGAACTTCAATGATGTAATCCGGCATGCCCTGACTACCTTCTGGCGGGAAATGATGAAGGATAGAACTCCTGCCACCACACAGACAGAGGAGGAGTAGCAACCACCTCCACCACCTACACAAACAACGTAGTTGGGCTTGCAAACCACAGCAGAATACATCTGCAAGATCCAGGAAACGCTCTTGAGCTAGCAAGAGCAATCCAGCAGGATTGGTGCAGGAGAAGACCCTTCGGCCTATTGCCTTGCCATGAGCCACCTGGAGCACGTGGCTCAATCAATTAACTTGCTTGAAAGGGTAGGGTCGATATTCTCCACTGCCTGAGCACAAGTACCAACTAGAACAAATCCAAGCACCTGAGAGGTAATAGTATCAACCCAATAGTTATTCCCTGAAATTTCAGGGAATGCTGCTACCTTCTCGGTACACTTGCAAGATGGTGAAGGGGCGATGGTCCTGGTGATGCAGCATCAGGAACAGGAGGTTGCGGTCGAAGTAGTTGCTAACACAATTGCTATAGCTCTCAATGCACCAACAACACCTGTACCGAACGTTCATGGACTACAAGATGTACAGGTGTCTATCGGAACTTCGTGTAGCAAGATTGATGCAGCCCAACATGAGGAGTTGTTGGACCGACTGGTGTGAATGGGGCAACCGCTTCTAGATGTCTTCAACCTTCCGAACAACATTACTGCAACCCAATCAGAGCTACTCTTGGTAAGGGGCAAGAGTCTCGTTTTGGAAGGGAAACTTGAAGCTGCTCAAGCCGCTTGTCAATGCTTGGCAATGGAGGTAGCCCAATTAAGAGCTCAACTTGCCGATCCAGCCATCCTTGACCGTGAAATCACCAAGGATGAAGCTTTTCAATAGCTTCAACTTAAACTTTAGGTCGTCGAGGATGTGCGAGAGATGGCGATCTTCAACAAGTCCTTGGCAAACGTCCAAGCATATCACTTAGACAAGGACTTGGCAGAGGTTTGCTAGGAGAACGTGCAATTGACCGTGGAGGTTCATTGCTTGCGCAATGTTGGAGCAAAGAATGAACACATGAAAAATTTTATCCACTAGCAGCAGGAAGAACTAGCTAGGGTGAATGTTAACGTAAGAAGGTTGGCTGCTGAGAATTGGAATCTGTCAATGGAGGAAGTTCGGGCATTGGGACAAAAGTCTGCAATTGAAATTGCCGCTTGGAAGAATGAGGCCCTACAATTTAAAAACATCAAAAATCATTACAGGGACCAAGTGGGATTGTAGAAGGAAGTGAATGAAAAGCATATTCAAGTCGCAAAGGCCAAAATGAACCAAGCGCTCCAGAAGCTCCGAGAGGGAGGCAATGTTTGGCAACCTATCTTCGATGGGTTGAACGCCTACAATAAAGTTGAAATCTGCCTAAAAGGGCTGCAGATTGAGGAGATGATATAATACATGGAGCTTGCCAACCTTCGATATGCAAACCTAGCTATGCTCACAGCTGGGAGACTGTGGTCAGAGTTAGAAAAGTAAGTGGCCACCTCGTATTCCCTATATGAGGGTGAGTTCTAGGCACATAAGGCAACAAAGTAGAAGCTGAAAATGGTAAACGCAGAACTCGAGGTTCTCCGCACGAGCTTTGAAGGACAACGTACAGTCACAGAGGACCTGGCCCGAAGAATGAATGACTACCAGTAGCTGCAGGCATCAATCCGAACGTTCGACATCGAACGCAAGCAGTTCGCAGCCTGGTTTGTCAACCTGAAAGAACTCCTTCTGGTGCTGCCATGCCCTTGGGAAGTTCCAATTTCAACACACATTGGAGAAGCTGCCTAAACAGTGAACGATCCCAGAAGCAAATAAGAAAAAATGAGGGCTCTCTTGGAGGCCTTCCGGATGCCTCCAGAAGTTGCAGCTGCCGCGGGACAACCGTCATTCATGCCACCACCAACGCATGGGCCAGAGGCTAGAGAAGGTTCGTCAGAACCACCACCCCTAGGGACGGTGTGATCTTCTCCAACAATTTTGTACATCATCTTACACAGCAGAGGCTTCAGGATCGATGAGGTGTTCAATTTTGTCTCTGAACACCATCATTTTTTGTAACTTATACTCCTCTGTAACTCGAGCACTTGGTCAAATTAATGTTATGTCATGTGTGTGTCATGTTATGTGTGTTGTAAATAAGAATCCATACCTTCCAAATTGTAGAGTAACTCGAGGACGAGTTTTTACTCAGTCGTGGGGGTATGATGAAGTGTCATTAGTTGATGCATCGACTAGGCTGCGTATACGGGGCCGCGTATATGCGGTCGCATTGATGTGGCCTCCTTTACGCGGAGCCTATCTCAGCCTATAAATAAGAGGGCCTTCCGCCTCATTTAGGTACCTTTTAGTTAGTTGTAGCAAAGCTCTTGCAGTTTGTTCCCGTAGGAGATAGAATATTTTCCAAGTGCCTATAGCAGGTGTAAGAAAAGTGATCAGCTCTTTATTCGAGCGTTGATGTATCTGAGCCCATTGGCGTGACGACAATAAAGATGAACTATTCAAGCATTCCTTGCAGCATTTGGACTTAGCTATTTTATGCATTTAGTAGTTTAATATGTTTATGCTTTGTTAATTACCGGTTAATTACTTAAGTTTCTATTATTGTTATCTTAATCGCTATCGCTCATTCGTAGTTCATAAAGGCCATAAGTACAACCATCTCGAACGTAAATCAAACACTTGGTAAACCTAGTGACGCTTAATGTCTGGTAACCCAGAAGTATTAGGAGATGCTCAGAACGTGCTCAGAAGATGGGATTAGATACTTATGCTAGGAATAGTTAGAGTAGAAGCTATGATAATTATAGATTAGACAATAGTTTATTCCTTATTCTTCATACCTTAATTAGCCACCAAAAGATAAGTAAAAGCTATAAAAATCATTAGCCTTAATCTCACTTAACCATCGTAAACAGAACCTCACAAGTGAAATTAGCAGGACAACGACTGTTCTAACCCAAGGTTTCATTGATTAAAGTCTAGTATATGTTAAGTGCTTACAGTCTACGGAATTCGACCGAGTCACGTGTGAACACCTGTGATTCGTATGGTTGAGTGTAGGGGTACCTAGCCACTCATCAGTTGATAGGGTAAGAGTTTAACCCCATTAAGCCATTGAAGGCCTTGAAAAGGGCTTTGCACTGTAACATCAATGTGCTAATGACTGTGGAGAAAGGAGTAGATCTGGACTAGGCAATTGTTCATTGCAGCCGACTCCCCATACAAATTGCTAAACTCGACCTCCAAAATCCAATAGCTAGCCAGCCTAAGACAATTCAAGGAGATGACACTTTTTTGAAATAATGAGGTAGCCACCTTAGCCTTTGTGATGGCAAGGGGAGCAGGCGACAAAGGTAATCACCATGGACACAATCTAGAGAGGATAGTAGGGTTGATCTTAACATTATTCCAATCAATGTAACTATGTAGAATTTGCTAGGCTCTCCAGATGCTTTTGAAAACATGAGAACCTGGAAGAATGATAGTGAGGGGGGAAAAGATCCAATTGACAAAATGGATGCCTTTTCAGAAGGGCTTGTTTTTAGGAAATGCTTGATGAAGCCTTAATTGGAGGAGGGTCCCAATGATGTGTGAGGCATCTAAATGCTGAACCAACCACTTAGCAACCAGGGTAATTCCCTGCTTATAGAAATTCAAAAGACCTAAGCCACCTTTATTCTTGGGGAGAGTAACAATATTCCAAGCGACTCGATGAAATCCTTTTTGAGAATCTTTGGAGTACCACATAAAGTCGTGAAATAACCGTTCAAGTTTTTGGTAGGCACCTTAGGAGGGGGCCCAACACGAAGAGTAATACACATGGGTGGACACACATATAGACTTACAAACAAGGTATTTACCCACAAGTGTGAAGGGTTTAGTCTTCCATTTATCAAGTTTCTTTTGAACCTCTAAAACAGTAAAAGGATCCCCACAATCTTAACGATGTCTTGATCCTCGAGCCGCTTCCAATTATATGGTTGTAATTGTTGTGAAAATATTCCAATTTAATACTTGCGATATTTCGGCTTGGGATGCTTGTTCTTTAGGTGTGTTTTGAGGGGGGTGTGGGACCCGAAAAGAAGTTTTATTGAAATTAAAGATGCAACAATTACAACAACTTGAATAAGTCATAGGGTTAAAGGAAAGGGATAACCGAGAGCATCGTGAATGACGCTCGGGAAACACCTTAGAACAAAATCGATTGGATGTTGAATACGATTGGGTGGCTTACTAACTTAATCCCAAAACAAAATCGAGAAAATTTTTAACCACCAAAAATAAGGGAAGACGGAGATAACGACGTAGCGAAAATTTCCGAGCATGACGCATATGTTTGGATTCATGGCATATGATACTCATGCTACGATACCAAAACTAAATGACAACGGAGCAGCGCAAGGTGTTCAACACGACGCTGCAAGAGAACTCTTCCTTGTCTGCAAAAGCACTGTTTGTGGGGGCTTACCGAGTGCAATTGGAATTTCTCGAAGTTACCAGGGACGAATTTAGCTGAACGGCTGGTATACACACCAATTCCTGCGAAATCTTCGGTGTTCTAAACGCTAGTCCCCAGGTTTCATGCTAGGAAAATTTTCCGTAATTTTATTTCTTACAAATATTGCTTCCCTTCTACACATTTACAAGAAAAGCGGTGGAGTTGTTGATTACCATGTGCTGTATGTTGTATTAACTTGAAATATTTTCACTGCTTCTACCGGTAGTTTTGTCTGGTGTAAGTTCGCTTTATTTTTTCGCTTAGATTATTTTTCTTGTAATTTTCTTTTCACTTTTTGTCGACGTATTAACAAATAATCTTGTTGGAGCAAACAAGCATTGTTATGAGACGAATTTACCAACTTAATTTTCCTATTGCCAACATTTTTTTCTAACAATCGTAACCGATGATTAGTACATGCACAAAGTGCCCGTCATTTTGATACCCCCAGTATGCAATATATCAATATGCCTATGATTTGGATACGCAAAACATTTCATCTTTGCATAACTAGTCTTTGATCCAGTTTACATTTATTGTTTGTATAATCGGAACGATTGACAGTATATTCAATGAAACCGCGAAATTATTTTAAATAATTTTCTTTTACCATTGGTTGAGCTGAACTCCGTGCACAGTAGCATTTTAATCATATAAAAACGAATAAATGAATAGGATTTACTAAAATTTACATCTGCAATATCATTTAAGTTTATATTTACAATGATTAGCCAAGGAATGCATACTCCTTTAGATTCTTTTGTTTGCTTTGTAACCAGTTTCATTTTAGGAGCATGCAAGAGCTTTTAAGTTGTACCATAAAGTTATTTTTTAATCAGTAATATTTTTCAACTTTTTAAAAACACAATACATGAAGTTGTTTGTAAACATGAAAGCCACAGGCCTTTCAAAAAGTAGGAATGTTGCCAAGGATAAAATGTTAGTTAAATAAAAAAAGTGCATTGTCTATAACTTAATTGCAAGAACTGAAAGTTTAAAATCTCAACACAATCAATGATGTGATGCAAAAACGCAAATGCAAATGCAAATGAGTATATTATAAATTATGAATGGTTAAATTGGCTTCTCTAAAGAATAAAGGAAATCAAAATAGAGAAGAAAGAAATTTGGCAACAAGATATTGGAAGCCTAAAGCAAGCTTAAGAAGAGAATAATTTTTTTGGGAGGTAACTAACTAATTTAAAGAACAAGCTAGGAAATTAGAGGGCATAGATACGATTGAAATACACTTCACTTATTAAGCTTCAATATATGTACAAATAAACAAAGAAAAAGAAGAAGCATTACCTTTTGAAGTGCATTAAATACAAGGATTGGAATTTTTGTAATTAAATAAAATGAAATAGTGAGTTTCTGTATAAGTGTTTTTTCAGAAGAATTTATTACTTATTAAATGATGAATTTTTCAGAAAATTAAGCCAAGAATTTTGATATGTGTTGAAGATGATTGATGGAATCCATTGAGCAGATGCCAGGAAAATGCTAATAGAATTTGTTTTAAAAGAGAAAATATTAGATTATTGAAAAATGCAGTCAAGATAAATTGTATTTTTTTTATTCTCCTCTTGTCATATATACATAGATTAGAGGTACTTTTAGAATGACAATTGGTAAAGAATCTACCAGAAACGGTAAGTTGGGCCAAATATAAGGATGTTTTGGTTTTAATAGATGTTATATTTGTCTCCTTATTAGCTTGGACTGAATCGGCCATTAACTCTATTATATTTTGAACTTTCCCCATCTTAATGTCAAGCAACCAAGTTGCTGATACTCCACAGAGAAACAAAAATATGCCATCATCAAACCATGGAAAATTTAAAACTATAGTCGAAGTTGCTGAAATCATGGCACAAACAAACAAATCATCAAGAAACAGTGGAGATTTTATGAGTTTTATTGATGTGAAATCAATAGATTTTGGAGTGAAATCAATAGATTTTGGAGTGAAAATACAAATCAACGAGGAACATAAACAGGGAATCAATGAGAAAAGACAATAACCAAATTAACAAATGGAGAAATTGATTATTTCATGGTAAAGGAATGTCATCATTTAATCTGTCAAAAGAATGAGGGAATTGATGGTTGTGCTATGAATGAGTGTCATTGTTTAATAGTTTGAAGGAACACTTAAAGAGATGGTTATTGCACAGTATGGGAGAGCTAGCATTCAATGTATAGATAAAGCAACATGTAAACATATAAATCAACTAGCATGGGAAATGGCAGGGGAAATCCAAGGAAACAAGTTAAAATTGTGAGTTTTATTAGTTCCTAAAAGATCTTTTATTTTCTTCCATGGGAAATTTTCTTTTCAGGTTTGTAATAGTGATCCATCTTTCACAACGACATGAGTTCTATAATTAAAAATTTAAAACTGCCTCATAGGGATACATGACTTACATTGCGTATTTCTGCCTCATAAAGTTATAAACTTAGCTGTTCAAGCATGTGCTGATATATTTCAAAACCATGTATGCAGACATCTAATTAAATGCTGTTGATTTCGTTGTTGATCATTTTATCTTATTCAAATCCGATTGTATATCATTCCATGCAGTTTGTTTTTCACTATGAAAGAAACTTCATCTGATTTTTGTTGTTTCTTGTTTTGCATATCCTTTAAGAAATAAAAAAGAAAAACTCTACATATTTTTCTTATTTGTTAGAATGCCTGCATGAAAGTATAAATACAAGTTAACATTTAACCTTATGACTTATATTCTTCTATTTCTGTATGGCAGAAATGAATTCTTCACAAGTTATAGATTTAATCAGTGATGGAGAGGATGATTTGCAAGATCTAGATAGTAAAGATCCAGGATCAAGAACCATCAAACAAGAAAGCGATGAACTGAATGCCAATGAACCTGAATTTACAAAGTCCATACCTATGCCGAGTCTAGAGAAAACCCAAAATAGTGCATCACTCTCTAGTCAAAGAAATTCTGTTCCAGCAGCATGCAGTGATTTTCATGCAGGAACCTTAGTGTCTGGCCAAGCTTCTGCACCACACAGAATATGCAGAGAATTTTGGAAAGCTGGAGATTACAATATTGGCATGACTTCTAAGACAGATACTCAAAGTATTATGCCTTTCTTACCTATCTTAAATGTCTTAGAACTGTAGTCAGTTTCAAATATGCTATGCTATTATATTTGGTAAGTTGTTAATTCATTAAAGACTAAGATATTATTATTATTATATGGTAATTTTTCAGGTGGAATGAATCATGTCCGTGTGCATCCAAAATTTCTTCACTCAAATGCAACTTCTCATAAATGGGCTCTTGGAGGTATAGTATTGGATGTTGCTTTTAAAAATACATGTGATTAACAAAGCTTGGTTAATCAATTTGTTTTGGAATGCTCCCTAATATCATTTTTATCTGTTTGTTTTGACTTAAAGCCATAGCGGAACTACTTGATAATGCAGTTGATGAGGTAAATTTTGTTGTAAATATTTAATTTGGAAATTCCTCTTTCTATGTATGCTTATTTTGAATGGTTTTTATATAGCTGCTTCTTCTAACGTAACATTTCCTTAATACTATTTTGCACTCTCTACATTGATGTTTCTTTTTATTTTCTAAAACACAATACAGATACAAAATGGAGCTACCTTTGTACGTGTGGACAAAATCATAAATCCAAGAGATGGTAGTCCTGCTTTGTTGGTGCAAGGTATTTTTAACTTCTTTATCAGGTTACTGATGTTATCTAAGCTTTTTTTCTAAATGCAATATTAATAATGTTGATTATTCATTATTTCAACCAATTATTGTTTGATCTTTTACAATGTTGAAGATGATGGAGGGGGAATGGATCCTGAGTGTATGCGGAAATGCATGAGCTTGGGCTATTCACATAAGAATACAAAGTCAACAATTGGACAGTGTACATGATACTTTTATTAGCAGTGTTTCAGATGATATATATATATATTACATGGAAGAGAACATTGTTAATTGAGTCCTGTTCTGTATTTCTGATATGTTCATTTTTTTCTTAAAAATCAAGATGGAAATGGTTTCAAGACCAGTACAATGAGATTGGGAGCTGATGTTATAGTTTTTAGCCGTTGCAAACGTGGAAGGTGTGTACCCTTGATGTTTTTTTTAATATTTAATAATATCATGGTGATCATTTTTCATGTGTCATTGAATTCTGAAACAACGTTTGCTTTATTTTTACTAAGATCATGTCTAGTCGCTCAAGCATAACAAGAAAGAAAAAAATGCAAAAAGTGCAATATCGAACCTCAATTAAACATTGCCTTTTTTACATGTTAACTATTCCTACAATCATTGGTGAGCGTATATCATGAAACATCCTTCAACAACTGGGAAGTCTTGTACTTGCCCAAAGATCTGTTACCTACTTGAAACCACAACTACGAACGCTGATGTGTCCCTAGTTTCTTGATGCTGGTTTAATAAATTACTTGCTTGGGGATTGGCACATCGTGACTCAGAAAATGCACAAAATTATTCTTTAAACATTCTGACTCAGAGACAAGGCATCCTGTGGAGCTCATAAACTAACTTGTGTGGTTTGTTCAAACTTCAAAGAAGAAAAAGTCAATGATTTTTGTACCATTTACTGATGACTGCCCATGGATAACATGGTTATATGGAAATTCTCTTAAATAAAAAGTACATACAAAATTCAAGGATTTTTACAATTGGTGCAAGATGAAAAACTTACAAGGATTAAAAATGAGAAAATATACTTGGGATGAGCACAATTTGGTGATTTTTTTTTGTATAACTACAAAATTAACCACAGATATACTGCAATGTATTGACCATAGCAGGATGATCTGGTGGGGATGAAGAGTTGCACCATTTTTCTGAACAGGTAAAATGATATTATATTAATAAAATAAGGTTTGAAGTACAATGAGATGAGTTTTGGGATCTGAACAATCAACCAAGATGATAGGATCAAATTTCTAATGACCTGTTTAAAAATAAAATAGATAATCATCCCAAAGGACCAATCTAATCGTAACTTCAGAAATAAAAACTTGTGGTGTAATACTCAAAGACTCAGGCAGTCAAGTCCCATTTATATACCATATTCGCTTTCTTAATTTGATTGCTAGCAAACCATTCCAAAGACTCAGGCAGTCAATTCTTAGGTTTCTTTCTGTCCAAAATTTGAAAGATGATGTGCTAGCAAACCATTCCAAATTTTATTAATGCACTGAGTTCCATCAAACCAGTTCCAAGTTGCTGCAAGTTCTTGTAAAGGGTTTGGCATAATAGAATGCTAATGTGTAGCTTTTCAATTTTTGTTCCAAATATGAGTAATTGTGGGGCAATGCAAAAAGACACGATTAACATTTTCCCAAGCATTCTTACAAATATAACATCTATCAACCATCATCCATCCTTGCTTCAATAAATTATCGATTGTTAAAATTTTCTTATGTGCGGCAATTCAAAAATTAAAAAAAAAGGATAAAAAAAGAAAAAGAAAAAGATGCACTTTAGGGATTAGACCCACTTTCTTCCAATGAATAGCTTCTTGATCTAATTGACCTGTGTAAAGTACTGTAAGCCTCTGCAACTTTGTATGAATGTTTAATTTCCCATAACCAAGCCTTAGTATCTTGAGATTTTAGGTAGTGATTTTTCATGCATACACATGCTTTTTCTAAGTCTTGGTGATATTGTAGAAGCACCAAAATATGCAGTCCTATCTAGAAGATTTTCTAAACAAGCAAATTGATCTGAAAGGCCAGAATTTTATAGTGTATTAAACAAGAAAATTGAGCTATATGTAAAAAAGTTATAAAAGAAGGAGGATACTCCAAGAGCATGTACAAAAACATGGATATTGCAACCTCATGGTACCAGCAACCCAAAACAGTGAGTCATCTGTGTATGTGATACGAAAAAAAAATGAGGTGCATCTTCCCCAGGATAAATTGGAGAGGATTGATTGAGTTGTACACCTAAATGGAGCAGTTTCTCTCCTCGACCACAGTTTGAATTCCTTGCTGCGTGTGCATGTATTTTTTTTTTTTTATGGAGTTAAGGTAAGGGATTCCATGGTGCAGGCATAAGACAAATATGGATATTAAATTGCCGTGGCCTAACCATGAGGAATCTTCGAGCACCTTTGAATGATAATTCAACAGCCTTGGCAACAAAGACTGATCTACTAGTTCCTTCAAGAAGATTTTTCCTTGCCTGTTTCAAGGTAGCAACCTTGAAAGAGCTTTGTAAAGTCCTATGTTGGATAATTTCCAGTAATAAAATTAGATGTTGTTGGGTGGGTAAATTCCATTCCCCTGTTGTGTCTAAAAGTAACCATATGAATTTGTGAGTGAAGGGGAGAATTAATAGTGTGTGAATCTTACATGTTTTTGTGATTGACTTCTATGAAAATATGTCTTTGACTTTATAAATCTCACCACTCATGAATTTGACTTTATAAATCTCACATTTGCAATTGTGTTACAAAAACTAATGCTTGAAGGGGAGTATTAGAGTATGTCGATGCTGAGTATGCTCAATCATAAGTTTTTTATGAAAATAGAAAACTTATGAAAAGCACTATTTTCAATAGTATTTTGTTTAAGGTTATTAAAATTCATAGATTGGGAATCATTAAGTCATTCTGGTTCTTAAAGGATTCGACATGTGAACCCAAGAACCAATGATTTGACATTGCAGCTGTTATATTGAGCATAAGATATTGAAATATTAATTAATGCAGTCGAAATGTTCTGAATTGAATTGTTTTACACAGTAATTATTGAAAATGCTATTTTTCTCTGGCAGCCTAAAATTTTCATATTAAGATCTATATCATAGATATATCATTGACTTAGTCGCTTTTATTTATATATTGTTTGAAAAGGGGAAGAATAAGGTAACGCCACAATCCAGCTTTGAAAAAAATTTGGAAAAAATGATATTACTTTTTAAAATTGTGATTCTTTACCAAAATTTTTTTATCTTTTCGAACTGTAATTCCTTGGTTAGAAGGCAAATTGCACTTTAAATTGTAATTTTCTCTCTCTTTGGATCAGAAGTTACCAAGGCTTCAAATGAGAAGCATAAAACATTCTAATTTTCTGCCTGTGGGCATTTTTCACAAAATGACCATTGTATACATTTGGTGACTTACCTATGATATAGTGATTTTTGAACCCTCCCAGGGCTGCAGCCAGAATAACATACAAGTGCCATCCTGTTGATATTAACTTGTGACCTGAAATTTCTAGAGCAGAAATTCAAACACTTTCGATAAACATCATTTTGTCATATAGAAACTATTATTTTTAGTTCTGACGTCAAAATTTTAGAAATTTTAAGTTTTGTATCATTGATTGTGAATTATGTCTTCCTAAAGTTCAGACAGACAACTCAAAGTATTGGGCTTCTTTCATATACATTTCTTAGAGAGACTGGCCACATGGATATCGTAGTTCCAATGGTGAGCTTGGAATCATGATCTCTGTTATATTTTTTTATATATTTACTTAACATTTCTTGTAGCTATGGTAGGTTCTCTTAGGCTTACTCTATTTGAAAACGTTGCGAGACTTTCAGAGATTTCTTAATGTTTTTCACATGCATTTAGGTGGACTATGAAGTTACAACTTCTGGGCAAGCAAAAGGGTTGCTTCGTTCTACTATAGAAGATTGGTCTCAGAATTTTTCAACTATCCTGCAATGGTGTCCTTATGCAACAGATTCTGAATTGCTGAGACAAGTGAGTTCCATATATTCTCATACCTGGATGTGTTGGCAAATTAGGTTTCAGTTTTTCTCATGTACATCAAATCTGTGTCAGTGTGAAAAGTCTTTTTTTTTTAAAGAACATTTGCTGATCGATACATTTGTACCAACGATTTCTAGATCATAGCTTTTGAAATGTCAAGGAAGTTTATGCTGACATATTCATTTTAAAAAGCTAAACCTCATTGGAAATGTTACATGGACGGAAATTTCACATGGATGATTACGTTTTGGCAGTTTGACGATATTGGGGCACATGGGACAAAGGTTATCGTGTATAATTTATGGCTTAACGATGAAGGTCAGATGGAGCTTGATTTTGACTCAGATGAGAAGGTATCAAAATATTAACTCTTGGGCACCAAAGCTATTCTGACATCCAAATTTTTTAACTTGGCTTTAGAAAACAGCTTATCCATTCATACCATAATATGTTGATTAGAGAATCTATTTTCAGGATATCATGCTAAGGGGAGGGCCGAAACTTGAATCAAGCGAAGTTCATCAGAAGCAGCTTAGTGAACAGCACATTGCAAATCGCCTTAAATATTCTCTGCATGTTAGCTGTTTTTCTCTTTGTTTCAAGAGTGTTCTTAAGATGATCTGTTTGTGTGTTACAGCTGGTTCCTTTTTTTTCAGGCGTATGCATCAATTTTGTATCTACGACTCCCAGAAGCATTCAAGATTATTTTGCGTGGTCAGATTGTTGTTTTGTATAGTCTTGTTCTTGATCTGAAGTTCCCTGAATACATTTTGTACAAGCCACAAGTTGGTTACAACAAAGATGTACGTGAGTGTATTATAATTATTTTAATAATGCAATCTTTTATCAATTAGATGAAGCTTGTTGGTAACACTCGTGACTCTCATCCAACAAGTGACAGGCAATCCCAACAAGTTACACATTTAGATACATACTGGAAGTACGTAGAAGAAATAGTTAAATCCAAATTCTGTCCAATAGATTGCTAGGGTCTTATAGTCTCCACATGGATGTAATAAAACACTCAAGTTTCAGTAATCATACTTTGCTAATAAAGACCATTTATCAATACAGTCAATTTATAAAGTCCTTATTTTTTTTCATGTTTTATGTTTATTTATTTGTTGCTGTTTTGATGCTTGATGCAGGTCTCTATTATTACTACTATTGGGTTCACAAAAGAGGCCCCTCTTATAAATGTCCATGGGTTTTGCGTTTATCACAAGAATCGTTTGATAATGGTAAGAAGTAGAGAGAAACTTTGTCAAATTTCGGTGCCATTTTAGTTGTTCAACATCTTTACATGATTTTTTATTACAAGACTAACCAAATCGATGTGAATACTTAATTAAATCATGTTTTGGTCTAACCAATTTTTATATTGAACTATAGTTTGTCCTTATGGTTAGGTGTTGGGGCCCGCATGGCTCTGGATTGTTTAGTCTTTGTTGAGAATATTAGGTCTATACTTAAACAGAAAGAAATATTTGCCAATGTGCAAGTCAATTTATTTACAAGAAGCTGTTAAAAATCTAAAATTGGAAATGACAGTTTGCGTGAACCAAAAGAAAAAAGGACATTCCACAGGAGATATGGTGGTAGAGTAATGAAGTACAACATGCTGTTCAAAATAAGAAAATGTTCTTTTAAGGAATGGTAGCAGTGTGAAAACTAAGAAGATACGCTTATGTTTAAAATGTCAAAGAAGAAGCAAAATTAGCAATAGCCAAAGCCAGATGTAAGGCCTTAGATGGATTCTTGAGAAGATATGTTTGGCCTTGGATGGTTTCTACGAGAAGATGGGAACAAAGGTGAGAGAAATCTATATACAAATTGACAAAAAAAATTGCATCAAGGAGGCATATGAAAGAAATTTGGTAAAAGATAGAGAGAAGATGGGAACAAAGGTGAGAAAAATCTATATACAAATTGACAAAAAAATTACATCAAGGAGGCCTATGAAAGAATTTTGGTAAAAGGTAGAGAAATTTTGGTTAGAGAGAAAAAATATTGTAAAAAATTATTAAATAAGGAATTTCCAAGAGACTAAGAATCAAATTTTGGAATGGTTAGTTTGAGGTGAAGATAGTATTATCATAGATGAAAATGACATAGCTGCTGATCAGATGCCATTCCTATAGAAGCTTACAAAGCAATGAGAGATATAAGAGTTACATGGTTAACAACATTATTCAACAAAAATTTGGAGGATGGAGAAATGTCTTAAAGTGGGAAAAGAAGCATTATTGTTTTCATGTACAAGAAGAAAAGATATGTGCAAAATTATACAAAATATAAGGGAATCAAGCCTTTGAGTCATACGATAAAGCTTTAGAAGAGAGTTGTAGAGCATTGTCTCAAACTTGAATCAATAGTATCAGAAAATCAATTTGGGTTTATGCCAAGGATATTAACTACATAGACTAATTTTCTTGATATGACAATTAATAAAGGAATTCAAAAGACAAAAACTACATTGGAAAAAAAACATATGATAGATGCACAGAGAGATTATTTGATAGGCCTTATGGAGTAAAAGCATCCTTGAGCAATATGTTAAAATGATTCAAGACATGTATGAAGGAGCTACTACTAGAAATAGAATAACTTGTGGAATAACTTTTGATTTTCTAGTTAGAGTATACTTGTATCAAGGGTCTATACTTAGTCCTTGTCTATTATGATTATAGATGAACTAACTGAGGAAATACAAAATGAAATCCCTTGGTGTATGTTGTTTACAAACAAGATTGTGTAGATGATAAATATGTCAAAGTGATTCAATACATGTATGAAAGAGCTACTATTAGAATTAGAATAACATGTGGAATAACTTTTGATTTTCTAGTCAGATTATGTCTGCATCAAGAGTTTGTACTTAGCCCCTACTTATTTGCTATGGTTAAGGATGAACTAATTAAAGAAATATAAAATGAAATCCCTTGGTATATGTTTATAGATGATATTGTGTTGAGCAAACATTGATTCTAAAATGGGAAAATGAAGATAGGATCTAGAATCTAAATTTTCACTACAAGATTTTTTTTCCAACTTTTTTGAACATGGGCTAGACCTACATTAGCAACTAATAAGAGTATGACTTAATATAATGGTGGGTTGATTATAGGGCCTATGTTACCTCCTACCTTTATGGACCTTAGCATGTCTTTGATGAGATAAGACTTTCCTAGTTTTCATAATTTTAAGGATTAATGTATCAATTATGTATTGCCCTATTGCACTAGTACTATGATACCCCAAGGAGATGTATAGCCACGGATGATAACTATCATTTCTAATCATGTAGTAAGTTATAGGATAACAAATAGTTGTATGACTCAATTGTTTTAAGGGTTATTTTACAAGTAACATGAATGGATGTGGTTGGATGTAATCTTAATCCTCCACTATGTTTTGGCCACACAAGATAATTTCATTTATAAAGGCTTCAAACAATGGCTAGGGATGAAAAATATGTAGAATTCAACAGCTTTTCCCATGCAATGTGGTATTGCATTCCCACATTGAGGACCATCCAACTTAAAGAATCCAGTCACCATTTGGCCATGAGTTGTGCTATCTTTGGGTTCTATGTTGTACAAATAAGGCTTGGCTTAACTATCATTTTTTGGACTGCAGCTTGATACCCTCAAGATAGGTGACTAGGGATTGTATGTGAGGTAAGTACACACTTATGAACGGTGCTTGCATCATTGAAAACCTTTGGGTGTTGGGCAACTCAACCCTCTTGGGTCCCATGATCAAGGATATTAAGCCTAACTAAGTATATGTATGAGTAGGATGCGATAGTGGTGCTCATCTCCACTTCCAAGGGAGGGTGTCTATGGATAAAAAATAAACAATGCAACTCATCCATTCAAGATATAGGGATGAATATGTTATTATTAAAAAGATTAATACATGATCCTTAGAAATACTACATGCTTCACACAAGCTGCAACAACTAAATGCATCATTCACCTTATTACTACTTGTGAGTTTAGTTGAATTGCTTATTGTAGGGCCCAAAGGGCTTTTATTCAGAATTCATGTGAGTTTATACTATGGAAATCAAGTAAACATACATGATCACACATATATTTTCTTTCTTTTCTTTGCCAAAATGAAAGAACATAATTGCTGGTAAATAAATGAGGTTAGTATATTAAGACAAGAATGAATGGATGATGAATTGCAATGCACAAAGTATATCCAACTGTGATAAAATTTACAATGCATTGTCACTGACATTCAAGCAAAACACTGTAAGATACTTTCAGTATTCATAATGCAACCATCCATAACTTACAATTCAAATGAGTTTTGAGTGCCATTGAAGAAGCTAAATCATGGCTGAAATAATGAAGGGTTGTCATGGCTATCAAGTGTTATCATGAGTCTTATTAATCGTGAGGATCCTAAAGTTAAAGAGAAGGGAAAGTGAATGACTACTTCTCCTCCTCCTCCTCTTTTTCTCTGGATTAGAGTTTACATAGGAGGGGTTACATTACAGATCTTTATTTTTCATTTGCATCAAAGAAAAGGTGGTCGTTTTCTTTCTCAATATTATTGAACATGCAAAATGTAAAAAGATAGCTGATGAAGGGATGCAAAAGGGACTAATCTTCTTCACTCAAAGCATTCATGTCTCTGATTTTTTCCTTCTAAAATCTGGGGGCATAAATATCAACCATAAATTAGGAGTGAAGTCATACGATAATCTGAAGGACAAACTGGGCTTCAAAGAGGAGGATAGTAGAATTTAATGGTAAGGGTTAATTTGGGGTTTGGGACAGGTCATTGTATGTTACATATCTTAACAATGAAGTTGGAAAACTATGCTCTGAAACTACTGTATTTCTTTCTTGACAAGAGAGTTGAACACTTGCATATTTACGGCAAGGAAAGTGCAAATACCAATGCCATTTTTTAAACGTAAATAATTACAAACAGACCCTAAGAGTGAAGGAAGTATTTATGCAATATGAACTCTGATTTTTTTTCTAGAACAGAACTGTTTTTAAAGGTTGACTGTTTATGTATTTTCTTTTCCATGGAATCAAAGACAGAAAAGAGAGAACACCAGCCAAAAAAAGGTCTTTAAGCTAGGAGTAATCACTATCAAAGAACTAAAGTCTGATTTTTGAGCAGACAAACAATTAAATTGCATGTACTCATATGCCAATGGAAAGGAGACAAACAAATAAAATCTGCAAATGTACCAAGCTTGACCACTGGATTAACATAGTGTCAAACTTTTGTAATCTTCATTATTAATTTTTTTCAACCTCTCAGGTTTTCACATTGAGAGAAATGTAAGCTTGAACAAAGAACCATTTAACAATGAATTGGGACATGACAACTCTTTTAACAAATCCCCTCAAAATTGAGCATGAAAATGCTAAACAGATCAGATGTGCACTTCACTTTACATTATGTAAAAGATACCAACAATCATCAATATGCATATTTTCTTTTTATTTTAATGAGTACATGGACCCTTTGGCCATCCCGCTGTCACACCAAGTACCTCCAACTCTATAGCACCTTCAAAGGCAATGCCCTTGTAGCCCACACAAGATATCACCAGCCTTGGATAGAAAGATTTGTTTGTTTGTTTGTTTGTTGAGTGATGGGGGGTATCCATCCATAATGATCACGAAAAACATAAAATATTGAGTTCATATGATAAACAAAAACCAACTCCTATGTCCAATGCATTCCTGCCCAAAATTCAAATCCATGACTTGTGAAAGATCTCATCAATGAATCACAATTCACAAAAATCCTACATGCCTTCATGAAATAATCCTTAGCTTGACCAAGCTAAACAACAACTATTAAGAATTCATGTACAACAAAGGTTTAGAATACAAATATCTAAGACTGGGTTGAACAAATTGGGGAAAAAAACATAATTCAGGTTTGTGTTTTTGCTTAGCTGGCAGACTCAAGAATCGGACCAAAACAGCAAGTTGAAGGTGCAGCCAGAATTCTCAAAGAAAGTTAGAGAAAGATGGTCCTTAGAATCAGCTCAACAATTTCCAAAATCAGCCACAAATAGCCCCCAAAAGTACTTGCAAGTTCACCCTCCTAAGGCTCCAAAAAGAACACACAAGCCCACTCAAGATAATCTGGGAATAAGTAAGGAACAACTAGACACACTTTCTCCTCTCTTTACACATCACCATTCTACTTACCTTTTTATTTTACATTGACTTTTCCCTTGTGGCCTACCTTCTAAGCTTCTTTTAAGTCACTTTAACTTTTTTTTTTTTGGAAAAATGTTGAGTTGTATTAATCCAAAAAAAAAACTATACAAATGGATAGCGTGGGTCAGTGACCCCATGCCTCCAAAACAATACAAGCCACTTGGCTCAAAATCCTTCCTGCAACACGTTCCTTGCTAGGAACTTGGGCTAGAAACCCTTCCCCCTCTTCAAACCCTGCTCCCCCACGGCCTGACCCAAGTTATCGAGCAAAACCAAGAGAAATTGAGAAAACAGTTAGGAAGAAATTGACAAGAACCCTAACCCACCTCCCCCTCGGCCAGGCTGTGTAACCACTAGATGTACGTGCTTGGGCCTAACCTGCTGCACCTTGCAATCTTGCTTGGCTTGAATGTTGACCCCCTGCTCTTAGCCTTAGTTGAAGTTGTGGAAGGCACCGAATTAGCCATGGTCTGTGTGATCGTGGTGCTGGGTCCAAGTGCCAACCTCTGATTGTTCTCTTTAATGAGCTATGCCAACCCCGTCCGCTGTTCAGTGATCACTGCTTCCATTCATCGTAGGTCCTTAATCCGCATAGAATTGGCCTCCCTTTGGGCCTCTTTCTGTAGATTCTCTCATCGTAGCTACCATTGTTCTTGCTCCTTCAAGTGCATCTGCTCGGTGGCAAGGTGACATTCCTCTAGGCACATGTTGCCGCCAGCGGTCTACTTAGGCTCCCACTCCCTATTAGTTGATTGGCTCAACCCCTCATCCCCATCTGAAGTAGTGCCACGACCTCCCAGCATTGGTGTCTTGGCTTCCTGCCCATGGCCCTACCTTGTTGCCAGTGGCGCGATCGGCACACCCTTGTGCCATAGCGCAAGAATCACCCTCGAGTGCCGTCCAGGCCTTTGCCTCTGCAAGGACTCCTAGAAAAACTAGGGAAAATTGATGGAGGTGCTGTGCTGCATATGCTTTAAGAATGTGAAATGTGCATCCACAAGCTTGTGGGGGTATCCCGTTTGCACGAAATACCTTTCCACAAGAATTGTTGCTTCCTGCTAGATGCCATGCAACCCAGATTTCTAGATCTGCCTGCTAGCAGTCCTAGGAATTGCTCTGGGGAAAAATTCCATCGCGTCTGTTTGTGCCTGAGCAACCAGTGTAACAACCTCCCCTTCCACATTCATCCCCAATGTAGCGGCCAATGCTAGCATCGACCCCGATACTACGTTGCATTTCCTTCCTAGTTTTCATAGAATTGTTGTGTGGACAAGCTTGGCTCTCCTTCCAGGCATTTTAGCATGTCCACCTAGCCCAACCACTTGACCAATGCCCATAACTCGGGCTCTCTTGAGAAATCCAACCATGAGGGTTCAAAGAGTAGTTGTTGCTCCATGACCTCCATGGCCTTTGCCCACAATAACCACACCTCTTAGACAATCGTTGTCACTACAGGAAGGGCCTGCCCATGGAAGACCACCAAATTCCTGCGCTACCACAAAACCCACAATGTGGCAAGCACAAAAGAATCCTTGTGGCACACAGTAGCTGGGGAAACATTGGCAAACTGCCAAATTTCCTGAGAGACTCAACACCCATAAATAAAGTGGTGCAACGTTTTGGGCTCTGCGTGGCAAAGCAGATAGTTGGCCACCACCTGTACGCCTTTCTCTCTCAATGTGGCTCGCACCGACGGTGCTGTGTGCTTTAATAACCACCCAAACACCTTTATCTTTTTTGGAAGACGGCCTTTCCAGACCTTTGCCCAGCCAGCCTTTGTTGGGTATAAAAATCTGACAATCTCCTTCGGATTTTGCCCTAGTAAATCCAGATGCTCGACCACATTAGCATGATGGCACACATTTTTCCATAGCTAGGAGTTGTTTGTATGAGCCTCCCAGCAACTGTATTTCTATTGCAGTAATTGCACCCATGGTGCTGCCCCCTTAGTTTTCCGTAGATATCGGTTAAGCAGCCGGTGTAGACCTAATGTCACTTCATCCCCAAATTGTAAGATGCCAATTTTCCCAGCTAGCTTAGGACATGCCATCACAGCCTAGGAAACCAAATGCATCTTTTTGCCCCCTTTGCCTCCTAACCACATGAACTCTCTAACGATGTTGTCTATTTTTTGCATCACCCGTAGTAGGTGGCGTGGCCATGGACGCTGCAAACCGGGCAATCGCCATTAGGAACATAGCAACAAGCACCATCTTCCCTCTTCAGGAGAGGAAACAACCAATCCTAAGCATGGTTTTTTGCTGAACTTGCTTCACCATTCCCATCCAAGCCTTCTTCCGTTTCTAGTCAAAGATGGGCATGCCCAAATAGGTGTCTTGTGCATTACCCAACAGAATTCCCAAGGTCTAAATAATTCTGGTCCGTACGATTCCCACCGTGTTGATGAGGTGTATAGCCGACTTCCCTTTGTTAATTTTGAGGCCTACGTCGTGCTGCATCTAGTCAAGAGCTTGTAGCAAAGCCTCTACCGGTGGCACCGTAGCCTTGGAGAAGATCATCATGTCATCTGCATAGTGTGCCACTAGACAGTGCACCCTAGCAATATTGAGCCCTTGAACTCCTTTGGCAAGGCAGTAGCTTTTGAACAGGTCCATAACCATGATAAATAGTAGTGACAGCGGATCACCTTGCCTCAACCCGTGCCCCATCCCCTGAAAACCTCATATCCTCCCATCAATGTCAAAAGAATAGGGACCACTTCTTTGCATTTGTATGCATAGGTTTACGAATTTGACATCAAAACCCTTTGCTAGCATTACTACCCAGAGTGTTGCCCAACTCACTATATCATAGGCCTTGGTGATATTGAGTTTAATACACATTCTCAGGAATTTAGCCATCTTAAGCGAGTGCAGGATCTCCTGCAACAACAGCACCTGGTCTTGCAGAAGGTGGCTCTTGATAAATCCAACTTGATGTGCCCCAACCAACTTCATCATTAATGGCGCAACGAGCCCAACTAGCATCTTGGAGAAAACCCACAGAAGAGTATTACAGACTTCGATGGGTCATAAGTGCCTTGGTGATGATGGATGAGGCACTGTGGGCAACAGCACCACTCGTGAGTAGTTGATTTCTCTCTTCACTTGTTGCCAGCAAAGCATATTGTTGAAAGCATCCAACATATTGGGCCCCAAGATGTCTTCGTACTCCCTTAGGCGACATCAACTTCATAGCCCTTCGTAGCTCCTTTTGCAAAAAAGGACACAACAAATTTAGGTTGTCAACCCTTGTAAGGACCCGTGGCATTGGCACCGAGATATGCTCTATTGCCTGCCACCTCCAAATCTCCTTCCAAAATGCTTGTAAGGCCTCTATCCCTTGCCTGTTGTTTTGTGGTTTTCCCCCACCCATGCCCTCTAGCAGGTTTTGGATTTTGTTCTTGTAGGCCCTATTGGTTTTTGTTGTAGCAAAGAAAAACCTTGTGTGATTGTCCCCTTCCATCAACCAAGAAACCCTCAATCTCTGCTGCCAGTAACTCTACTCCTCCTTGTCAAGCTCCTGGACTTCCCGTAGCAGCTCTCATTCTTCATTTTCGTGGTCGGCCCTTGTTTCCTGTAGTCATTGGATTTCCCTAAGTTTCTCTTGTACCTGCTTCCTGTATCCTCGGCAACTATACTTATTGTCTGTTGGTTCCTGCTCCCCTGTGTAAGCCTACAATATATTAGCCACCAACGGTTTCAACCAAGCTTTGTACAGCCAAGTTCTTTCAAACCGAAATGGCTAGAGGTCCCGACCCTCCTCAGACTGGATATGGTAGAGGAAGGACCGGTGGTCTGAAGCCTGCCGTTCTTTTCCTTCTACCTTGATGTCGAATTCTATCATGAGGTGCAAACGAACCCATATTTGGTTGATCCTAGATTGCACCTGATTTGGTCCCCTTTGTCAGTTGCTCTAGATATATTTGCATCCCATAATCTCTAGGTCCACCAAATCCTATTGGTGAAGAAAATCAGTGCAGGCCTCGGCCCCGGAGGATCTGTGCAATCACTCCCAGATTTTTCCTAGCAATATAGTCTTTGATTAAAATTGCCAAGCAACATCCAATTGGTGGTGTTGGGAATTACCCCAGCAACACGTCATAATTCTTGGACCCAAGCCTCCCATTCCTGCACCCCGTAAACATTTGTGAGCCAGAGATCTGCTTGTGGCACATAAATTGTTTGACTCCAATCGGAGTCGTCCACATAGCTGATTGGGATTTTAGCTAGAACGGCCAGCCCTCCTGCTTGGCCCCTGCTAGGCACGAGGTGCATGCTCTATCCCTCCTAGTTTAGCAGCTTCCATTCTGACGTTTGCATCTCAAACCATCATTTTTAGGGTATTTCTTTTGTATGAGGTACCTTGGCCCCAACAATTCTAGGTGAGGACTTTCATGGAGATGCAGACACTCGTTTGTGATACACCTCTCGGAGCATCTGCTGCAGCCCTAAATCAATATCCAATTGCGTGGATTTCTTGTGTGTTGCCGTTTTGTCCAGGTGCCCGACTTTGCTCTTTGGTGGACTAAGCGAGCTTGTTGCCTTCATTGCCAGGATGTTCTTCATTTTTGGCCTTGAAGACCCTTGTTCGACTATTATCCATTCCCCCGGTGGCGGCAACTCCAGCCCCGAAACCTTCGACACAATCATCCTTTTAGTCGGTGGGGTATAGGGAGAGCCTGGGACCACCCTGTGACCCCCTAGCCCACCTTGGCTCGATGACCCCTCTGCTTGGCCTTCCATCGGCAATGGTTCCTTTGTTCCCTCTTCCACATGAGGCAATGCATTTCCCGTTTTCGGAACTAGTTCGTGCCTATTTGTAGTGGGATGTGGGTTATGGGGTTTCCCACCACTACCTAATAGCGACCCTTGCTTCCAAATTAGGCCCTTCTAGCCAATGATGCTCCATCCCTGTTTGGTCTCGGTTGACCCGCAATGACATTCTAAAGTGGGGTGCCCTTTCCCACATGTCTTGTAGACAAGCATTGAGAAATCTGAATCTAAAGGGCCTTGGATCTACTATCTATGCTAAATAGAAATTACAGAACTTTGTTAGAACAAAAAACACACTTACAATATGTTAATCCAGAATCTATATGTTTATGAATATGTGCTGCTACAATTATATAGACTTGGATCCTTCCAAGAATGGATTTGAAGAGATAAGCATGAGTCTCTAAAATCATGGGAATGATCCTTATCATCTTATTTATGGATGAGATAATCATGGGTGTGGATAAGCATGGACAACTAGGATCTCATCTTATTTAGAATAAATAAAAGGATGAGATCAATCTCCTAAGAATGTGGAATGTCTACACATCATCTTCCACAAGCATTTCCTCCTTGTGTACCTTTGGCATGTATTCGAATTTGACCCGGATCTTTTCTTCACGCAGGGTTGTGTCTAGGATGACCTCAGTGACCCTATCCTTAGACCGTAGCGATTGCCATACACAGAAACAAGCATAGCCCATTCGATCCATTGATGTCGTGAAGGCATCAGATTTGATGAACTCTTCGAAGAGCCCCGCCAAGGACTTCAAGAAGCCCAGTGCCCAGTATTCCAATGGTAACCGGATCTAGACTGGTGTGCGGTCGAACAAACTCGCATCCCTATGTGCCCCAAGTCTCCAAGGAGCCAAAGTGAGCCCTCGGGCCCCCCAACAAGATCCTATCCCTATCTTTAGTTGAAGTCACTTTAACTTTTTAAGGTTAAGAGGTTTTCTAATTTATTTTGGCCTTGTATCAATTTTTTAAAATTCCTATATTTTGGCTAGCAAAAGTCATTGGTATTAAACTTTTTATGCATCCGATGCACATGTTGAGCTGCTTAAAACAAGCACAAACATGCCATAATTTTTTGAGAGAAGGTCAGGATTGTATTAACACGAAAGAAAGATTTTACAAAGTAGAATCGGGGTGAGGGGCCCGACAATCAACCAAGATACTTTCATGAACAACAAAGGAAACCAAAATCAGAAAATGAATACAGTATTAACCCCAGTTTGTGTCTGTTGCCAATGAATGGGCCTAGAAAGTAACCTAACAATTCCATAAAACCGAAGCAAACAAAGTATCTACCATGTATAAAAAGGCAAAAAATAATTGCTCCCATCAGGCAAGCGATAAAGAAATACATGCATAATTCGGCTTCATAGCCTGATGAACCTGATTAACAATTGCCCTATCATCATGGAACTTGATTAATTCATGAGCCTCATGTCAGCGTTGCAGGTCAGCCTGACATGCAGCCACCTACTCTGCCTTGAGATGTAGCATCTTATCAGAATGGAGAAGGGTTGTCTGTTGCAAAATCATAATCTTGATGCGCTTAACAGACAAGTTGAAGTTCACCCTGGGCTCAACAAAAGGGCACTTGCCATCCTTGAACCATTGTTCCATTGTGTCATGGACTGAGCCTATACGCTGATGCTTCCTCTTAGGCTGTTGCTATGCCTCTTGCTTTTGACATTTAATCTCCTCTTGGGGTTGCCAACAAGCTTTGGCCTTGGCAGCCTCTTCCACCCTCCTACTCTCCAACTTCACCTGTCTGTTCCGTTGTTCCTCCAAAACTTGTTGCTGTTCTTTTGTGCATTGCCATTATACAGCTTGCTTAGCATCCTTTTGAAACTCCCTGCAGATTTGAATTAAGTTTAATGGTCCTTCATGCTTCAGCATCTTGTTTGACGTGAATTTTCATCTCTTCAGTAATTTGCACTACAAATCCATTCCTCATTTTTGTTAAAAAGTGTAAGGACCTGCTCTGAAACTCACCTCTCTACTTTAATATCAAAGTCATGGTCAGTAGGGCCAGAGCAATAGGCCAGGTGATGAGGCCCCTCAAAATCTGTAATAGAAGCTGAATGTTTTACAACATGATTTGCCATGTGCGCAGTCCACACACTGTGGGAGTAGCAGTGCTGAAACTTGCCTGTGTGTGTTCCCATAGGGAGAGCATGTGTTGCGTGAGCCTCAATAGCATTATTGGCTACACACCACATGGCTAGGATGAGCCCTGAATGTTTATTCGGTCTCTATAGCTCAAGAACGACCTTAAAAAATTTTGGTAGGTTAACAGGGCGATTGAGTTGCAAGCACTTTAGAAAGCTAAAATGCACTAAGAGTAGTTTGGATGAGTTGCCTGATCACACAAAGTATCTCTCCACCAACTTAATAGCCCTGTTCTAAAGCAGGCTAAGTACAGAGTGCAGCACTGGGCCGTTGGCTGTCATTGAGATTCCCTGAAGGAAAATCAGAGTGGCATCCTGTCGACCACAAATGCATGGAAGAATCACTTCTCCCTCCATCGGAGTGCCATGTGCATCAACAATATCTCCTTTGGCTACAAAGAAAGAAAAGCCCCTAAAATGCATGCAACCACCATTCAAACTTCTGCAGAATTGCACAACAGAGAAGTTGTGCTCACTTTTGAGCTTGTGAAGTAGCCCTTCCCACCCAACTATAGAGACTGACACCTAGGCCTTGTCCTCACGCATGCTTGAAGTCTTAGACGGGAGGCTTGAAAGTGTGTGTTACTGCCATCATGCTTGGTAAAACTGATTGCAGTTCCGTCCAAATGCTATTGGTAGTAAAAAAGGCCAAATAGGGGTGAGAGAGTGCAATTGAGTGGAAAACCACATTATTCCATAGCTTCTATATGATGTAGATAATGAGGGCACTTGGACTATCTCTTGGTAGCACATTGGTATCCGTGAGACCTGTGCAGGCTCAAACCTAAGTAGTGTAGTGACAATCATAAAAGAGGTGCTCCATGGATTCATGAGATTCTACTGTGCACAGGATGTACCTGGTGTCAATGGTCATACCTCTTTTGGCAAGGGAGATTTTGGTTGGGATTTCATGCTTATGAAAAATCCAAATAACCACCTTGATTTTTTTTGGCAGCTTGCTTTTCCAAATTGACTTTGAACGTTGCACTTGGTAATAGAATCCTAATTGAGTAAGCATTTGGAACTATATACAAAAAGCCTTCCAACAGGTGGAATCAATAATAGTAGTGGTCTAGAGATTGTACTCCGAGTGTACCACCGAGACCTAGAAAGCATCATCATGAAAATAAATAGGGGTAATAAGCTTCACCATGCCTACGAGGATGTAATGTTCAAACTTTTGGACAGCAAGACCACCACTTTGCCTAGGTCTTGAAACCTCTTCTGAGTAGACCAAATGCATTTTGGGCCATTCCTTCTACCAAACCAAATAAAGGACTTGACAGTACTGTTGACTTTGTTAATAATAGTAGTAAGGACCGAGCTAGCCAACAGAATCCAACTTTCACTGGAGAGAAACCAGGTTGACTAGGCTCTTGTCTTGGACTTAATCTTCCTAATCAAACAATTCAAAGTGGCACACCAGTGCCATGCATAGATAGGAATTCCAAGGTAGGACTCTTAAATCACTCCGGACCCCATCCCTAGTATAGTAGAGATGCAATGTCTGAGATCAATTGGTGTTGAATAATTGAATGGAGAACTTTCTCAAATTGATTTCCATCCCCAATTCATTTTCAAATTTAGACAGCCTTTTTAATGCCTAGAACTTCCTGCACAATTGCTTTTGTGGTGAGCATGATGTCATCCACATATTGGTTCATCTGACTATTCACATTTATAACTTGTAGCCCCCACACCTCTACCTTAGCAAGGTAGTCTTGCATGGAATTTATTGCAATGATGAAATGGTAAGGGGAGAGGGGGCTTTGGAGTTTTGTTTTATGCCTTCGCTCAATTCGACAACTCCAATTTGCATGGAATTTATTGCAATGATGAAATGGTAAGGGGAGAGGGGGCTTTGGAGTTTTGTTTTATGCCTTCGCTCAATTCGACAACTCCAATATACTAGGATCTTAATGAGTCGGAAGTAAAATTGTAACTTTGAATTTTAAGATAACTGCACTTCATAATCTTTCTACAGTTATGAGTATCGTAAGTCTTACTAAGTGCTTACAAATCCTCTTAGTGATGAATAGAGTCAAGGTGATATATATCATAACTTAGTACTAGTCATAAGCTATCATAGATAGTCTGTAATGAGTACCGTTTCTAGGTCAGTAAATTATAGCATCATCTTTGAAGTCGCTGTTACTCCAAATCAGGCTGTACTAAGTTTGTAAGAACTTGTGTTTCAGTGGTGTTGCTCTTCCTCTAGCAGTGCTACAACTTTTATATAGTTGCAATATCTTCTTTCATCGTGGGCTCATGGCAAACTTACGGTGCTCTTGGTAAGTTAATATCCTTAGACTTACATAGGCTGAGGCACTTTGGACTCCTTTAGTGATCCATTAAATTTCTTAGGTCCATGATACACCAGTATTCCTTTTGGCGCTAGACATATCTTGGACTTAAGCTTCTTACTTCATGTCTTTTGTAGGTATCATTTTGGTAGAGCTGGGGACTTGCTTTTTTTTCTTGTTTGATGTTGTTTTTACGATCACCATTATCATATACTTTTTGGCTTACAAATGCTTTACTACAGCTGTTGTTCCAATGCCTGCTTCTATTCCTAATAATTCATTGTATTGTATTGTCTCTTATATGCTTACTTAACAAAGTGTGGACTTGAGTTGCTGTATACTTTGTAAGTAGTTGTATCTTAGGAAACTGTTGTAACCTTTCATAGCTACTCATATCTTAAGTTAAGACACCAATGATTTTAACTTGATTAATGATCATATATTTTGACATGGCAACCCCTTGCTCATTGATCTCAAGTGAGTAGTTCTCAGATTATTGAATCTACAAACAAAGTTTGGTGAATCACCTATTGAAATCCTTCTGAAGCATGATTTGATCCAGGGCTTTCCAATTGAGGGAGTCATAAGCTTTTGCAATGTCCAACTTCACAAAGATCTAAGGAACTTGTGAGCAAGAATAGAATGCATCAATTCATGATTAAGAATGAGATGGTCTTGAATAAGTCTTCTTGCACAAATCCAAATTGATTAGCCCTAATCAACTTGGGGAGGGGTCTGAAGTGGGCTACAAGGACCTTGGAGAAAATTCTGATAATGGTGTTAGAAACCCTGATCGATTTGAAGTTTGCTGGTGATGAAGAATCACTTCTCTTGGGGATGAGCACCATGCAAGAGTAGTTGATCTCGCTATGTCCTTGTCCTCTTGACAACATAATATTGAAAGCATCTCAAAGATTTGTCTCCTAGAATATCCAAAAATTTCACAAAAATCCAGAACTTCGCCAAGTAGGTGTAGGAAGCATTCTTGCTAGGGCATCCCAAACGTGCTGTCTAGAAAAAGTGGTGAGCAAATTTGAGTTCTCTTGAGTGGACACCATAGACTGGACTAGAACAGAGAGAGGTTGTGTATCCTTTGGAGCCCAAACTGACACCTAAAAGGTTTGAAACTTGTGGAGAATACCATGTTCAGAAGTGATCAACTGATCAATTGATTGCCAACTTTAATGTGGTGAATCCTTTTGGAGTTACGAAGGTTTATTGCAATGGCAAAAAAGAAATGGGCATTCGTATCATAATCTTGCAACCATCTAGGTCTAGATCTTTACTTTTAGTATAACTCTTCCATTCTTGTGGCTTGAGATGATGGAAACAACCCATTCTTGTGGCCGTTGAATGGAAACGTAGGGGCCTGACATTGGAAAATCCATCGCATCTAAGATCTTCACATAATCATTAGACAGGGAACAAGTTTGGTTTGTCCTTGTTACAACTGGGTTTGCAATAGGAATAAGAATTGGAATCACTTGAGGCCATGAGGTAGGATGTCTTGGGGCCTCAAGATCTATCAGGAGACTCTTAGCCAAGGCTTTTAAAACACTTGGGACTTCTTGTTCACCCAAGGCTTCCTACATAGCTGGGGTATAAGGCTCTATTTGGTGGGGAAGTCCTAACCAGACTAGAATTAGGGGGCTGAGAAACTAGGTGAATAGGCACATGCTTATATTCAATCTTCACCTCTAGTTGTTTTTAGAACCACCTCCCTACCAGATCCATAGAGGCTAGATTCCTCCATATGGAAAAATATACAAACCCTGTTTGATCTCAAGAGGCCATAAAATGATCAAAGGCAGTGAACTTCTCAAAGAAGCTAGCCAAGGACATAAAAAATTCATCAGACCACACTTCTTAGGAAATCCCATGAACCTTAACCTAGACTAGGGCATGGTCAAAAAGATTAGGTCCCTTATGGACATCGAGATGCCAATAAGCGAGGGTCAAGCCACGAGCCCCAAAAAGCCAAGGACCTTGAAGGATGTTGTCCTTGTCTATTTTAGATTGAAATACAAACAAAATAAGGTGTCTTGCTAAAGCATGGATGATAACTAGGATGCACCAGGATGTGGTAGCCCAATGCATCACTAGGTCAAGCCGAGGGTAGGTGCTAGAGGAAACAAACTTCCTGACCAAGTCTAAGGCTAGGATTCCCTCTTGAGCTTTGAAATAGTTTGTTGAAACCTTAAGTGGAATTTTGCGGTCCAACTCGGGTTGCCTCTTAAATTCCACCCATGCTTAGAACAAAATTTGATGTCCCATTCTAAACTGAGCATGGCTTGGATGTTGCAGAATCTGTCCTTGCAATTGTCTAGTAGCCACACCGGGACCTTCTTCTACTCAACATCTTCATCCAGCTTTGGGAGTAGGAACCACTGTTGCACCCATTGTTGCATGTAGGCTCTCTCTTCCTCCTGTTGAGCTCATGCTTCGACCTGGGCTCGACCATCACAATGCTCCATCTCATTGCTCTGCTCCTTCTTATTGCTTTTGTGGGCTTCCAAACATGCCATCATTATCTAATTAAAAATTAATCTTTTAATAGAGCTAAAGAAAATATGGACCCACCAGGTACTTTTGTGAGCATTTAATAGTGAAATCTTAAATTTAGAAGCTGAATGGGAAACTAATTATAGATCTATACTATACATGTAAAATTGAGTTAGTCTACCAAATTTTAGTGTAATCCAACAACTTTGATTTTTTGATGTAATTTCATTAATTAAATATTCAGTAAATTAAAAATTCCAACACTAATGCCAAAATAAACCTTGGATCTAAATTTTATTAATTTCATGGTATTATTTTAAAATTATGTTTGACTTTGGCATCATCATTCATCAATAAAAATATATTTTTTAATTGTAAAATAATAAATAATTAGAAAGAAGTTGTAAATTAATAGTAAATTTACATAAATCACCCAATCAAAATTCTTTCTATTAACTTAGAAGCATTAGGAACATCTACAAATATATATAGGCTTCAAAACAAGCTCAAGTAAGTATTTGATAGAGTATTAAGGTCACATGTACACGTTTGGGGCACTATAGAATGTCCTTTCAGTAAAAATATTAACCTTGATGAAATAGAAGTGATAATTCAAGGCCAAAAAGTTCTTTAGGGTAAATAATTTCAGTACCTAGGATCAATGCTTGAATCAGATGATGAAATTGATAAGGATATAAGAAAGAGTTTGGATGTTCGGTGGTCAAAGGTTAGTGGTATTTTATATAATAAAAGGATTCCATTAAAACTAAAAGGAAAATTTTATAGAATAGTACTTATACTTGCTATTTTATATGGTGTTAAATGTTAGGCTGTATAGAAGCAACATGAACTTCAATTCAATGTGGCAGAAATGCAAATGGTTAGATATATGCTGACTGTTATGTGATGAGATAAATTGTATGATATAGATGTTTGAGGAAGACTTGGAATGGCTCTATATAAGCTACAGGAATGACATCTTAGGTGACTTAGTCATGTTAAAAGAAGATTAGATAATGATCCTCTCAAAAAAGCTGTCACATCACAATCTAGGAAAACTGTCAAGAGGAAGATCAAAATAGATATGGTAAGTAACAGTTGCAGATGCTATGAAAAAGTTG
This sequence comes from Gnetum montanum, assembly GCA_015680685.1. Lineage (NCBI taxonomy): Eukaryota > Viridiplantae > Streptophyta > Gnetopsida > Gnetales > Gnetaceae > Gnetum > Gnetum montanum. Next base: position 203,714 of record MNCI01033485.1, read on the forward strand.
CAGATACATACAAGTTTAGTGGTTAAGAAAGCCAAATGGCAAAAGAGAATTCATATAGCCAACCCCATATTGTTTGGACAAGGCTAAGATGCTGATGATGAAGGAGCTATTAAAAATTCATCTTGCTAGCATTTTTACATCTTTTGGCTGCCTGTATTTTCATTGAATAAATAGGGACTTTGTATTTTTTCCATCCTCTAGCTCATTGTGGCTAGCTTCCTTCAATTTTGTATTTTAAAAATATTAATAATATTGAATATCAATTTTATTTTATTTTTGTCTAGGATTTGAAACATGTTCTTATTGCTCTATAATTTTCTTTAATTGTAGCCATTTTGGAAGGTTTTTCATGAGAACAGCAGCAGGGGAAGAGGTGTTGTTGGTAATAAACATTTCCGAACTTGTAATATTAAATTAATTTTACAAACATTTCAGTAAGCTGTGTGAATTTCAAGAAAATTTTTTATTATACATTTTAAATACTTTCTTTTGTATTTTTTATAGTAATTAACCTTTGCACATAGGTTGCATTTTGCTTTAATCTTTTGGCTACCGATTTTATGCTAACAGGAGTTCTTGAGGCCAACTTCATCGAGCCCGCACATGACAAACAAGATTTTGAAAGAACCCCTGTATTGCAAAGGCTTGAGACTCGCTTGAAACAAATGACTGTGGAGTATTGGTATGTCTAAGATTCGCTTCAACCAATGTCCAAACTTTCACAAAATTTCTCCTTTTCAAACTCAAAGGATAAGGGCTAGAAGTATAATAACAACCAACAACTCAATTGATCATCATAGTAGGTTGATTGTAGGGTTTACATTAATTTTATCTTTCTGAAATACTATTATGCTTAAGAAGATGCATAGCCAAGGATGTTGGCTAGCATTTCCTTTATTTTAATAAGTTGGAAATATGTAGACAATAGTTGTGTGGCTCACTTGTTTTCAACTTTGTTTGCAAACTTCTTTTGCTATATCTTTGTCAAACAAGATTATTTATTCTATAGAAGATTTGTAAAATGAGTAGTGATAAAAAATTTATAGGCATCAATTTTTCCGATGCAACGTTGGGTTGCAATCCTACATTGAAAGCTATCGAACTTGATAGTCTGATCACTATCTAGACATGAGTTGGGTTTTTTTTGGGCATTATGCCAAAGAAATAAGGCTTGGTTCACCATCTGTTTTGGGCTTCATTTTGATATACTCCTAGATAGGTGAGGGGATCATACATGATGTGCATCCACTTTTATAAATAGTGCCTGCTTCATTGAAAACCTTCATGAGTTATGTTGCTCAACACTTTGGCTTAGGATATTAAGCCTAAGTAAGCTCACGTATAGGCAGGGTTAAATAATCGTTTTTTTCTTCACTTCCAGGGTAAGTTGCATTAAAAATGAATCATGAAACCCATCCATTTAGGATATGGGGATGAATATATTGTTAAAAATTATTTAGTGTGTTCCTGAAAAAATGCTTTGTGCTTCAGACAAGGTACTTCAAACAAATTCCTATCTCCTAATTACCAATGATGAGATTTAGGTGAAATTGCTTATCTTAGCACTTAAAGGGTTATAATCATAATTCATGTAAATTCATTCTATGGAAAGCATGTAAACATACATCATCAAACATATAAATATTTTCTTTTGCTTTTGGGCATTTTGCAACCCAAATTTAGTAACATAAATGCTTGTAGATAAATAAATAATAAATTTCTTGATTAAAGGAAGAATCATAATGCATGTGCTTAGTATTTAAAAAACTGACTCTAAAACAGCTAACAATAGTCTATAATACAAGTATTCAAACAATTGGTTCTAAAGGATCTAGCAATAATCCATAATCTAATTATTAACTGTTTAAATTATGTAAAACTAGCTCTATTCTCAAACAATTTTTAAATATTCCAAAGTGAGACGTAGAGAAATGAGCCTTGCCGTGGCCATTTGTTTTTACTCTACATTACAATATTCATTTAAAAGTTTGAATTCTTACAAAATGAGGAAAAGGCTGATTGCTAGATAATTTTAATGTGGGTTAGGAACCATAACTTGAACATACTTTTAAAGGAGAGATTATAATCATAAAAAGAATATATGAGAGCAAACAATATCAATTGTGAAAGAGTTTTAGAAATCAGGTTGAAGTTTGCAAATTGGTTAAAAGACAATACGATTCAAACAAAAGCTTCTCTTAAATTTATGAGAGTATACTTTTTAAGACTTAACAAACGAGGAAAACTTTCATAAAAGAATAAGAGAATGTTGTGGGGACTGTCATCTCATAAAAACAATTGGGTATTTAACATCACAGCAATAAGAACAATCTCTGTTGGATCTATGTCAGATAAATTCAATTTTTATACCATCATAAGGCCATGTAATCAATAGACAGCAGCTTGTTTTTTGAAGGAAAATGCATATTTTGCTCTAAAATAAAGCGAATAAACTCAATCCTCTCACTCACCACATAACCTTTTTCTTTCTTTCTTGTATAAATCTGACACATATGCAAAGAGTGCATGAAAACAAGAAATTTGTGATATATATTTCCAAGAAGTTTATTTGGGTGATGATAAAAGTCTCAAATTAATCTTGTCTTATATGATCTCAAGTGGTCATTACTCATGCAAGATTCTGTTTGTTCAGGAACCTCCATTGCCATTTGATTGGGTATCAACCAAATAATGCTAAATCTAAGCCTAGAGCATCATCCAGCAACACAGCAGGCTTTAATTCCAGCTATAGCCTTTCAGTGCCTATAAACCATGGAGATGCGTATCATGATGCAGGAAGGCAGACAGGGGAAGCTAGAATCCCACCCATTGCCTCTGTAGCAGTAGGAAATAGTCTTGCTAGGGATGTATCCATGCAGTTGCCATCAGCTGTGCAACTTTCAGGAGCTACACGACCTCAGGAGCAGAACTCACTCTCTCAGGGACCTAACTGCAACAGCATGACTACAGAATATGATACTAAAACAGATATTGTCAGATCAGCTATTGCACGGCAGACACTGGATACAAATTTTGTGGCATCAAACACAGTGGATGATGTAAAACCTGATGTTTCCAGAATGGGCTGTGTTAGGTCATCTAGTGATTTCAGAGATGATTCATTTATTGGTCCATCAAATGCTGCTGTCTTATCAACCTCAAGAAGGGGTATGAGCAATCATGCATCAGAGGGAGGTACAAGGGGTGGTGCTGCAGTGCCTTCTCTCTCACCTCAGCATAGTTTAGAGAATGAAGAAACTCCTGCTGCTGGCACATTTATGGGCAACCAGGCAACTGAAGATGCTGGAAATGTTTCTTGTCATGCAAGCAATCCTGTAGAAAGACAGACATCCAATGGCTCGGTCTCTTCATTGGCCAATGATACTGCAAGTGAATTAATAAATGTAAAAAGTAAGCATTCAGATACAGATGCCACTGAAAAGAATGGTCAGGCATCAAGGAATAACTCTGCTCTTCCCAATGATATCTATCAAGATGCTCATGTAAGCCATTTATTTCCATATTTATCATGCATCCTGTGATTTGGTGGGCTGATGGTCAGATTTATCAACTGTTTTCTCCCTTTCTTCTTCTTCTTCTCCAAGCTCATAGGACTTAACCTTTTTTGATTTGTCAAATTTATATAGCAAGCAGGTGTCTTTTCTATTCCTTTTGCTGATATTATCAGGTTGATTTCAATTTCCTTGTTACATCACTATGTTAAAACATGAATTTATGACAATTTGCTAGCATGCAAATCAAAACAGATGTATACAATGTTGTTTTAAAAAGATAAGCAATATCCTGCTTTCTTTAGTATTACATGCATTCTTGCATCTTTACTCATAGTTACTGCTGCTTTCAATCACATTGAACAATTAACAGTTTGGCAACTGAAATTTTTGACTTATGTCCACTGAGATTCCTCGGATCTATCTGATCTGTTTCAGAATTCCTTTTAAGAAATTTATATCTTAGTGCTGCCTAGTGGGATTGAACCTGTGACCTGGGGTTACCACATCAAGACTCATAACAAGCCAAGACTCTTACCACTCATTGATAGTTTTGCACATGTAGAAACTTCTGTGTTAGTTAAATGTAGAAATGACTGGGAAATATCTGTAGCCAAAATTCCTTATTTATTTATTTATTTAGCATGAGAACATTGGTATCTTGTGTCAAGGAAGCAGCTCTATATACCTGTTCAAAACTTTAACGTCAACTCAAAATGCCATGCTTTTCTTCTATACAGGTTTTCTATCTTGAACTTAAATATTGGAAAACTACCTAAAGCTTGCCTTTTTTTTTTGGGAAAAAGTTTGGGTTAAAGAATATGCACAGAAGTATTGAGTACCAAAAAAGCAGAGGGGTATTCCCTACTGGTCTACCGCTAAAACCCAAGCCAAAACACAGAAAGAAAGCACCGCTGAACACCAAAGCACCCCAATCTCCAATTGTGAGGCCCGATTAGCAAAATAAAAACAAAACACAAGGCCCACTCTCGTGACACTATTCATGAAAAGACCATATTATTTGGGATCAAAACAGGACCCCAGCCTAGCAATGAAACAACACCCATAAACACAATCACTAGAACCCAGAGAAAGTAAAAACCATCCCCACCACAAAACCGAAACAAAAGGCAGCAAAAACATCGGCTTGGAGCCAAACTCAATCCTGGTAAGGCAGACAGGAGCAGGTGCATCTGGGCCGCAACTTAGAGTGGACCCTGTTCAGCATCTCCCTCTATTGAGGAGTAGCCATAAATGTAGCAACCTCTTGAAAATGGAGAAATTCCTCCTCTTTTGCCCTCCTAACCTTGGAAGGCAGGTTCTTCGTCTTATCTGGATGAGAATCAGCAGCTACCAACTGGACATAGTGATGCAAAGTAGCCTATCCTACGTTCCTATTGATGATCATAACCATATATGGGCAGCACCCCTCTTGTAGCCAGCGCCTAATGCTGGACTCATGTGCCTGCTCCAATTTAGCATGCACTTGATCCTTTTCAAGGAGAGCCTTGGCCCTTTGTGCTTTAGCAGCTTCCTTTTGCTTGAGAATTTCAACTTGGGTCTCCCTTCTAAGCTGATCCTCCTACTCTTGCCAAGCAGTTGCCTCCTGGCACTTGTGTTGATGTTTCTGTTCCTCAAGCTCCTCTTTTTGCCTGTGACATTTGGCTTGAACCCTGGCCTGAACGTCCAAAGCCTGCTGTAGAATAATTGCCTCCCCTTGAATCTGCTTCTCTTCACGGACTCTTTCTTCATCATCTGCCATTGTTTGCTGCTCTTCAAAGTTGGCTTTCATCTGTTGGCACAAAGCATTAACCTCCAGAGTCGGTTCAAACCTTTTAGTGGGGTGAACTAAAGACAACTCCCCCGATGCCCCTGGTGCCAGAGCCATATATGACAAAAGCCCCTTCTGACAAATGGTGCTACTCATACACATGGGTGTAGGCAAGAGGATCATGTAGTGGTGCTAATGGTTGTGTAGCTTGCCAAAGGGCCAAAATGAGCCCAGAATGCTACCCCCTACACACCCGGTGCAAAGCAGCCAGAAATAACCTTGGAAGGTTAACTGGCCTGCCCATCTTCTTACTCCTTAGGAAGGCAAAATGCGCCCCTTCTAGTTTCCACCCATTGCTGGACTGCACAGGGTAGCATTCCATGAGTTTAGTAGCACCCTGCCAAAGAGGCAAAAGCACAGATTGTAGCACTTGCCCACTAGTAGTTTTTGGGATAGCACATGGAAAGAACTCCTTAGCATGCTGTAGGCCACACCCCATATGAAGAACCACCTCCCCTAGCACCGGAACCCCCAGGTAGTCAACTAGTGCATCATTTGTCAAAGTGATTTGTACTCCTTGAAACGTCATAACATCTCCCCACCATTGTTTGTAAAAACTAGCATATGGAAGCTTTGGGTCACCTACCAAGATCAGCAACAGCTCCACCCAGCCCATTTGCACCATGATACTCCAGAGCTCATGCTTTTGCCTAATGACCTCCACCTCTGGCTCAAAAGTTGGCATTACACCCATAGCCATAGCCGTAGAAGCCTCATCCCACAACCTTTGCGCCAAGAAGGCAATACAAGCAAGATTAATCAATGGAGTAGCCCGAAAGATAGCAGCATTGCGGGCCTTTTAGATATTCCACAGGATTGCTGCCGAGAATGAGTCACTAGAAGCCTGAAGAGTAGGAGTATTACCCGCAGCCACCCAAATAGCCATCATGAAGGAGCAATGTAGGAAAAGATGGGTCATGGATTCCCTATGATTTGCACAAAATGGGCATCTGCCATCATTGACAATTTCCCCATGCCTTGAGCCTTGTCCTGACCGGTAGTGCACCATGTGTAAGCAGCCATGCAAAACATTTGATTTTTTTGGGAAGTTGCCCCTTCCACACATGCCACCAGTTGTCTTGTGCAGGATATTTAACTTTGATGACCTCCCTTGGCCTTAATCCCATCATTCCCCCTTGCAACAATTTATGAGCCTGAGTGCAGAGGTTCTGCCACATGTGTGAGTCACCAGAACTCACCATCCATAGAGTATACTTCGCACTCTTTATGCATACCCATTGCTGCATATCCCCATCATCCTACACAAATCGAGTAATGATATTATGATGATGGCCCATCGTAAGGCCATCCTCAAATTTTAAGACCCCAAGGCCTCCTGCCGATTTAGGCCAAGCTATTGTGTCCTAGCATGGCAGAGGTAGCCACTTACCCTCTTTTACCCCAGGCTAGATGAAATCCTTGATAATCTGGTTGATTTTGTTGATGATGCCCATGGGTGGGGCGGCAGCAGAGGCCACATAACAGGTGATGGCTGGTAAAATAGAATTGGCTAGGAGAATTCTACCTTTATGTGTCAAGAAATTGGCTGTCCAATGCCCAACCTAAGATTCCAAGCGTTGGATAAGACAAGTCTGGGTGGAAAGTTTGTTCCACGCAAACATAGGGATACCCAGATAGGAGTCGTATCCAATACCTGGCAAAATACCAAGGGTCTGACAGAGTTGGCACCGAATTGGTTCCTTAGCATGAACGAAGTAAACAGCCGATTTTTTCTCGATTTGGTTGTAGGCCAATTTCCTGAGCCATACGGGCCAAGGCCCCGTTGAGAGCAGAAGCTTGAGGAACAACAGCCCGGGTCATGATGATTGTGTCATCAACATAATGTTTGGTGATGCAAGTGGTATCAGCGATGTTGAACCCTTGAACACCTTCCACCCTACAGTAATATTTCACGGTATCCATAACAATGATAAAGAGGTAAGGAGACAATAGATCACCTTGATGTAATCCCCTAGTGGAGGAGGAAAACCCCCAGAGACGTTCTAAAGAGTAAATGCTGGTTTGTTGGAGGTTGATGCAAAGGTCAACAAAATGTGGATGAATCCCTCTTTTTAAAATAACCTCCCGGAGTGCCTTCCACTGGACAATTTAATACACATGCCTGGGAATTTAGCCCGTTGAAGAGAGTGGACAACTTCTTGCAACAGACTAATCTGGTTCTGAATATACATACCTACTCTGTATTTATGTGCATTAAAGCTTGCCTTAATGCACATAAATACAGAGTTATCTATCATCGGTAAAAGTTTAACATTTTCTGGGGATAACATGAGAAGTGAAAATGAGATTAAAGAAATCAATCTGGTGACTTATATGTATGTATGTATGAAAGCTGGCATTTGTAAGAACTAGTTACCATATAAGCAGCAGTGTACGTGACATATTGCATCACTAGGAAACTACCTAGAGATTGGCTTAATGTACATAAATACAGAGTTATTTATCATCAGTAAAAGTTCAAGATTTTTCTGAGAGGTGAAAATAAGATTTTTTTTTTTTAATCAATTTGGCGACTTATATGTTTGTATGTATGAAAGCTGTCATTTGCAGGAGAGCCTTCAGAAACATAAAACTAATTGCAATATAAGAAGCAGTATACGTGATATATTGCATCACTAAGCTATCATGAATTTAAATAACATAACATATGATTTTCGGTTAATGAACAAGAAAAAAAGGATTTCAGAAATGAGTATGATTAAATATTGAGTACATTCAGAAATAGTCTGGAATTTTAGACATCATCTAGGAAGGATGATTAAGAATCCATTACGTATGCAAGCAAATTGAAAAAGAGAATTTTTAAAATACCTAACAAAATAAAGCAAACACCTTTATGATCACTCTTGATCCTGCCAGTCTTAAAGGCTCAGGAGTCAAAAATTATATATTGCTCTCCCTTTTAAACCTTTCACTGCTAACAATGATTATCTTGTTGGAGTAGATAACAATGCTAACATTATTAGCCACTAGACTTTTCTTTAAGTTTCTAGGTGATTGGAGAATATGTCTAGGTTCAGAACCTTTGGTTAACTTTATGCAACCACATGCATAAATTGAGACAAAGGATAATCGAATTGATTGTGTGAGCATTTGCCTTGGTTTGGTAGATATTCAGGATGTACTTTCAGTTCCTCATCTTTGCTTTATGGCTTCAGATGTGTGGATTTTTTTATGGAGCTAATCCATTGTGCTAATAATTTATTTCCAGTCACAAAGTTTGTTATTGTTGGGCCCTAACACCTAGTGGAGTCCCCTTAAACCTTTGTTCATTGCTTTACTTCCAAAGTTAAGAGATCATCTGAGGTAGCAACACATTCCAAGTCTTTTAGGATGTTGCATTATTGCAATTCATGTCTAACTATCTAGTAGGTTTTGATCAGCCCTTGTAAGATATTGGGCTTTTAGTCCCCTCAAACCTTCTTTCATTGCTTTACTTCCAAAGTTAGATCATATGAGCTAGCAACACATTCCAAATTTTTAAGGATGTTGCATTATTGCAATTCATGTCTCAACTAGTTAGTAGGCTTTGATTTGTGCCAGTAGGATATCCTATGCCTTTGCAACTTTGCATGGCAGTAGATCTTCCCATAACCAAGCCTTATCATCATGAGATCTCATACAATGATATTTCATCCATGTATTCACAAGTGATAAAAAGATCCAAAAATACGTAGGATTGCATTTCAAAGTTTAAAATCTCCAAAAAAACATGATTATATGCCTTGCCTAAATCAAGTGTAGCCAAAAATCTGATGATGCTATTTGGCCTTTTGGAGAGTTGTAACTTTGGTTTCCAATGGAAAACTAGCGTGTTTGAAACTAACGTCAAGAATTGAGGTTGATGTTGAGAGAGATTAAATGGTGAAATTAAGCTCATAAACCAATGTTGGAAACCAACGTGGCTGGCAATGTTTAACCTTCGTTTTTGAATATCTTAGCTATAGAAGTGAGATGAAGAAAAGCTCAAGCAATTTGATGAAACTGCTGAATTCTTCACCAAAGATGAACTTGAATTGATGAAAGAGGCTGAAATGCTATTGCAAATGTTTCTAAATGCTTAAAGCAAGTGTACTAGTCAAAAAGTGTCATCACTTGGTTACACCCAGGAAACTCAAGTGCTCTAATGCTCATGGTAATTGTTCTATGATGTTCATTTTGGGTGCCAACCCTAAGAATGAAGGCGTGACATCCCTATTTATAGTCAAAGATTTCTTCAATTAGGGTTAGTGGGTGTTTCAGGTTAGTTTTCAGTGCCAAGTCTGAAATCAATGTCGTGAACTAACATTAACGTTGGTTTTGGCATTTATTTAGTGCAAAGGCCCAAGCTAATGCTAGAAGTGATGGTGATTGTCAGCTTGGATGTTAATTTTGCTGTAAAAGGGAAACTGTCACTAAAATGAACGTTGGCCGTTGATTTGATAGCAAAGGTGAATCTAACGTAGAAACCAACGTTGTACATCAATTATGACATTGGTTTGAAGTGCTGATCTGCAAACGCTGGAGAGTAAACATTGGTTGAAATTGATGCTTGCCGTCAACTCCAACATCATTTCTAGAGCATGAGAAGAAGAAGTAAACATTGGTTGAAATTGATGCTTGCCGTCAACTCCAACATCGTTTCTAGAGCAGGAGAAGAAGAAGTCCTCTGAGACAGAGGAAATGGGGGCAAAATTTCACAAAAGTGTTAGGCTCCATCTAGTTGCTGAGAGGAGTGAAAAAGCAGGTGCAATAAGAGTTTCACAGACAATGTTTGTTTCTAAGCCTTTCAGTGTTAATACTACCGCTACTTGAAAAAGTGTTTCTGATGCTCCTCCTGAAGCCATGATTGAGGAATCTAATGAAAATGATCCTGTGTTCCGTGAGCTTGATGCCTTAGCATATCTTAAGCTTGAGCCTGGACTCCAACATCTGATGCAATTTGAAAATTGACATACTCTATCTCATATGTTTGTTTCTGTTATATATGATACTTGGGTTGAAAGGATTTCATGAGAAATTGATTAAAGCACATTTTTCGTTACGGTTTCCTCTTTTCATTTTAAGGGATGTATAACCATAGAAATGAAATCGAAGTCTATAAAAGAGTAGAATGACTTAACCATCAGTGAATAAGGTCAGTTATTATAAGTTAATAGCTACAGTTGCCCATTATTGAAATGGATTACTTAATAAGAAGGGATCCTTTATAGGACAACTAAGTCTTATCCACAAGCGTGATGTGAAGAAAAATTCTCTCAAACATGTTCTTTTAAAGGGGATCTTGTGTTCCCTACAACTCCATGATAGTATCTTCGTTGTTTGATAGAATTTTGTTTAGATCTCATGAAAGCCGTCAATGTCCTGTGTGTCAACACTGATATTTTTTCAGGGCCTACATCCTTCTGGTTTCTTGATTGGAAAGTTTGCCATATTTCTCAGACTCATTAATCCTATGTCTTGATAATGTAGCCAGGATATTTGGGGTCATCTCCCCTTTGTTGGTGTTGATGTCTATTTTAATGCTTTGGACATTGGTAGGCACCCTGAGAGGGATCTTGCCCTATGCTTTCCTCCTTTTGAAGCTGGAGGAGTTGGACATAATTGTTTTTTTTTCTTTTGTGAGAAAGTTCACGAATGTATTAAGAAAAGATCGCAATCTATGTACATTCAAAAATTAGAGGGTGAGATACCCTCATTTGGAGAGGGGGAGGAATCCCCCCTCTTGAAGTATCAGAAACTGTGGTATGTCCTGGGACCTCCAAAGCAAACAGAAAACTACACAAGAAATGCAAAAAAGACAAGGAAAGCTATCCCCCCTAGTTTGGGGAGCACTAAAGGAAATTCAAAGCAGCTGGACATGCCAAAAATTTCACCTTCATTGAACAGAGGGATATTGGACAAAACAAGGAATCTGAAGTGGTAGGTCCACTCCATCGATTGGCACCCCAAACCTCTAAAGTCATTTAGGAAGCTTGGTGTAGTGGTAGACAGGACATTCTTGACAGTGAATCGCTTGCAGAACTTCACGGTGTTGCTCAGTATCTACAAATGCAGCCACCTGTTGGAATTCCTTGAATGTAGCCTCTTTCCTAACGCATTCTGCTGCATTTTCCTTGCCATTGAGATAAAGTTTAGCAGCTGTGCATTTGATGTGGTGGCATAGGGCCAACCAAGACGTGTTACAGTTTATGTCCATGATGACTTATGGGTACTTACCATCCTGTAGCTAGAGGTGTGCGCTATTTTCATGCATCCTATCTTGTTGTCACTGCATTTGTTCAGCTTCTTCCGCTTTTGCTCCTTAATTTGCAACTTTGCTTGCTTCAGCTCCACCCTCCACCCTTTGCTGTTCTTATGTTGCAATTTAGCTTTGATTTGGACATGCAGTTCATCAATCAACGTAGCTCTAGCAACTGTCTCTTGCAAGTCTCATCTTCACATTAACTCATTCTCCTTCTCAATGTGTCACAACTTTGCCTGTGCAGCAAGCTACTAAAACTCCTTCTCTTGAGCCAGCCACTTAGCGTCACATAGGATTTGCTTTTTCTGCCTAGCCTATTTTGGCACCTCCTTAGTTGCTTGTTGCAGGTCTGCATTGAATCGTTGTTGGAGCTATTGGCGAAGTAGATTTGGGAAAGGTGGCATAGGCTTCCCTGGTGTCCCTAGAGGTGTACCTGTCTCCTCCCCATGAATGGTTGGCTGGTCCATGACCTGAGCATGACCTGAGCTGGTGCTAGGGGCAGTGCCGACACCAAAGCTGACGTCAAGGCCGAAGTCATGCTCCTATTCCTTGCCCATTTGCATGCATATTTAGCTAGACAAGGTCCAGCTCTTGGTGGAGGTGGGATGATCAGTGTGGCGGCTCTTGATAATTCCAGGATAAGACTAGAGTCGCATCCCCGTCTTTGCTAGCGGAGCGTCATTAGAAAGAATCTTGGGAGATTTACCCCTTAACCTAGCCACACACATTTCAAAAGGGTGAAGTGCACACCTTGCAATTTCTAGATGTTCCTTGATTACACCAGGAACCAATCCATGAACTTTGCCACGTCTTGCCATAGTTGTGGCAATGTCGATTTCAGCACTTGGATGTTGCTTGTTTTGGGCACAACTTCCTGGAAGAAGCCTTTTGCATCTTGTAAACCATGACTAGTTAGGAAGGATGGTCTCCCCCACTGTCAAGACCCCCAAGAAACATGCCATGGTGTCCTCTATTAGTTCTATTTGGACTCCCTGGAAAGTTGTAAAATCGCTCGCCCAATTTGTGAAAAAAGGGCCGTCTACTAGTTTGGCGTTCCCCTCTAGCAAGGGAAGGATGGTCAGCCCACCCCACCCATTCAACAAGCCCCCAAAGTCCCTTGTTTTCCTGGAAGGCTGCGTAGGAGGGTCTGAAGGTGGGCATCACTCCCATGGTGGCAAAAGCTTTCTGCCACAATTGAATTCTAGTTGCCACAACTTGCATGGGCGGAGGAGGTTGCTAGGCCTTAAAAATCAAACTGTTCATGGTCTTCTAGAGGGACTAGAGCACTGCCATTGCTTTGGAGTCCCCATCTAATTTCATTGGAGAAAGAATAGCCACAGCCCACCAGGTGTTTGTGCCATATGGGCATTGATGCATGAAATGAAATAATGTTTCAGGAGCATTTACACATAATGGGCAGGAATAGTAATGTTTAAGCCCTGTGCTTGGAGAACCGCATGCACCAGAAGCACTGCGTGGCCTGCCAGCCAAATGAACACCTTTATTTTTTTGTTAGTGGAACATTGTGGGGGAATATTTCTCCTGGATTGCTTTGGTACATCCTCTTTCTAGACACTGTTTCTCATTTCTTGGTTTGTTTTTTTGGTCCTTAATAGTCTGTGTGGAGAGGGAGGGTTTGGCTGTGTTTCTTCCCTATTTGTTGAGGAAATGCATGGTTTCCCCCTTGGCCTATTGTTTGATATCCTCCATAGTTCCTGTGAGGGTTGCATAAGGATTCCCTTGCCAAGATTTGGAGGTATGGGTAGGCTGGGCAGAAGAACCATGCCCTTGAGATTTGTTCTTAACCTTGTTTCATCATTCTGCAGTCTTGTTCAGAGTGACCTATCTTTTCACTGTATGTGCAGCCTTCCTGCACGTTTAGGAGTACAGTTTTTCTTTCATATTTCCTTCTGCCTGGTCCTACAGTCTTACGACTTGTGACCAACTTTCCTACAGCTATAAGAAGCAATCGTTTTAAGAAAGAATTGACCTGCATGTGTAATGCTACCACAAAAGGTGTAGAGGAAGGGGATGCTCTGATATTCCTGAATTCGTTTAAGGTGAAGAATTATGTTACTATTTCTCCTAGTTCTTTTTTAGCAGGCTGCAATTCCAGAACTTGCTAACAGAATCATTCAAAAAATTTCAGATTATGGATTCACAAGTTTGCTTACACAGGAGTGGTATTGCATTGGATATCAACTTTCTTTTGTATATGGAAGCTCTTTTACTTTTGGGTTTTCCCTGGGTAGCATTCTAGTTGTGTGTTTAGGAGTTAGAAGCTAGAACTTTTATATACATGCTTTACAGAACATGTATCCTAGGATAATCATGGTCACCCTTATCTACTTTCTAAGTTTGCTTACCTTAGATGCTTTCTGGTCTGTTTTATATAGTGAAAGTTTAGACTGTATGCATCTGCCATTTAGGGGTTGTTTGAAGGTTTTCTTTACTTTTATACACTTGCCTCTACAGAAAGGAGAGTGATTTAATTTTTTATTTATAGAATTTTAAAATCTATTTGTTTAGGTTTCACCATAGAAATAAATGAAAATAAAGGGTGTTTGTAAGAAAACTGAATGGTGTAAGTTTAAATGATTGAATTCCACTTATATTCTTCAAGATAAACATTGAAAATTTTACATTTTTGGTAACTGGATGTTGTTTAAATGATGAAAGGGTAATAGCCAATAAATGTTATAAAATTTAGCATCTTGTGTAATAAAATATTAGTGCTTTTTTAATTTTATAAATGGCAGCAAGTTTCTGGTAAAGATACGGCTAGTGTAGTATTTGATGGTCTAAATATCAGTTACAACATAATCAGTTTTGTGGAAATTATTTAACCACCACCGTTATCATCATCACTGTAGTCTTATCCCAACTACATAGAGTTGGCTATATGAGTTCTTTTACACTATTCATTTTTATTAAGAGCCAAATAAACATTAATGCGCAAATCTTGAATGTCTTTCTTTATGCAAGCAAACCATGGTTCTCCTCAACTTTAATAAAGCAACCTCTTTCGACTAGAGCATTTTCTGGTCTTCTTTGTACATGACTAAATCATCTAAGCTGACTTCCTTAATCAATGGGAGGTACTCCCAAACTTCCCCTGATAAGAGAGTTGTTGATTTGATTTTTCCTAGTCAAATTCAACGTCCACCTTAGCATTGGCATCTCACCGCATGCACATGTTGTGCCTAATGTTTTTTGATAGGCCAACATTTTGCACCCTAAAGGATCATAGGTTTAATAGTAGTTTTATAGAACTTCAACCTAGCAAAGATTCTTCTATCAGACCATTAGCTTCCTTGCATTTCCTCCATCCTACATAAATTCTGTTTGTTGCATCATTGTTAATCTTACCATCCACTTGAACCAGAGACCTCAAGGTTTTGAATTGCTTACATTGAGAAACTTCTTGGTTTTAGATTCTAATCTGTCTTTTTGTTATTTGCTTTTTCACTAAAAGTGCATTCCATGAATTCCATTTTACTTTTACTAATCCTCAACTATTTTGATTCTATATGTTTCACCAAGGTTCCATTTTTGTAGCCAGGGATTCCTTAGATTCATTGACCAAAACAATATCATCATTGAAGAGCATACACCAAGGGATGGTATCTTGAATGTCTTTGGTTTTCTCATCCACATTAATGGCAAATAAATAAGGGCTTAGAGCAGATTCTTGGTGCAACCCGATGTTCACTAGGACGTTTGAAGTCTGTTCACAGATAGTGTGAACTTGAGTTGTAGCTCTATCATACATGTCTTACATAGCATTTATGTATTCAACAGGAATCTCCTTCCTCTTTTAACGTCCACCAAATAATATTCTGAGGAACTCTATCATAAATAATTTTATAATTGCAGTAATGTAGGAAATAACATTACAATTTTTTAGGTGAAAGTAACAGCAAACAAAGATGGTGAAGGAGAGGCTGATAATCAACATTTGGAATTGTTTAAGCTTCTTTCAGTAAAACTGTATCTAGATGCATTTTGTTTTTATTGTATTTGGTGGAAATATATTATCATAGTTTACCTTGAATGACTTATTGATACATCAGTTTCTTTCTTGCAGCGCTCATCTGATGATGCTGACATTGTAGTTCTTAAAAAAGAGCTTGGAGATCTGGAGGAAGAAAACAGAAGGCTTAAAAATGAGTATAAATACTTTCATGATTATGTCATATTTCATTTCCTTTTTTTTCCATGTAAAAATCATATGTCATGTCTTTGTGGAAAAAATGTACGTTTTTGAAATTAAGAATTAAACTTAGCTGTTGTTGACACGAACCGCAATGGCGGCAGCAGCAGCAACAACAGTAGCAACAATAGCAGCAACTGCAACAGCAACAGCAACAACCGCAACAACAACGAAGCAACAACGAAGCCAGAAGCGTCAACAACGGAACCAGGAGCACGACCAGCAGCGGGGCCAGGACCAGTAGTAGTCGGCGACGCACGGACCAGGGCCCAGCAACAGGTTTCGGCGTAGGACTTTCTGGCGAGTACGGGTGGTTCCGGGACTCAGCCGAGTGGCATTGGGGGTGGCCTCAATGAGTTGGGGGATGAGAAATTGGGGGGATTGGCACCTGGGGGCGCCATCAAGGCCCACTCCTGCATTGATCACACCCTGCGGCTGCGGGTTCACCACCCCCCATCTGAGGGTGTCCGCACTATGTAGTGGAGTCTCATTGGCCGTTTCGTCTCCCAGGGGGTCCGCCCACGGTTGGACCTCGTTTGCCGATGGGCGAAGGAACAGTGGAAGGTGGGCGATGTGGGTGTTCGGAGCCTTTCCGAGGATCTGCTTCTCTTTATTTTCCCATCCCTACAGGCCAGGGATTCAGTGCTGCTCGGTGGCCTGTGGTTCTACAGGGCTCGGGGGCTCGCCTTGACCCCGTGGTGCCCCGAGGCCCACCGAGAGGTTGACTTGTTTACCCAGGCCTCAGTTTGGGTGCAGGTGGCCGGCATTCCATGGGAACTCTGGAACCTCGAGTTCCTGATGGAGGTTGCGGGCTTCTTTGGTGACTTCATTGCCTTCGACTGCATCACACGGTCGATGGAGCGAATGAGTTTTGCCTGCTTCTGTGTCTGGTGCAGTTTGTCGGAGACAGACCTCGTTCGGGTGGTCGTGCTGGAGCGCCCTGGTGGGGAGGAAAGTCTCCAAGTTACTTTCGAGAACCTTGGAGCGGACCCTAGTCCGATGCACAGAAAGGCAACCTAGGTGGGTAGGCCTGATGGTTGCGGGTGTTGCGGGAAACCTAGACACCTAGAAGAAAAATGTCGACTCCGGAAGACGCGGTCGAGAGACCCGGCCCGACAATTGTTCGAGGGGGGCGAATGGGTCACAATGGGGCGCAAAGGATGGTTGCACCCCCCGTCCGACCAATTACCCCCCGCAATAACCCCACGACCACCNGGGGGGGGGGGGGGGGGGGGGGGGGGGGGGGGGGGGGGGGGGGGGTTGGACGTGGGTGGGTTGCGCACCACCAACACCCCCCGCCCCCTAGTGGTTGGGTTGTGCCCCAGCCCCCTTGTGGTGGGTGCCTCCCCCCCAAACTCATTTTTTGGCTTCAAGTGGCTACGGCCGGATGGATGCAGAGTTTGGCATGTTGATTTTGGGGTGTTATCCCACCGCACATGGGCCATTGTTGATGACCCGCTGTTTGTAATTTCTTGTACTATATTTTTTTTAGTAATGCAATCCTGACTATTTCCTCAAAAAGCATAACCAAAATATTTAAGCCCAAAGAAAGAGAAGTAAGAATTGAAATAATAACCAATGCTGTCAATCACCAAATATAGTAAGATAAGGATCATGTTACCTTCTTACATAGATTTCTTGCTTATTGAGAGTAATTTCTTAGCATGCTAGAATGTTGCGTAGCTTTGATTTTTTTTCTTTTTGTTGTCTTCTTTATTTCTTGCTATGCTGTCCTTTTTTTTTTGAGAGAATGTTCGGGATTAAATTAAATTACTAGAAAGAAAAGCTAAAATTACAAATCAAGCCTTTAGAGGTGGCCAACACGGACTAAACCGCAAATTAGGGGAGACACCCCAAGCAGTAGTTCATTGGGGTTTTGGGGGGGTGCGGGGTTGGTTTGGTGCGTGAGGAAGGGGGGAAGAGGTCATTAATTTCATCAGGAATCATCAAATTCATCTTCATCAATGTTTTTATCAAGTCACAAATGATGCCTCCTATTGTAAGAATTGGATAGGGGCCATTGTACATCGAGTATTTATGGACATTTATATTTACATATACCTATTAAATACTTGTATTTAAATTTTTCATAAAGGGTGTCTTTTAACTTTCATATCCAATTTTCTTCATTTTCCTTTATTTTTTAAAGGAAAATTTATGAAAAATTCATCCTAACCTGCCTCCCTTAGTTTTGGAAAGTTAATTAATCACTTCAACACTTCTTTTGCACCGTGTTATGTGATAGTTGTGTAGGAGCGGCCTAGCAAAACTCTGAATACCACAATGTTGTTCTTCACATTGAAACTAGAGATTGTAAGATAGGCAAGTGGCTTATATTGGTTAATGAACTAACTGGGAACCATCGTGCTCAATAACAAGTACGCTTTGTATTGGCAACAATCATTAATTTTGTTGTTACGGTGTAGCTGAGCTAAGAAGTCCTTAGCAAGCTTAACCACTTTACTTATTATGCTATTGATGGAATTTTCTGTGACAGATTGCTTAATGAAGTCTTATCTTATGCTTAAGGTTTCCCAAGAAAGATTGGTTCATGACTTGGGTTAAACCATGTATCAAACCAACGAAGTTCCTTAACAATGTGTACTTTCATAAGTTCTTTTTTTAATCATTCATGCTAATTTATTTGTTAGCAAAAACGTACCTTGATCTATGACTTGGGTTAAATCAGGTATCAAACCACCAAACTTCCTTAACAACGTGTATTTTATTCAGTTCTTTTTAAAAATTATTTATGCTAATTTATTTGTTAGCAAAAAAACGTACTTGTGCAAGCCATTGTGGCATACGATAAGACTTCTTGTTTTTTGTTTTTTTTTTCCAGATTTGGAACTGAAACTGAATTTTTTTCACTTCCATCTATTGAAACCTTTATAAAATCATTGATATAAAACATTTTAAAAAAGATTTAGAACTGAAACTGAAGTTTACTCTCATCCATCCATTGAAACCCTCATGAAATCATTAATATAAAACTGAAACTGAATTTTTATTTATGTCCACCAAGACCCTCTTGGATTTATTGGACATAATAGGTTCAGAATTTTGTTTACGGAACTTTTTTATAATCCATAACTAAGTGTTGGTCACTGGAATGGAATCTGTGACCTCATGTTTCCATGGCAAGTCTCTTACCGCTGAGTTGACATCTCATTGTTAGCTAAGATTCAATCATAGATAAGAACTGCAGGTCATTCCACCAATCAGCAATGAATGTTAAATCCAAAGTCTGCAAAGAATAGGTAGGAATCCAAACATTGGCTTATGCTATAGGTTTTCTAATTTGTTGCGAGCACTATTTATTAGGTAATTCATAAACATTTAAACAATATGTAGTGCATAGACACAACACAACTTAGAGCCAATGCATATCAGAAGTGCTATTCACCCAACAAATTAGGAACAGGCCATCAACACCATTCAAATTCATCATGATTATAAAAGCATAAATAGTTTTATAAATGAGTACCCAATCCTAGAAATCATGAGGATATGCCAACATTAGTCAGATTCATCACAATCATGAAATCATAGGTAGATCCAAATTCAGCATTAAACTATACACTTCGTAATAACAAAGCACACTCACCAATGTTGCAATAAACTTCAAGACCAAAAAACCAAGAAAAAGTGGGTTAGTACACACCAATTGAAATGTACAAAATAATAATATTTCTAAAGTATACCAAATGGTTTAAATAATTATGTATATTAAATGCACCTTCATATTGTGTTAATATCAATGGTGATAAGGGGAGGAGAGCAATGGGGTGGAGCGCTTATGACAGAACCAAGAGTGATGGGCACGATGGGAATGATGGTGGTGCGGGTGATGTGGGAGTGGTGGCCAGCACACCAAAAGGCAACGGGTGACAAGGATTGAGGGAGGTGTTGCAGGGAGGTCGTTGGATGTTGCAGGAGAATCTACTGGGCGAGGTGGAGAGCCGGGTTTCAAAGCTTGCACATGTGATGGAGGGATGATGTGCTTGAAGGTGGGAAGGCCACTGGAGGAGGCGGTCTAGGCACTACAACTATGCTTGTTGGGCAACTTTGTTTCAGAAGGTGTACACCCAAGAATGGATCTCATACACCAATGGGCCAAGGTAGCTTGGGGTTTGGAGGAGGTGAAACTGTGTAGCCTTGTAGATGACAGGCTGCTTTTTGCAATTAAAATAGAAGCCGACAAAGAATGCTTACTACTAGGGGGGTTGTCATTTTATGGGGCATGGGGCTTGGCTTTGGTGCCATGGTGGCTAGGTGCACATTGGGATGCCAATCTTTTTTACCAAGCACCAATTAGGATCAGGATCTTGACTTGCCCCTGCAGTTCTAAATGACAAGTTTTCTGAACTCGCTTGCTAGATTATTTGGGGAATTTATCAAGTTCGATGCCTTCACTACATTGATGGATAGGATGGGGTACATGTGCTTTTGCGTGTGGTAGTCACTTGGATCAGAAGACATAGTCAATGAAGTGATCCTAGACATGGATGATGGAGAGGAGTGGGTCAAGGTACAATTTAAGAATATGCCACTTCTGAATTAGGGCAAGCAAGCTATGACCACGGTGGCTTGCTCAACTTGTGGAAAGGGGCATCCAAAGAAGGATTGCTAGGTTAAAACCAAGGAATTACAAAGTGGATGGAACTTGGTCAGGAAAAAATGGAAGCTTGTGAAATCAGTGGCCCAAGGCAGACAAACATAGATGGGAACCAAGAATGGGGGTGTCATGGTGCTTCCCCAAGGCACTCAAGTGGGTAGATGGTGTGGGACCCGATGGAGGATCCTTTGGGGCTGCTATTGGGAGTGGTGAATCGTGTTCTTGGGGCAGGTGGGGAGATTGTAAGGTTGGTAGTGGAAGTAGAGGCGGTTTGATCCCCTTCCTCAAGGAACTCCCTAAAGCACACACTGGCCAAGCAACGCTTGGAACCACCTCCTTTGGAAGAGTGGATCACACTTGATCGAGGGTCATCCAGGCCAAAACTTGTAGATCTAGCTATGACCCAGTCACGACTAGACAATGATGCGGAATACTCAAAGGAAAACAAGGTGGACCGACTAGATGCATCGACAACAAGGAAGTAGCTAACACAATTGGAAGTGAACCTTGGGGTGCAGAAGAATTTGAAGGAGGTTTATTGTAGACGTACGTTTGTATCCCCATGAAGATCTTGTCCTGGAATTGCAGGGGACAGGGTACCCCATACAAACGTAATACCTTGAAAACGATTGTTTGGAATGAGGGATGTGACATTGTCTGCCTATAAGAAACGAAGCTGTAGGCAGCTAAAGAGAATCTGATACGATGGGAGGGTTGGACATTGATGAATGTCCCCAGGGGATGCGTCAGGGGATTTGCTATTTTGTCAAAACTTTCTTGTTAGCTGGGTGGACAACTCCCAATGGACCCAAATGTTTTACCTTGGCAATAGATTTGGCTAACCAATGTCTACGGGGTGCAATGTTGGGAGGTGAGGATTTAGGAATTATAGAGGGTGGTGCTAGTGGTTCCTGATATGGATAGATGGTTGCTGATGGGGGACTTCAATCAACACCTGTACCCATGGGAGAAGATGGGCATGAATATCATGGATCCCTCTGGTAGTGTGGACTTCGCGGAGTTCTCACTGAAAAATGGCCTGGCAGATTTGGACATCGAGGGATGTAGATTTACCTGGAGTAATAGAAGATAGGGGCATGATTAGACCTAATCTAGGATAGGTAGGGTCTAGATGAGTACAAGGCTACTGTTGGAGCTGGACATATGGGTGATGGGACAGGAGCGATAGGCTTATGATCATAGGTTGATTTTATGTTGGCTAGGTGAGGGGCAAAGTCCAGTGCCCAGACCTTTTCGTTTTGAACAAACTTGGTTGTGTAAACCTTGGATCCACTCAATGGTGCAGAACATATGGTAGAACTACTCTTAAGGCACATGACCCAAGAGAGTTTCTGAAAACGGGGCTAAAGGTATTGAAACATTAGATAAAGGCCTAGATGTCAGAGGAGAAATATGGGTTTAGAGCATACAGACAATGGTTGTAGGTCGGGCTGAGGGGTGTGCAAGAGAGGTAGGAGGCTGGGACCAACCTAACAGATGAGGTAGTGTGGACTTCGCGGAGTTCTCACTGGAAAATAGCCTGGCGGATTTGGACATCGAGGGATGTAGATTTACCTGGAGTAATAGAAGATAGGGGCATGATTAGACCCAATCTAGGATAGGTAGGGTCTAGATGAGTACGAGGCTATTGTTGGAGCTGGACATATGGGTGATGGGACAGGAGCAACAAGCTTATGGTCATAGGTTGATTTTATGTTGGCTAGGCGAGGGGCAAAGTCCAGTGCCCAGACCTTTTCGTTTTGAACAAACTTGGTTGCGTAAACCTTGGATCCACTCGATGGTGCAGAACATATGGCAGAACTACTCTAAGGCACATGTCCCAAGAGAGTTTCTGAAAATGGGGCTAAAGGTATTGAAACATCAGATAAAGGCCTAGATGTCGGAGGAGAAATATGGGTTTAGAGCATACAGACAACGGCTGTAGGTCGGGCTGAGGGGCGTGCAAGAGAGGTAGGAGGCTGGGACCGACCTAACAGATGAGGAGCAAGAATTGTTTCAAGAATTACAGGCGTTGGACAAGGAGGAAAAAGAGTATTGGAGGCAGAGGGCTTGAATTTCCTGGCTGAACGACAAGGACAAGAATACCTACTTCTTTTACGCTACAACCAAGAGCAAGGGGCTCTTGAAGCATAAGTTGCATATGCAGGTGGCTGTTAATGTTGCCAATGAGTAGGAAACTGTGGATATCTTACAGGCATATTGGGGTAGCATCTGGTGCAGGTGGGAGATGACACCGATATCAGTGCCAGTGTAGTGAATGGTGTTGGGAGCTGACAACTAGAGACTCCTTCAGCCCTTCACTTGGGCTGAGTTGGATGTGGCACTGTGGTCCATGCAGATAAACAAGGCCCTAGGGCCCGATGGCTGGCCGATAGAATTTTTTAGAGAATTTTAAGACATTGGGGGAGAACATGTTGGATGCATTTAATAAAATGCTCAGTTGGTAGTAGGTGAGATGGAAAAATCAATTTCTCCTGGATTGTTTTTGCCAAAAGTGCCAATTCATGAACCTACGGTCACTAAATTCATTGAAGATGCACAATTTTGGTTTTTGATCGCAAGAATGGGATGAGAGGAAATGTTGTGTCATGTGGAAGGGGAGCTGGGATTGTCATTGGAAAGTTTCTTCACGAATTGGGAGGGCGAGGAGACTGGGTTTAGGGGCAGAAAGATAATGCTTACTAAGGTGGCTTTGCAAGTGGTTGCCCCCGTGGCAGTGCACTCCCAAACATTTGCGACAATTTTTCTGGGGTGCTATCCCACGGACCACAAGTGGTCACATACGCAAGGATAAATTGCCACAGGTTTGGCAGGCTGCAACTAATCTCATGGACCATTTTTTTGTCCAGTCTAGGTTGCTGCATCGACTAGTGGAGGTTCACTTCGCCTTCCTTTGATGCATCCATCACAACATTCAGGTCAACAGACCCCACTTTCCCCTTAATTCCTTGAGGTGGAAAAGGCTTGGAAGACATTCTAGGGTTATCTTGGCTCTTTCGAGGGCAGGGTGCACAGAAATTCCAGCATAGGTGAGGACAATGTCAGTCGTGGTTTACCGTAGGAGATCTCGGGGATAAGAACAAGGAACTTGGAGGCTTGAGGGGCCAAGGGGGAATAAGTGAGGTGGTGCAGACATTTGGTGGCACCACAGGGGAGGTGGAGCCTGACGGCTTGGAGGGAGGTTGGGCTACAACGGTCGATTAGGTGCAGGATGAGCTTGATGTGGCATGATGCAACATGTCGCTCGGTAGTAGAGCATGCAAGATCAAAAGAAAGGGCGGTCTAGCAGTCCCATTAGGAAGTGATGTGGGTGTCAAGGAGGTGGATGCACAAAGGATCAAGGATTTGCTTGAGCATCACATGGTTGAGTGTGCTTAGATGGTTGAACTGCACAGGCAAAGATGGGATAGTTACGGATTTCAAAGGCTCCTAGGAGTCGGAAGGGAGGCGTGGTCAGTTATGGCCAAGACGGCCATGCGCAATATGCTGGAACAACTCCAGATTGAGCGGGAGCTGACCTCGAGAGTGTTGGTGGTGGGGACGTCAGGCATGGGCTCCACGGCTGCTATTCTGACACAAGAGGCGAAAGGTTAATTTTAGTTTCTAGACTGAGTGGTTTGGGGTTTTGGGGCTGTTTCGGCAACACTTGTTTGGGCCTTTTGCCACCATCTGGACGGGCTTTGTTTTCTGGCTGCGGGCTGGGGTTGCGTGAGCTAACAAGGGGCTTTTACACTTCTTTCCTGGTGTCCAGCATGCACTAATACCGTTGCACATTACTCTTTTTGTTTAATATATCTCAAATTTCTCTAAAAAAAAAAAGAAATATCAACGGTGATATATTAAATAATTTTAAAACAAAATTTTCTTGTAATATTCCATTTACATTTATAAATGCCATTTGCAAGACATTCTAATAGAATACTGGTTATCCTCCTACTTGCAGTACATGCATCTACATACATGATGCTCTTTTCAGACATTATCTTTCAATTATCCATTATTTCAACATCCATAGAATACTTTTCAAGTTTTTATCTGTATCAAGATTTTTGTTTCAATGTTGCATCTTTACCAGCGATTAAATTTAACAAATTACTTGTTAAATTGCTTTTAATGAATGTCATTTTGTCGTCAGAGATCATGAATTGGATGCCAAGGAAAAGGAACTTCTGAAGTTGGTAATTCTTTTATAATGTCACCATTATTTTATTCTACCACTTTTTGAAGAATAATTCTAATTCTAAATAGCCCATGCGAAGTAACCTCACATGTATGATTGTGGCTGTTCTCTGTTTAATACAGATAGATGATCTCAATGCAGAACTCCAAGTAGTTCAGCGTGATTATGCAAAGTTGATGATCGAGTCCAAATCCTTTGTTTTGGTGAAAGATGAACCAAAGTAATATCGCAAACTCGCTTTTATCACGTTATTTGCGAATCGGCCGCCTATTGGAAATTTATTTGAATGTAAAATGTTCATTTTCAACATTAATTAAGTTGTCTACTATGAATAGCCTTAGCAATGGACAGTGTGAACAGGGCATTTTTTCGCGCAGAAATTCTTGATCTTATGAGAGCAGGAATTTCGAATCATTAAAAATGGAACATTTAATTTCCTACTGCATCAGTTCAGAATTAACGGAGACTTTCACGATCGAGTAGTGAGTTGTATTTCAATATTGACATAAAATCTTGGACAGCCGGTTCTGCGTAAAAAAACACATAATTATGTAGTCCAGTTACACCGTATGGTCATAGAACTTTTGATTACAAGGTCATTTTAGAAGCAGGTTCATCAGAAGAAAACACATGAAGACAAAAACGAGTAAGCTTGCTTTTAGTGTTTATCTGATTACCATTTGATTAGCCTTTTAAGTTAAATTGAAATTTTTACTTATGTCCACCGAGTGTAACGGTGCTACAATTGGAAACACCATTTGGCACCACATGAGAGTCCCAATAACCCAATAACAGCAATGTGAGAAGGTGGACTTAATGTGAACTATGCCTTATCACTCAACATCATGTTTTACAACATAGCACACAACCCATTAGCTAATGGTTAGAGATGTTAGTATTGACATAAGTATTAATTATGTAACCAAAGCAACAAGGTGCATGCACACAGGCACACAAGAAGTAGACAACACATTGATTCCCTTAGAAGTGCTACGATACTTTCCTAGCTAACATGTTCAACCCTAAGCCCAACTTTGAAGGGAGGGCAATGGCCCAAGCATTGAAGCCATAGCTCGTTTGCAAACTTACATATCTTTGTCATGAGGTTCACAAGGAATTAGGTCCATGTAGTTCTAAATTATAGTTAAAATAGCATGGAACTTAAAGGATTTCCATGCTTCTTTGGTCCTTGTTCAAGAGGGAAATAACCTTTGATCCACTAGCAAGACATGCTTTCCTACACTCTTCCTTGCTTGAAAGAAGTGACATCTTTGGAGCATACACTATTCCAACATGGAGAGTTGCAATGGATATCTAGGGACTGTGAACATTTAGAAGCCCATTTGAGAGTGGTAGATAGGAAGGTCCAACAACTAGGGGTCTTCAGTCATAAATCGAAAGTGGTGAATTCATTCCATCATCCAATAGAGGCTTAAAGAAGTTTGCGCAAGCTAGGTTTAGGAAGAAAAGGTTTGCTCTTTTTTATGTAAATTGTTCCAACCTTTCTACCCAAAGTGAAATCTACTCGCTTGACATGCAAGTCGGTTCTTATCTCTAATTGTCAAATGAAAGAGTGAATTAATCCTTTTGTGATCGCCTAGTGATAGCCTTTAATATGCAAGGATCTTGGGATCTAGCCTCACTGTGGCATCACCTAACTTCATAATTGAAAGAAGAGACACATCAATTCTCCGCCTTTTAGAAATGGTTCATTTTAGATCCACTTTGGCATCCTCCAGCCTATCATACATTCTCCTTATTTTTTTTAATTTCAGGAATCAAACCAAGTTTCTTACATATGGATAATGGCATTATAGTAGAGGTGGTACTATGACTCCCATTATTTAGTGGCTACCTCTAGGCGACTATCCATATATATTCACAAGAACAAATCAATGTGGTTTTTAGCGTAGAAATTTGCAATGAATGTTTGCTTGTTTTGGAGAGTTTGCCACTCTTTCTAAGTATCCTCTTTTGATGATGTGCCTTGCTAATGTACAAGGAACTCAACCTTTTGATCTGAAGTGCATCCCATGGTGTTCATGTTGATGATGGAGTGAATTTGTTGCCCTTTCACTACTTCAATGTTTCGAGGTCTCCTGAAGTTGAGTGTGGAGGGGTTAATCTCTCTAAGATTTAGCTTTTTGAGCATAGACACATGAAATACCAAATGATATTTTGCCAGACACATCACCAGTTGCAATTTATAGGCAACTAAATTGACCCAAGCAAAGATCTTGAAAGGTCTATCATAATGTTGAAGAAATTTTTGGCTAGCACCCTTCTTTGGCCTTATCTATCCCACATAATCCATCTTTATTAGTGTCCACTGTCCAACCACAAACTCCAACTACCTCCACTTATTACTTGCTTGCTTCTTCATGTATTGGATGAACTTTTCTAGGTACAATTTGGCAACTTAGATGTAGTTTGTGTAGAACTTGACAAATTCGTTGGTCAAAGGATTAAAACTTTAATGGGATGTTTCCAATAGCTGAGGGATGGTTGGTTACCTTCCCAAGGCCAACTCCACTTGAGATAATCCTATGGTTAAGATTTTCTAGATGTTATAACTAAATTGAGCCACAAGTAGCAAGGACATTTGTTTGATCGAATCGAATGAAATATCATAAATATTCTTCAAGAACGCGATGGATCCACCTCGTCTGCCCAATTATTTGAGAATGTTACCTTGAAGGCATTTGTAGCTTTGTCCCTAACTTTTGAAACACCTTTTGCCAAAATCCCTCATGAATTGGGAGTCATTGTTAGAGATGATGCTTGATGGTAACCTAAAGTAGTGCATGATGTTGTCAAAAGACAAGGATGTCACATCCTCTACCATGCAAGGGGTAGAGCATAGGACGAAGATTGCATGCTTGGAGAACTTATCCAAAACTACAAGGATGCTAAACTAGCCTTGTACTGTGGGAAGTCTTGTGATGAAATCCATGGAGATAGCCACCCATGATAACTCTAGCATTTCCAAGGAATGAAGTAGACCTCTTGGTTTTTCATTTGAACTCGTCTTGTTAACACATTAGACAGCTTTGCATAAAATTGGCCACATCGATCCTCAAATTTGACCAATAGAATTGTCGCTGCGCCAATGCTACTATGTGTTTGTTACTTGGATGGCTAGCCCAAAGGGTGCTATGGCATTTGTCAATGATTTTTGAACGCAACACATCCTAAGCTGAGATAAATTTGCATTTGCTTGAACATGAGTAGACCATTGGCTTCGCTAAAGATTGAGTCACCCCCATCCTAGGCTAGCTTTAACAACTCCTAGGCACTATGATCATGCTGCATTCCATCCTTGATATTTTGCTAGAGTTCATGGGTAGTCACCACCCAAGAGCTATTAGGCTACCCCACAACTTCCATTGAATTCACTTGTGGACATCTCAAAGCATTTGCGACCATATTCTCTCTGCTTAGCCAATAGACAAACTAAGGGTCAAACTCTTATAACATGCCCAACTATCAAGCTTGCTTTGGCTTCAACTTAAACTGATTAAGAAGGTAGCTCATGGTAGTGTTGTTGGTTTTAACTACCATAGGACTACCAAGGAAATAGTATTACCATGTGCAAAGGTAATGCACAATGATGAACATCTCCTTTTTATGCATCAGCCATAACTATTCGGTCGAGTTTAGTTTCTTTAATTCAACCACCATAGGATGATTGTCTTGCAAAAGCACCCTACCAATTGCCTCATTTGAAGTATCTATGTAAACTTCGAATGGTTTTGAAAAGCTAGGGAGAACCAACATAGGTTGAGTTGCAAGGATTGTTTTGATTTTGTTGAATGCTTCTTGACACTAGGGACTATAGTTTCGAAAAACATTCTTCTTTTGCAAATTTGTCAATGCTACTATCACACTAGAAAATTCATGTACAAACCTCATGTAGTAACTCACCAAACCCAAAAGTTAGCATAACTTATGCACATATTTTGGAATAGGCCAAGTGGCAATGGCCTCCTCTTTCTTTAGATCTAATTTTACCTTGTCATACTAATGATATGGCCAAGGAACTTCAACTCTGTCTTAGCAAACTTACATTTTGCTTGCTTGACATAGATAGCTTGTGCTACCACAACTTCGAGAATACCAAGTCCAGATGTTGAAGATGTTCATTCATTAAATGAGAATTGACCAAAATATCATCAAGGTACACGACAATAAACTTATTTAGGAATAGACATGACACTTTGTTCATGAGAGTGCAAAATGTAGTAAGGATGTTATACAACCAAAGGGCATAACTGTCCAATTATGTAATTTGTAACGAGTAATGCATTTTGTTTTCTCCTTAACCCCTTTTGCAATCAGTACTTGATAGTAGCCTTAATGAAGGTCAAGTTGAGAGAAAATACGAGTCATCATAAGTTGGTTGAATAGGCTCAAAACTAATGATACTAGATACCTATTCTTGATGGTGTACTTATTGAGTAATTTGAAGTTACAACACAGTCTCAATGTTCCATTCTCTTTTTTGGTGAATAACACATAAGCACCATATAGAGATTTTGAGAGTTGAATGTAATCCTTTTCTACCAAGCTTTCCAATTGCTTTCTTAGCTTGGCCAATTCAAGACTAGTCATTCTATATGGTTGTTGCCTAGGAGGGGCAGTTCTTAGTAACAACTCAATTTTATGATCAATCACCCATTGTTTTGGTAATTCTCCTAGTAACTCCACTAGCATCAAATCCTTATGTTTTCCCAACGCATTCTCCACCTACACATTCACTTGCATAAATATTCCATCTTGAACCTCTCTAAGCACCATAAGAAACATCTATTGGATTAGGTCCTCAACAACTTGCTTCATGACCATGGGTGAGATAATCTTGGCTTCTTTGTCAGTGCTAGTTGCTCCAAGAGTAGAGGTTTTTAGTAGGCAAGGTAAATTCTCATGCGTAATGTAGAGAGTATTAAGGTATAGAACAACCACCACTTTTTCCCTTCTTGAAAAAGTCTTGTCCAAGAATGACTTGGAAAGAATCAATGTCCAAGACAAAGAAGTTCAGTTTTTCACTCCACTAACTGATGAGACCTGAATTGCTCATAGTGCTGATAGTTGGGATATCACAGCCCTGTTGTATCAGTCGCTGGGATATCACCACCCTGTTGTATCGTATTAGTTGCCGTGATATCACCCCCCTGTCGTATCCGAGTCGTGATGTATCATGGGCCGCGATATCGCGTCCCATGCGATATCGCATCCCTCGCGATATCGCGTACACGATATCGCGTCCTTCCCTGCGATATCGCGTACGCGATATCGTAGTCAGCCGCAATTTCTATAAATAAGAGGCGGCTCTCCCTCATTTCACAGCCCAGTTTTAGGTAGCGAAGCTCTGGCAGTTTGATCCCTCCAGAGTTAGAATTTTCCCGTGTCTGCCCACAGTGTGGTGAATGTGATTGTACGGTGTCTTTATTCGAGTGTGCCGTACTTGGACACGCACATGACCGGCAATAAAGATCGAGATTACTTCATCATTGCAGCATTCACTTAGTTTATTTATTTTTTATTTATTTCATGTTATTTATTGCTTTCATAGC